>LR738715.1:413845006-413913892 GCA_902687465.1 Secale cereale
TCACGCCCTTGGTGGAAGCAGGAGTAGGGTAGGGTTTGGCCCTTCGTCTGCTCTCTTCCCATCACACTACTACCGAGCCCCGGTCCAAAACTTGTTGGACACATGGAAAAAGGGAGCATGATGGCATAAGAGCGAACGAAGCCTCGTACGTTCAAGTTTCATACAGAAGTAAGGAGTGGGGGATGAAAGACTTATTTGGTCTCGTAGCTCCCGGCACCTTTGTCTTGCCATGGCGTGACCCTTGGTCATGCAGCCCCCAGCAACCTCGGTTTGTTCTCTTTCTTCCAAACAGCTCAGCAAAAATGTCCACGCATCCTGCGAACAAGGGGACAGGAAGGAAATAGAGAGACGCCAACTCGACCTCTATGTTAGGGGTTATCCGCCGCCAAGCACTATCAACCCCAACAGAGAAAGAGACTCAACCTAGCATGCATGCTAAAACTTAGGGCACCATCGCTTCATTTATTTATGCTCAGGGTTTGCGCCTGGCTTTGTACGAAGGGTTACATGCCTTGTCGGCAAGGCTTGTACAAAAGGGTGGCTTGCCGGGAAGCCCGACAACCGCGCCTTACGGGTAAAACTTGCGAAGATGTTCGATGTTCCAGGAGTTACTCACTGGAATACCATCTTCGGTCCCCAGGCGGACTGCGCCAGGCCTGGTGACTCGTATTACCCGATAAGGGCCTCCCACTCCAGCGTCAACTTGTTGGAATTCTTGGTCGACTGAACATGCCGAAGAACAAGGTCACCTTCCTCAAAACTTTGGGCATGAACCTTGCGGCTATGATAGCGGCGCAAGGCCTGCTGGTAGCGCGTTGCTCGCGCAGCCGCCCGAAGACGATCTTCCTCGAGGAGCGTTGCATCATCTTCGCGCAGCTACTCTTGCTCAAGCTCATCATAAGCGAGCACTCGGGGTGACCTGTATGTGAGTTCCGTGGGGAGAACTGCTTCCACCCCGTAAACGAGGGAGAAAGGTGTCTGGCCGGTGGCTTAATTTGGTGTCGTTCTGATTGACCAAAGAACCACCGGCAGTTCATCAATCTAGCGCCTTCCGCACTTGTGCAGTCTGTCGAAAGTTCTTGTCCGGAGGCCTCGCAGTACTTCAGCATTTGCCCTCTTCGCCTGGCCGTTGCTTTGAGGATGCGCAAAAAAAGCAAAACAGACCTTGCTGCCGAGATCTTGAATATACTGCATGAAGGAGTGGCTTGTGAACTGCGTGCCATTCTCGGTTATGACTTTGTTTGGTATCCCGAATCGGCAGACCAGGCCTTTGAAGAACTTGACGGCTGATTGTGTTGTCACCTTTCTCACTACTTCCACCTCTGTCCACTTTGTGAACTGGTCGATTGCAACATACAAGTACTCAAAGCCCCCGACGGCACGGGGAAAAGGGCCCAGTATGTCGATCCCCCAAACCAAGAATGGCCAGGAAAGAGGGATTGTTTGGAGAGCTTGAGCTGGTTGATGAAGCTTCTTTGAATAGAACTGACACGCTTCACACTTGGTTACTAGCGCCGTTGCATCCTGGAGGGCAGTGGGCCAGAAGAAACCTTGCCGAAATTCTTTCCCGGCAAGGGCCCTTGATACGTCTCCAACGTATCTACTTTTCCAAACCCTTTTGCCCTTGTTTTGGACTCTAACTTGCATGACTTGAATGGAACTAACCCGGACTGACGATGTTTTCAGCAGAACTGCCATGGTGTTGTTTTTGTGCACAAATAAAAAGTTCTCGGAATCACCTGAAAATCAACGGAGAATTATTTTGGAAAATATAAAAAATGTTTGCAAGAAGATCCATACCAGGGGGCCCACACCCTGTCCACGAGGGAGGGGGCGCGCCCCCTGCCCAAGGCGTGCCCCCCTGCCTCGTGGGCCCCCTGGTGCTCCACCGACGTATCCCCAGATCCTATATCTTCACTTTCGAGGAGAAAAAAATCAACGAGAAAGAATTATCGCGTTTCACGAGACGGAGCCACCACCAATCCCTAATCTCTCTCTCGGGAGGGCTGATCTAGAGTCTGTTCGGGGCTCCGGAGAGTGGAGATCGTCGCCATCGTCATCATCAACCTTCCTCCATCACCAATTCCATGATGCTCACCACCGTGTGTGAGTAATTCCATCATAGGCTTGTTGGACGGTGATGGGTTGGATGGGATCTATCATGTAATCGAGTTAGTTTTGTTAGGGTTTGATCCCTAGTATCCACTATGTTCTGAGATTGATGTTGATATGACTTTGCTATGCTTAATGCTTGTCACTAGGGCCCGAATGTCATGATTTCAGATGTGAACCTATTATGTTTTCATGAATATATGTGTGTTCTTGATCCTATCTTGCAAGTCTATAGTCACCTACTATGTATTATGATCCGGCAACCCCGAAGTGACAATAATCGGGACCACTCCCGGTGATGACCATAGTTTGAGGAGTTCATGTATTCACTATGTGTTAATGCTTTGGTCCGGTACTCTATTAAAAGGAGGCCTTAATATCCCTTAGTTTCCAATAGGACCCCGCTGCCACGGGAGGGTAGGACAAAAGATGTCATGCAAGTTCTTTTCCATAAGCGTGTATGACTATATTCGAAATACATGCCTACATTGCATTGATGAACTGGAGCTAGTTCTGTGTCACCCTAGGTTATAACTTCTACAGGATGAATTGCATCCGACATAATTTCCCATCACCGATCCAATGCCTACGAGTTTTTCCTATATTGCATGTTGCTTATTTACTTTTTCGTTGCTACTATCACAAAAAGTACAAAAACACTATCGTTACTTTTATCGCTGCTACCGCCACTATCATATTACTTTGCTACTAAACTATCTTGTTGCAGATACTAAGTTTCCAGGTGTGGTTGAATTGACAACTCAACTGCTAATTCTTAAGAGTATTCTTTGGCTCCCATTGTGTCGAATCAACAAATTTGGGTTGAATACTTTACCCTCGAAAATTGTTGCGATCCCCTACACTTGTGGGTTATCAAGACTTTTTTCTGGCGCCGTTGCCGGGGAGCATAGCTCTATTCTTTAAGTCACTTGGGATTTATATCTGTTGATCACTATGAAGAATTTGAAGGACTCAAAAACCAAGATATTACCCTCAACTACGAGGGGAGGTAAGGAATTGCCATCTAGCTCTGCACTTGATTCTCCTTATGTTATGAGTAAACTTGCGACACCTACTCCTGCTATTGAATCTGATACGTCGTATGTTCTTGATTGTCGGTGTACTAGAGTAGGGGTACCTTAGTATCCCGACTTATGCACGGGCAGTAGCAGCGTCCCGTGGTCAGGCTCACCACGTGCCCGCCAAAGCCCGCTCTAGTTCCCTTGAAGCCATTCAAGAACAAAGTATACAAGTTAAGAAACAAGACCCCGGCAAGAGGAGCTTGCCGGGAAGGCCGCTCCAGGCTCGAGATCATCCCTTCTGTACAAGACCCTGGCAAGAGGAGCTTGCCAGGAAGACCAGTTCAGCATTTCAGAAGACAAGCCGTGGCGCATCGCGCGCCCCGGCAAGACCCGGAGAGCGGCAAGCTTCCGGGCCCACCAAGGTAGCGACCGCGGCAAGGTGCTTGCCGCGGCAAGCTTTCACTGTGTGCCTGCGCTCCAGCTCACCTGGCCACCCGTTGCCCTGGGGCCCTTCCTAGGGCACGTGGCGGATGGCTGTGCAGCCTGGGGTACACGGTGGCAAGCCACGATGACAAGGACTCAGTCGTGGCGAACGGAGGCGCCCGGGCGGACGCTTTTGGGGTGACGGCGACGGTCATTCAATGCCCTTGTCCCCCATCGTCAGGGTTAGGTATAGACCACTGTACATACACTGTACATGCACTGTTACAACTACCATCGATTTTACGCTTTTATCCTCAACTACGTTGACACCTGTCGGTGACCCCTTTGAGCTATAAAAGGAGGCCCATGCACAACGTAGAGGGGTTTCGGTTCCAGAAACTTGATCACTCCCACGCTCGGTGTAGCTAGCACTGTAGATCTTCTTGCTCCCGAGCCATAAACTCAATACAACCAAGGCAGGAGTAGGGTTTTACGCATCCGTGCGGCCCGAACCTGGGTAAAACTGCTCGCGTGTGCCCCTCGATCTGCTCTTTGTGCTCCCTCCGCTCCCTTGCTGTACCGAAAAGGGGCTCCGGTCCCATAGGTGTTCGTGGGCGACCAGTTTCCCCGACATCTTTGGCGCACCAGGTAGGGGGCGTCGAGGTTGTGCGAACCTGATCCGACGCTCACGCGGGCGCAACCTTCTCCAACTTCGTCAGCTTCATCGACCACATCGACATGCCGCCAAAGAAGAAAGCTTCGGAGGTCGGAGGCCCGTCCGCGTCGATCCCGCCACCACCAGAACCAACGGTTGGTGCGGTAGACGCTGGCGGAAGGCTGGACGCCGGCGAGGAAACTCACGGCACCGCCAAGTCCAAGGACAAGACGGACGACCGAGCCCATTCCAATGCTTCGGCGTCCGTGCACGCACCGCGTCCCTCTCAGGAGGTGCCGGACCAGCAGCGGCGTGGTACCCAGGGTACCATACGCTTGCTGGGGCGTGGCCAAGCCGGCGGGTCGCGGGATGCTCAAGGCCAACGCGTCGGTACGAGCAAGGCGCGGTCGCCGGGACGAGACCCTGCTCCTTCTAACCCTGTTAGGAGTCCGAGCATATCTCGCTCCTCGCACCGCTCTCCATCGCTTCCCTCCTCTCCAGTAGAATCTCTAGCTAGAGCTCAGCTGCTCCTCGATTTCCCTCCAGCGGCGGACAAGGCCGAAGACTGGAGGGCTACAATCCAGAGCCTCATCGTCTTCTCCAACAATGACACGCCGCAGCAGCCGGCAACATCACGGCCGCGGCAAGTCAGCCAAGCGAAGGCTGATGGAGACAAGACCGCCGGGGGTGCAACTACTGTGCACTCCCCGCCGCAGAAGCAAAAATCGCCAACTCGCCGGATCAACGTCGACGACGACTCCACGGCGTCGTCGGATCCGCGAGCTCGCCATGATCAGCGCCAAGTCCTCGACGACAGGCGACAAGAGGACGCTCGGACTCGCATCGAGCGTCGAAGAGAAGCACGGCGACAGTCCGACCAGCGCGCTGGGACCGCTGTCGACTTGCACGCGCCCGGTGAACCAGGCGACTTGCCGTATGCGGCAGGTTGCCCTGCGTTCACCCGAGAGCTGCCGCAAGTCCAGTGGCCCAGCATGAAGAACTTCAAGCCCGACGTACCCGAGAAGTACGACGGCAAGACCCATCCCTCGGAGTTCCTCAGCATCTACACCATTGCGGTGCAGGCTGCCTGGGGACGCGACGAGAAGATTCTAGCAAATTACTTCCCGCTCGTGCTTAAGCCAAACGTCAGATCTTGGCTTATGCACTTGCCGGAGAACTCCATCTCTTCTTGGGCAGATCTATGCCACCAGTTTGTCAGCGCCTTCACGAGCGGCCACAAACCCCACGGCCAGGAGAGTGATCTCCACATTCTTGCCCAGAAGGAGGGAGAGTCCCTGTGAAAGTACATCGAGAGGTTCAGCCGCGTTCAGCACAACATCCCGGATGTCCACCCTGCCGCGGTTATCAGCGCGTTCCACCAGAACGTGCGTAACCGCCGGATGAGGGAGGAGATGGCGATGACCAAGATCCGGGATGTCAGCGAGCTTTACGCTCTAGCTGACAAGTGTGCGCGCGCTGAAGAAGGGAGGAGACTCCCCGGAGAGGATACTGGAGCAGGAGGAACGGACAGCGAGGATGCCGCCCCGGCAAGGAAAAACCGGCGGTGGAACAACAAGAAGAACAAGAACAAGGAAGTACTAGCTATGGAGAAGTCCGGCAAGGAGGCAGGCGACAAGAAAACTCAGGCTGGTGGCTTCGGCAAAGAGCCTGCCACTGTAGCCGCCGCCGACAAGCAGGATGGCTCCGACAAGCAGTACTGCAAGATCCACCGCACCAAGGGCCACGATCTCCAGAACTGCAAGAGGGTCGAATACCTCGTAGAGCAGCAGAAGGCTGAATACG
Source organism: Secale cereale (assembly GCA_902687465.1). Lineage (NCBI taxonomy): Eukaryota > Viridiplantae > Streptophyta > Magnoliopsida > Poales > Poaceae > Secale > Secale cereale. Next base: position 413,851,022 of record LR738715.1, read on the forward strand.
AGCGACGCGACAAGGAGAAGGCCCAAGGAGGCGGAGGTGAGTCCGGTAAGAAGTGGCCATTCAATGGCCGGGGAGGACGCCGCAGCAAGGCCAAGCAGCGGCAAGGAGATAGACCTCCCCGGGGCCGCGACAAGGATGAAGACGAAGACGATGACGAGGACATGGACGACGGAGACAACAGCGAGAAGGAGTTCCAGAAGGCCACAGAAGTTCTGTGCGTCGATGGAGGTGCCTCTCTGCACACTTCCCACCGCCAACTCAAGCAATGGGTGCGGGAAGTGAATGCAGCTGAGCCACCCGTTGAGTCGCGCAAGATGCTGAAGTGGTCCAGCACGCCCATCATCTTCGACCTTGAGGACCACCCTGACCGCACCACTGCGGTCGGGTGCTTGCCGATGTTGGTTTCGCCAACTATCCGCAACCTCAAGGTCACCAAGATGTTGGTTGACGGCGGGGCCGGCCTAAACTTGATCTCCTCTGCTGTAATCCGGAATCTGCAGATCCCCGACAGCGAGCTCGAGGAAACCGGGACTTTCCAAGGAATCAACCCGGGAAGGAGCAAGCCGAAGGGGAAGATCACACTGCCAGTGACCTTTGGCGGAGAGCTAAACTTCAGGACTGAGAGGATCACTTTCGACGTCGCCGATATTCCATTGCCATACAATGGAATACTCGGCCGTCCTACGCTCGCCAAGTTCATGGCAGCCTCTCACTATGCATATAACATGCTCAAGATGCCCGGCCCGATAAGCGTCATCTCTGTCCCCGGTGACAAGAAGGACGCGCTTATCTGCGCCGACAAGATCTACCGGGATGCAGCAGCCGCGGCAGACAGCAAGGCACTTGCCGCTGAAGCTCCCGGGGGGAAGACCAAGACCAAGTCCGACAAGAGCTCTGGGGCCCACTCCGGCAAACGCACCTCTTCGGAGTGCTGCGCTGCCGTCGAGGACGCACCATCGAGCTCCACCGGCAAGTGTAAGAAGGGAATGGCAGCTCCACCCGCAACCAAGAAGGTGTCCGCCAAGGAGGATGACACTGGTGGTACCTTCACCATCAGTGCTACGCTCGATCCCAAATAGGAAAGCGCGCTCGTTGCCTTCCTGCGGGCGAATGTCGACGTGTTTGCATGGCAACCGTCTGACATCCTCGGCGTTCCCAGGAAGGTAATTGAGCACAAGCTTGCTGTTTGTCCTCACGCGCGGCCCGTCAAGCAGAAGGTCAGGAAGCAAGCAGTGGAGCGCCAAGAGTTCATTGCCGAAGAGATCAAGAAGTTGGAAGCAGCAGGCCTTGTTAGAGGTGTACTTCATCCTACGTGGTTGGCAAATCCAGTTGTCGTGCGCAAAGCTAATGGGAAGTGGAGACTTTGTATAGACTTCACTGATGTGAATAAAGCTTGTCCCAAGGATCCATTTCCCTTGCCGCGCATTGACTTGATCGTTGACTCCACGGCTGGATGTGAGTTGCTTTCATTTCTTGATGCATACTCCGGGTATCACCAGATATTCATGGCTGAGGAAGATGAAGAGAAGATCGCATTTATTACTCCATGTGGCACTTACTGTTTCATACGTATGCCCTTTGGACTGAAGAATGCGGGCTCAACATTTGCAAGGGTGGTCCACACTGCTTTTGAGCCACAGATACACAGGAACGTAGAAGCCTACATGGATGACATAGTGGTCAAGAGCAAGGACAAGGATACCCTGATCCAAGACCTGGATGAGACTTTTGCAAATCTGCGCAAGATACAACTCAAGCTGAACCCCGAGAAGTGCGTCTTCGGAGTCCCCTCCGGCAAGCTTCTCGGGTTCTTTGTGTCCCAAAGGGGGATTGAAGCCAATCCCGACAAGATCAAGGCCATCGAGCAGATCGAAGCCCCGAAGCGCGTCAAGGATGTACGGAGACTTGCTGGTTGTGTGGCTGCCCTCAGCAGGTTCATTTCAAAGTCTGCAGAACGCGCTCTGCCTTTCTTCAAAATCTTGAAAAAGGCAGGTCCAATGAAATGGACTCCGGAAGCGGAGGCAGCGCTGCGAGACTTGAAAGGATACCTGTCCTCCACTCCTATACTTGTCGCACCTAGGCCGCAAGAGAAGTTGCTGCTATACTTAGCAGCAACCAATCAAGTGGTTAGTGCTGCGTTGGTAGCGGAGAGGGAGGCAGAGGAGGAGCCCACAGCCCCGGCAAGCACATCCAGCGACAAGCAGTGGGCTTCCCCGACAAACTCTGACCCCGACAAGGTCAAGTCTGCGCAGGAACAAGGAGAAGTGCGAAAGAAGATGGCGCAGCGCCCAGTTTATTTTGTAAGTTCCCTCTTGCAGGGGGCTAGATCAAGATACTCTGGGGTGCAGAAGCTGCTTTTCGGCCTCCTCATGGCCTCGAGAAAGCTGCGCCATTACTTCCAAGCACATGAGATAACAGTGGTCACTCGCTTTCCACTAAAGAGGATATTGCAAAACTCAGAAGCAACAGGTAGGATTGTCGAGTGGGCACTGGAGTTGTCAAGCTTTGGTCTTAAGTTTGAAAGCACTTCAACTATACAGAGGAGAGCTTTGGCAGAGTTCATAGCGGAATGGACGCCAACACCAGACGAAGAAGTTCCAGAGACAAACATCCCCGTCAAAGAAGCAAGCAAAGAATGGATAATGTACTTTGATGGTGCCTTCTCGCAGCAAGGCGCCGGTGATGGTGTGTTACTTGTAGCACCCACCGGGGAGCACCTCAAGTACGTTGTTCAGATGCACTTTCCCAAGGAGCAAGCGACAAACAATACTGCAGAGTATAAAGGTTTGCTTGCCGGCCTCAGAACCGCAGCCGAACTTGGGATCAAGAAGCTGATTGTTCGGGGAGATTCACAGTTGGTGGTCCGACAAGTAAACAAGAGCTACCAGAGTCCTTTGATGGAAGCTTACGTAGATGAAGTGAGGAAACTTGAAGAACACTTTGAAGGCCTGCAGATGGAGCACGTTCCAAGAGCTCAAAATGATATCGCAGATGGCCTCTCAAAGTGTGCTGCAATGAAGTTACCTGTGGAACCAGGGACCTTCCTGCTCAAGTTAACTCAACCATCCGTTACACCATCAGTTGGACAGAACAAGAAAAGAAAGTTGGTCTCCGATGACTACTTGCCGGCGGATCTTCCTGAAGCCGCCGCCAAGGTCCCCAAGATCGACGACCAAGTTGCTGAGGAACAGTCTGCTCATGTGGACCCTAGGTTTAATACATTTGAAGCAGGCGTTCCCGACAAGTCTTGCCCCGGCAGGCTTGCCGGGGAACGCTCAGCTCCGGCAGAGCCGCAGGTTCTTGCCGTGGAAGCTGACGTTCCCACAGCAGCACTGATGCCTTTAGTCCTTGTTGTTGAGCCTCAAGCTCCAACCTGGGCACAGCAAATTGTCCGCTTCCTTCAAACCGGAGAACTTCCCGAAGAACCAGAAGAGATAGAGAGGATAACCAGGCAGTCAAGTATGTACCAGTTCGTCGGCAATGGATTGTACAGAAGAAGACTCAATGGTGTCAGATTGAAGTGCATTTCCCGGGAAGATGGACAGAAGCTGTTGGCAGAAATCCATGGAGGCATATGTGGACACCACATTGGCGCAAGAGCACTTGCCGGGAAGGCGTTCCGGCAAGGTTTCTTTTGGCCAGAAGCCCTCCAAGATGCAACTGCACAAGTAACCAAGTGTGAAGCGTGCCAGTTCCATGCCAAGCAAATACACCAGCCAGCTCAAGCTCTCCAGACGATCCCTTTGTCCTGGCCCTTTTCGGTCTGGGGGCTCGACATCCTCGGCCCCTTTCCCCGCGCTGTCGGGGGCTTTGAGTACTTGTACGTTGCTATCGACAAGTTCACAAAGTGGCCGGAAGTGAAACCAGTGAGAAAGGTGACCGCACAGTCAGCAGTCAGGGTCTTCAGATCGATCGTCTGCTGTTTCGGGATCCCTAACAGGATTATCACCGACAACGGCACACAGTTCACAAGTCGCACCTTCATGCACTACGTCCAAGACCTTGGCGCCAAGGTCTGCTTCGCTTCTGTTGCTCACCCGAGGAGTAATGGTCAAGCGAAGAGGGCAAATGCTGAAGTGCTACGCGGACTCAAGACAAGAACCTTCGACAGGCTACACAAGTGCGGAAGAAACTGGATCGAGGAGTTGCCGGCGGCTCTTTGGTCAATCAGGACGACACCAAATCGAGCCACCGGACAGACACCCTTTGCTCTTGTCTATGGAGCAGAGGCAGTTCTCCCCACGGAACTCGTGTACGGGTCTCCTCGATTACTCTCTTACGATGAGCTCGAGCAAGAGCAGCTGCGGCAAGATGATGCACTGCTCCTCGAGGAGGACCGTCTCCAGGCTGTTGTACGAGCTGCTCGATACCAGCAAGCCTTGCGTCACTATCATAGCCGCAAGGTCAAGGCCAGGAGTCTCGAGGAAGGCGACCTTATTCTTCGGCGCGTTCAGTCCGCCAAGAACTCCAACAAGTTGACGCCGAAGTGGGAAGGCCCTTATCGGGTGAGACAAGTCACAAGGCCCGGCGTTGTCCGCCTTGAGACCGAAGAAGGCTTACCGGTGAGCAACTCCTGGAACATTGAGCATCTTCGCAAGTTTCACCCATGAGGCGCGGTTGCCGTGATCTGCTCCGACAACCACCTTTTGTACAAGTCTTGTCGCTGTTGCATGTGAACCTTTGTACAGAGCCGGGCGCAGACCCTGTGCATCAGTAAAACTTTTGTGCTTCGCACAGCTTGTTGTTTCATGCATTCTTGTTTTCATTGCATGTATTATCTGACACTTTGTGCAGCACACGATCCCGGTAAGCGATAACAAGCCGCAAGGCTCCATATGTGTGTTTCCTCCCCTCTTCCTTTTTCTCTCGAGCAGAAGAAGCGTTCCTCGCGCACAAGTTTGCCAGGGGGAAGGAGACAGTGGTATGGACCAAGTGCTGTTCAAGGAAGGAAAGCCTTGCCGAGAAGCAAACAGAACACAAAAGCTAAGTTGCCAAAGTCTGAGCATTCAAAATTTTAAAATTCTTAGTTATCTTCCTTGAACGACCACACTTTGTATGGTAAACCTGTGTGCGGAGGAACCTACCCGTGGCTAGCCGCGCCCTTACTTTGTTTCGAGCACGCTCAACGGCTTAAGTGAGCTGCGACAAGTGTCGCGCCCTTATTTCGTTTTCGAGTTCGCTCAACAACCTAAGTGTGCTGCGACTAGCTGCGGCAAGGTTTCTTGCCGGCGAGGGCATTGCCAGCAGGCTGCTAAGAGTTCCGCACTCAGCGCTCGCGGCAAGGGTCCCTTTGCCGGCAAGTTCCCTAAAAGCGTAAGGTGGAAAGCATACAAAGTGAAGGGATCAAGCAAGGGAGATAACACTGCACTGACTATCCAAAATAAAGTTATATTACAAGATAACTTGCCGCTGTTCTAACCAACTACTACCCATGACTTAATCGACAGCGGCAAGGGAAGCAGAAAGAAGGGAGCCTAGTCTACACGGTCTCCGTCAACCCTCTTGATCTTGCCCACCTTGGCCACGATGTGGGCGACTCGTGCCTTCAACGGTTCCAGGTCAGCTTCAGGCGGCAAGGTCCGGAGGACGTTCTCGAGATTAATCCCGGGGTTGCGGTAGACGATCTTCGTCAACACCCGCTCTGTAGTACCCATGCAAAGCAGGCGCGCCTCGTTAGCCAGCTGCGTGGGGACCCTCTCCCGTAGCTGCGCGAGGGTCGGCGCCACTCCTCTGAAGAACAAGCTCAGCTTGGCGCTGTGGGGGAGGCTCTCGTCGGGGGAGTACACGAGGTGCTCCGCCCTTAGCGCCACCATCTCCTTGTCGATGTTGGCGGCGGAGGCGACGAGCTCCTCGGTCCACTGCTCCACCGCCCGCTGGAAGTTGTTCTGCGATAGAGCGGCACTGTCCAGCAGCGCCCTTTCAGCCCGGAGATCTTCCTTCAACTTGGACTCCCTGTTCCGGGCCCCGTCAAGCGACTCAGTAAGGGTGGACACCTTCAGCTCCAAGTCTGCGATGGAGTCCTTGGCGTCGTTGAGCTCTTTACCCTTCTCGGAGAGTTGGACCTGCAGCTCCGAGTGGCTGTGGGCATCCTTCTCCCTTTCAAGTTTGAGCGTGGCAACCTTCTCCTCGCTCGTCTTCAGATTGAGCTCCAGCTGCGCCACCCTCGCCTCCAGGTCCCTCTTGGCGGTCTCTGCGGCAGCAGTGGCGTCCCTCGCCTCCTGCAGAGCCCCGCCAATGGATTGCTCGCGCGCGGAAAGGTCGTCCTCGTGGCTGTCGAGGTCGACCTTCCGCTGGTTCAGCGCTCCTTCCCGTCGAGCCAGATCCTCGGCGGCCAGTCGATGCTGCTCCTCAACCTCGGCCTTCTCGAGGATGAACGCCTGGTGCGCCTCGGCGAGCTCCTCGCGCTCCTACGCCAAGTTCCGGAGGGCCGCTTGGTTGGCGGCGCGGAGCTCCGCGGCGCGCTTGTCCAAGTCGATGTTGGCCTTGGTGGCCAGAGCCTCTCGGGACTCCAGCTTGGCCTGCCTGGCTCGATACAAGGCCAGAAGCCGGCGCAGGAGCTGCTCCTCTTCGGGCTCGCTGCTGCTGCCGGGCGCGTCGACAACCTTCAGCCCGGCGGAGGCGAGGACTTCTCCATCGAAGCTCTCCCCCTCCACGGGTTCCCTTGATGAGGACGCCCACGGGACTTGGATGAAGACCCCGTTGGCGGCCTCCAGATAGATACCCGGCCCAGTCGCGGCGGCGGAGGATTCGGCGGCCGGTGCAGCGTCCGGTGCTCCTGCGGCCTCGGGGCCGTCAGTGCGGTCGCCGGTCTCCTCCCCAGCTGCCGCGTCAGTGGCCGCGGGAGTCTCATCGGCGACGGGCTCGTCAGCAGTGGCGGCGTCACCAGCATTGCCGCACATGTCCTCCTCGACGATGGTCTCCGTCTCCATCGGCTCCGGGGCGGGCGGATCTGACAACAGAAAAAGAAAGAAAGAATTGTCAAGCAAATATCCAAAAAAGAAGAGTTCAAAGGAAGGAAAGTACAAGGGTTTACCTGCGCGGGCCTCTTCAGTAACGGGTTCCCTTGCCGGGGAGTTCTCCCTTGGCGGCGTAGTAGTGGCCCCCGCCGGCGGAGGGCTGCCGGCGCCTTCCCTTGGCGGGGTGCCCTCCCTTGTCGGGGTGCTCGCCCTTGGCGGGGTGCCCTCCCTTGTCGGGGTGCTCGCCCTTGGCGGGGTACTCGCCCTTGGCGGAGTACCCGCCCTTGGCGGAGCACCCTCCCTCGCCGGGGAGCTCCTCCTTGGCGGGGAAGGTGGGACAAGTGGCTCGTCGGGAGCGGTCTCTTGACGCTCCTGCGGCCGCGGCTCCACTTCTGCACAAGACAACAAACAAACAAGACATCAATAAGGATAAGAAGCTCAAGCGCGCCCAATGAGCAGAGAAGCGAACAAGGAACTTACGCTGGGGGCTGCTCTCCGGAGCAGCAGGCTGGTCCGGCAAGCCTGTCGCAGGCGCATCTCCTGCCGCGACGACAGGCTCGTCGTCCTCAAGGTCAACCACCGGGATCTTGGCCCTCTTCGCCATCCTCTGGGTCAGGGTCCTAGAAACCAAACAAGATCAGAACCAAGCAAGAGAATTCAAGACAAGAGTAATAAGAATCTGAAGAAATAAAAGTTGCAAATACTTACTCTTCATCCTCCTCGTCGGAGCTAAGGGCGGAGAAGTCAAATTCCGCCTCGCGCATCCTAGCGCGAGGGGCTGGAGGAGTAGGCTCCCTCGGGCGCTTGGCGGGCTCCGGAGCCGAGGGTTGAGAAGACCCCGCGCCGGTCGTCGCCGAGGACCGGGGGGCAGAAGGAGCACCAGAACCGGTTCGGGAAGATCCCCCTCCGCTTGCCACTGAGGCGCGAGGCACCTCCTTGACGACCTTGCTCGTCGTGGTGGCACGCGTCGCACGACGCTTCGGCTGCTGTCGGGGCGCCGGCTGCTTCACCGTCTCGGTGGTCTTGCGGAGGCGCTTCTTTGGCTGTGGCGGAGGACTTGGCGGTGGCGGAGAATTCTCCGAGGATGAGGAAAGGTCGTCGAGGTTCGGTGACCCGTCCGAGTCTTCATCGGAATTGCCCGATTCGGCGTCCTCCTCGGCGGGCTCACTGGACTCAGTGCCTTGCCCGGCAGCCTTGCTTGTCCCGGCAGGCTCCCCGGCAGGCTTCCCGACGGGTTTCAGCAGTTTGAGGATCTCCTCCTCCTCGGCTCGGCTCACTGCATCCGCTGCTTCTGCTTCTTCCACGGTGTATCCAAACTCACCCGCAGCCGCCGCTGCGGCAGCCTCCTCCATCCTGCTGGCGATGTACGCCATGTCACGGTCGGTGGTCGCACGGGTGAGGCCCTTCTTCTCTTCGGGGTTACGCGGCCGTTCAACCAGGTTGTCGAAGAAGGTCTGCACGGTCTCTTCTGAAGGCATCAGCCAAGTAGGATCAACCCCGTGGGAGTCACACTGAGGCATTGCCGCACGGATGGCACTAAGGGCAGAGTTGTTGCATAGTGGAACTACTCCGTTCGACGGGGTGAACCACTCCTTGTGCTTGGGGTCATGCTTAAACAGCGAGCGGACCATTCCCTTGAGCTCCAAGACGGTGAAGTTGTAATTCAGCCCGGGGCGCAGCCTCATGAAGTCTGCCGCATTGCCGAACTCCCAAGCAGGCCTCTTCCTGTCCTGCAAGGGGGCAATGCGGCGGCGGAGGAAATCCGCCCCGACCTCACCCACAGTAAGGTTGGCGGCCCGGAGGCGAAGGATCCTAGTAAGGGCAATCTGCAGCTTATCGTCCTCCGGGGCCAAGTCACTCCAATCCTTGCCACGCACTATTGCCGCTCGGCGCGGGGAGGTAAACTGTTGAGGTTCCTCTTCCATGACCCAGCACCAATCAGCCCTCCACTCGTCCCACTTGCCGCGGAGCTCTCCAATCAAGTACGCCTCTTTCTTGTTAAGCCTGAAGATCCAGGAGATGACGCCGGAGAGTGGGGATCCAGACTCTACTCTAGGTGTGAAAAAGTGGCGGAAGAGAGCTACGTTGGGGTGGACCCCGACAAAGTTTTCGCACAAATGTGCGAAAATGGCCAAGGTCAAGACTGCATTCGGGGTGAAATCTAGGAAGTGGAATCCATATGTGTTCATCACATCGCAGAAAAACTCAGAGTACGGGGGACAAAGACCGCAGTGGAAGAACAGAGCGAAGAAATGGTAACCTCCCGGATACATATCGCAGGCCTCGGCGGGGAGGACCCTGGTGCGCGGGTGAGCCTTCGTCTCCCTCGCCCAGGACAAGTAATACTTGTCCCGCAGCTCCCTCGCGTCGAGCCTCGGCGGGAAGACCACCATCCGCTTCCGCATGGCTGCCAGCTTCGCCGCCTTATCGGACTTCTCTTTCTTCGCCTTGTCGCTCTTCACCTTGTCGCTCTTCGGGGCCATGGCGGGGACGGCGAGGGGGGTCGGCGGCGCTGAGGATGCTAGAGACGGCGGAGGAAGGTTGGAGCTCGGCTCTCTATCAACCTTTGGGGAGGCGGAGAGCGGCGGGGGTTTCTGGAGATTGAAGACGCAATGGAGCAATGGGGGGAAACTGCCCCTGCTTCCTCTGCTTTTAAGGGGGAAGTGGGGGACGTTCCGCATTTTCCCATTAAAGAAACAGGCCACGATCTCTCCCACGACGCCGCAATCGACGCGTGCCGTTAGGGAGGGATGCGGCGGATACGGAGCGGGATACGGCACTCCGTGGGCCGCGTGTGCCCGTGCACTGTTTTGGGCCTGGCCCAACAGCGCTCGGCACCGTGTGTGGCCCAGGCCCGGGGGCTCCTGTCGGTGTACTAGAGTAGGGGTACCTTAGTATCCCGACTTGTGCACGGGCAGTAGCAGCGTCCCGTGGTCAGGCTCACCACGTGCCCGCCAAAGCCCGCTCTAGTTCCCTTGAAGCCATTCAAGAACAAAGTATACAAGTTAAGAAACAAGACCCCGGCAAGAGGAGCTTGCCGGGAAGGCCGCTCCAGGCTCGAGATCATCCCTTCTGTACAAGACCCTGGCAAGAGGAGCTTGCCAGGAAGACCAGTTCAGCATTTCAGAAGACATGCCGTGGCGCATCGCGCGCCCCGGCAAGACCCGGAGAGCGGCAAGCTTCCGGGCCCGGCAAGGTAGCGACCGCGGCAAGGTGCTTGCCGCGGCAAGCTTTCACTGTGTGCCTGCGCTCCAGCTCACCTGGCCACGCGTCGCCCTGGGGCCCTTCCTGGGGCACGTGGCGGATGGCTGTGCAGCCTGGGGTACACGGTGGCAAGCCACGATGACAAGGACTCCGTCGTGGCGAACGGAGGCGCCCGGGCGGACGCTTTTGGGGTGACGGCGACGGGCATTCAATGCCCTTGTCCCCCACCGTCAGGGTTAGGTATAGACCACTGTACATACACTGTACATGCACTGTTACAACTACCATCGATTTTATGCTTTTATCCTCAACTACGTTGACACCTGTCGGTGACCCCTTTGAGCTATAAAAGGAGGCCCATGCACAACGTAGAGGGGGTTCGGTTCCAGAAACTTGATCACTCCCACGCTCGGTGTAGCTAGCACTGTAGATCTTCTTGCTCCCGAGCCATAAACTCAATACAACCAAGGCAGGAGTAGGGTTTTATGCACCCGTGCGGCCCGAACCTGGGTAAAACTGCTCGCGTGTGCCCCTCGATCTGCTCTTTGTGCTCCCTCCGCTCCCTTGCTGTACCGAAAAGGGGCTCCGGTCCCATAGGTGTTCGTGGGCGACCAGTTTCCCCGACATTGATGATACCACTTCTGTTATGTACGATGAAACTACTTCTATGCCTGATAATACTGTGCCACTAGGTGAATTTATAGATGAACAAATTGCTAAGGTTAGGGAGAATGCAAATGTTGAAACTGATGATATTTATGAAAGTGATGATGAGACTACTCCCAATAGATATGAATTTCTTGTTGTTCCTGAGGGTTATGTTATGGATGAAGATACTGCTAGAGACTTTCTTGCTTACAGTGATAGATATCATCTTAAGAAATTATTAGCTAAGCTAAAAGAAAAGTCCTTGAATGCTAGAATGAAACATGACCCTGCTTTTGCTACTTCACCTATGTACGTTACTGATAAGGATTATGAATTCTCTGTTGATCCTGAGTTAATTACTTTGGTTGAATCTGATCCTTTCCATGGCTATGAGTCTGAAACTATTGTGGCACATCTTACTAAGTTGAATGATATAGCCACCCTATTTACCAACGATGAAAAGATTCGCTACTACTATATCCTTAAGCTATTTCCGTTCTCGCTAAAGGGTGATGCTAAGACTTGGTTTAATTCTCTTGATCTTGGTTGTGTGCGTAGTCCCCAGGATATGATGTATTACTTCTCTGCTAAATATTTTCCCGCTCATAAGAAACAAGCTTCCTTACGAGAAATATATAACTTTGTGCAAATTGAAGAGGAGAGTCTCCCACAAGCTTGGGGGAGGCTTCTCCAATTACTTAATGCTTTGCCGGATCATCCTCTTGAGATGCATGATATACTTGATGTCTTTTATAATGGACTAACCGATGCTTCCAGAGACCACCTAGATAGTTGTGTTGGTTGTGTTTTCAGGGAAAGAAGAGTTGAACAAGCTGAACTACTATTGAATAATATGCAGGCCAATGAAATAATTGGACACTTCCTGAACCAGCCCCTAAGCCAACTCTGAAGAAAAGAGGTGTTCTATTTCTTAGTCCTGAAGATATGCAAGAGGCAAAGAAATCTATGAAAGAAAAAGGTATTAAAGCTGAAGATGTTAAGAATTTACCACCTATTAAGGAAATACATGGTATTGATAACTCGACACAGGTAATAAAGGTAAATTCTCTTTATAGATTTGATGAAGGTGATATTCCTCGTTATAAGTCTGCCAGCCAATGCTTAGATGAGTTTGACAATTTTATTGTGAAACAAGAAAACTTCAATGCTTATGTTGGTAGACAATTACAACATAATGCTTATATGATTGAATGCTTGAGTGATTATTTGTCTAGAGCTAAAGGTGAACTGAAACTCATTAGTATACATGCTTCTATGGTCACCACTCAAGTTGAACAAGTACTTAAGACTCAGAATGATTTGCTCAATGAATTAAATAGTAAGAATAATGACTATGATGTTAGAGTTGCTACTAGAGGTGGTAAAAAGACTCAGGAACCTCTGTATCCTGAAGGCCACCCTAAGATAATTGAGCAAGATTCTCAGAGAGCTAATTTAGATGCACCTAGTTCTTTTAAGAAGAAGAAAAAGAAAAATGATAGGACTTTGCATGCTTCTAGTGAACCTGTAGCTGACACACATGAGAATCCCAATGATATATATGTTCCTGATGCTAAGACACAATCTGGTAATGAACATGAACCTAGTGATAATATTAATGATGATGTTCATGATGATGCTCAACCTAGCAATGATAATGATGTAGAGATTGAACCTGCAGTTGATCTTGATAACCCACAATCTAAGAATCAACATTGTGATAAGAGAGACTTTGTTGCTAGGAAGCATGGTAGGGAAAGAGAACCATGGGTTCAGAAACCCATGCCTTTTCCTCCGAAACCATCCAAGAAAAAGGATGATGAGGATTTTGAGCGCTTCGCTGAAATGATTAGACCTAGCGAACGACGGATCGGCGCAGGCGGTGGACACCCAAAGAGAAGGACCATCACATGATCATAGCTCCAGTGAGATGCCTGAAGAACCTGTCAGGTATTGTCGAACCTGCCCTCCAACGCAACCATGTAGCAACGGGCGTGCTCGTCCTCCTTGCTGACACGGTGATGTACAACCTCCGTGGGGTCCTCAAGCCTCCACAATGTCACTGGCCCACGCGCCCGCCACCAGAGAAGGTTCGGGTCAACAATGGGATGGCTCCTCACCAAGCTGCGCCCCCTGGAAGGAAGCACCTCCCAGTACCAGCCCGGCGGAGCCCAGTCCCAAACATGACCCCTCTAATCAAGCAGGCCTCCGCTGAGTCGACGACGAGGATGCAGGATAGGCATCGTCGACGTCGATGCGGAAATATTGCTTAAACTAAAAGAATAAACTAGTTCTATTAATTCAACTAGTTCTCTATTAATTCAACTAACTAGTTCAACTAATAAGCACTTACTATAAATAAAAATGAACTAGTTCTTACTAAAAATAAACTAGTTCTTACTAAAAATAAACTAGTTCTTACTAAATAACTACATTCTATCACTAAAACTATAAAAAACTATAAAAACAGAAAATTCATCTAACATTTATATAACTAAGTAACATTTTTAAAATTCATCTAACATTTGTATAACTAAAACTATAAAAAAACTAAAATCTAATTATAATGCGTGTGTACGAGGGCGCCAGGGGGCTCACAGCGCGGCGACGATCGGCGGTGGCGGCGGCTAGCAGACGCGCGGCGACGATCGACGGCGGCGGCGGTGAGAGCAGACGCGCGGCGGCGACGGGGACGGGTCGGGGGCGACGGCGACGGGGCGGCGACGGCGATGGGGGCGGCGACGGCGACGGCGACGTGGACGGCGACGATGACGGCGCGAGATGAGTCGGGCCGGCGACGGGCGCGGGGGACGGCGCGCATGCGGGGCGGCGGCGACGTCGAGAGGAGCGAGATTGAGGGAGAAGAAACCGAAATTTTGGAAAGTGTGGTTTATATAGGAGAGGCCTTTAGTACCGGTTGGAGCCACAACCGGTACTAAAGGTCAATTTTGGCCAGGCGGAGCAGCGGGAACTGAAGGCTTTAGTCCCGGTTGGTGGCTCCAATCGGTACTAAAGGCCACCCCTCTAGTATCGGGTGGAGCCATGAACCGGTACTAAAGGGATGCGCTGGCAGAGGTGTTATGCGGCAAGTTTAGTCCCACCTCGTCGAGCGAAGCGCAGCCGCACTGGTTTATAAACCCAGCCATGGTTGATCCTTCGAGCTTGATGAGGACATCACTAACAAGGTTACACCCACAGCTCCAACTGACACATATACAGGACCAATTACTAAAGCTCGCGCACGCCAATTAAATTACCAGGTACTTTCGTTTCTTGGTAATGAATCTACTGTTCATGAGAATATGATGCTGCCTAAATTGGATACATTTGTCTTGCTTACAAATGAAGGGCCTAGCTTGGACAAGAAGGATGAACATTGGAGCAAGATCAAGCATGGAGATGATGGCATGCGCAAGGGGAACAAGAATGGAGTTTCAATTGATGATTTCAGAACTTTGAAGCCACCATAATGAGTGCGAGAAGCCTTGGACGAAATATACAAGATGCCACTTCATAAATTTCGTCCAGAGGCTATTATAGGTGCTGCGTCACCTTATTATTGGGCCAGGCCCATGTAATTTCGAAATACTTGCGTATAGGCTGTTTTTAGAGTCCGTATGTGTGGGGAAACAAGAGTTAGGGTTGGTTTCGGACCCCTCCACCAAGGGCCACGAAATTCCCCCCTCTTTCCCTCATATATACAGCCCTTAGGGCGTCGTTTAGACTTTGGGTTTTGTTTAGATTAAAAGTTCGCCATAGCTGCAACTTCGCGTACTTCGTTTGTGTTCAACGACCAGACCAAGGCGTCACAGAACCCCACCTTGATCAATAAAGCTTTCCTCTTATATTCGCAATATCCAGATTGCAATCTTAGTTTCTTGCTTGTTCTTCGTTTGCCTGCAGGAAACAGACCTTCGTGGTCAGGTTGATCGTGCTCCGGCGTGGTCAACAACCTCTCGGAGTTGGTTTAGCGATTGCTAAGGCGCGACGTCCTCGCACGTTCGTAGTCGGATCGTCAAAGTTGACTTCCTCCAAAACGATAGCCACCATCTCATCGAAAGACGGGACACCTTTGCCTCTATCAAGTGGTATCAGATTTCCAGGTTGCTCGGTGAGATTTTACAGTTTTTCGTAGATTAGATCGAGTCTGTTCTTCATACCTACAGTCCACGAAAAAGCCAAAAAAAAAATTTAGGGTTAGTTCATCCCATCCGAACCAATCTGAGCCTTTGCATAATCTTTTCTGTATTTGCTTTGTTGAATTTGCGGTTGCATCGTCGTGTCAAGTTGCTGGTCTTAGCGTCTAGTCTTTTAGAGTTTCGAGTTCTGGTCATAAGTTGTCATGCCGCCGCCGCAACATCTTCATCGCTACTGCCACATACCACCACCGATCCGTATCCATATACCACCACCAATCTGTATCCATATACCACCACCGCTGCCATAACCTACCACCGCTGCCATATCCTACCACCATATATCCACCACCAATCCGAGTTCTTTTCATATTAGGTTTGTTCTCGGAATCCATCTAGGTTTCGGATTTGTGTTTCCTTGCCTGTGTAGGTCTCGAAAAAAAAAGTCTGGAGACCCCCGGGCAGTTTTTAGGCCAAAATTTCGACAGGTAAAAATATTTTTTCCCTATCCTATTTTTGAGCTTTTCTGAGTCTTTTGAGACACGTGCCACCATACTGATTTTTTCCCGCACTTTTTCGTCGTCGCTGCCCTGATTCCGAAAAAAAAATTCGTCAAAAAAATTTCGTGCCTATCATCTTAGTTTGACTTGAGAAGTGTTTTGAGACACTCGCCATTATAGTGATTTTCGGCAAAAAAAAAACAGCGCAAAAAAAAGAAAAAAGAAAAAAATCAGAGTGTGCTTTCCCCTTGATTACGTGCAGCGCCGTGATTTCGTTAGTGTTCTAGGCTCGCGTCTCTAGTACAGTCTAGCCTAGGACCAGCACAGTACCGTCGTTGAGCGTTTATTCACCTTTGCATCTCTGAATTGATTATTGCTGACCCTTTTTGCTACCATATTATAAGCCTTCCCAGCTCCACATACATCTACATTGTGCGTTTGACTCTCCCTGGTAATCGCTCTATCCAAGCTTTGAGAGTTTTGACTACATCGGTTGCCGATCACTGCCTGCTGCTGGGTAAGAACTGGTAAGAATTTGAGATTTGCTTGACGGATTTGTGACACCCGCCACCACCACCACTTGTTAGTAGTCTATAGGATCATATTCTTGTGTGTTTCTATTGCTGCTAACCATGCCAGGATCACAAGTAGACGAGACTGACTGGGAGAACTTGACGAACAAGGAGCTTCATGATAAGTTTCAGCAAATGATGAGTGAACAGGTGCAAGATGTGCTAAACACATTGGACGCGGCCATGGAGAAGATAGATGGCATGGAGAAGACGTTTGACACAAAGCTCGATAACAAGTTTGTTGAATTGCTTTCGCGTTTTCCACCACCACCGGCTGCTGCAGCTGTCCCACCTCTTCAACAACAACAACAACAACAACAACAACAACAACAACAACAACAACAACAACAACAACAACAACAACAACAACAACAACAACAACAACAACGTCGCCTTCCGAATCAAGTGGGACGAGCACAGCGCGTTCCCCTTGAGACTGGTCAAGCTTCTGGTGCTGCTGTTGATGTTTCTGTAGCTCTTGCTGCTACTGCAGAGGTAGAGGACCATTACGAGGATGAGGTTGACCAAAATCAGAACTACGTGCAACAACCAGCACCACCACCACCAGGTCGTCCTCATGCATATCATCGCAACGGTAGGGCTGCACCACCACCTGAGGTACATGACCATCTTCCTAAACTGAAATTGAATATTCCACCATTTGAGGGTAGATATGTTCCTGATATATATCTTACTTGGGAGTTACAAACTGAACAACGTTTTACATGTTTAAACTATCCCGAGGAGAGACGTGTTCCTGCTGCTGTTTGTGCTTTCACTGGTTTTGCATGTGTTTGGTGGTCTGAACATTGTAGATTATATCCTATTCCAGCTACTTGGGCTGCTTTGAAAACTGCTATGCGTACTCGTTGGGTTCCACCATATTATCAACGTGAATTACTTCAAAAACTGCAGTGCTTAAGACAAGGAAAAAATTCTGTAGAAGAATATTATCAGCAATTACAAACTGGCCTGATTAGATGTGGTATTGTTGAGGAGAATGAAGCTATGCTTGCACGTTTTATGGGTGGATTAAATAAAGAGATTCAGACCATTCTAGAGTATAAGGATTATACTAATATCACTCGTTTATTCCATCTTGCTTGTAAAGCTGAACGTGAAGTGCAGGATCGACAGGCATTGGCGCAGACTAATTTTTCTGCAGGTCGACCTTCATCATGGACACCGCGTGCATCCTCTACTTCCACACATTCTACTGCACCGACACCTCCATCAGCTGTTACCTCCAACCGTGATACAAGGAAGCAGGCACAACCACCATTATCTGCCAAGAGCACACCTATTGGGCCTGCACAGAGTTCTTCTTCTTCCATGGCATCAACAGGGCACACCAGTGATATTATTTGTCGTCGTTGTAAGGGAAGAGGACATGTTGCGAGAGATTGCAAATCTCAGCGTGTGATGATTGCTACTGAGGATGGTGGATATGAATCCGCTAGTGACTATGATGAGGAGACTTTGGCTCTTATTACACGTGAAGAACACGGTGGAGACGATTCTGATCATGAGACGCAATACATGGCTCCTGAAGATGCTGACAGGTATGAATGTTTAGTTGCTCAACGTGTTTTGAGTGTGCAGGTTACACAAGCTGAGCAAAATCAGAGGCATAATTTGTTCCATACAAAGGGAGTTGTGAAGGAACGTTCTGTTCGCGTGATCATAGATGGAGGGAGTTGCAACAACTTGGCTAGCATGGAGATGGTGGAGAAGCTATCTCTCACCACAAGACCACATCCACATCCTTACTACATCCAATGGTTCAACAACAGCGGCAAGGTTAAGGTAACACGTACTATTCGTGTGCATTTTAGTATCTCTACATATGCTGATTATGTTGATTGTGATGTGGTACCTATGCAAGCATGTTCCTTATTACACAATCTGGTAATGAACATGAACCTAGTGATAATATTAATGATGATGTTCATGATGATGCTCAACCTAGCAATGATAATGATGTAGAGATTAAACCTACAGTTGATCTTGATAACCCACAATCTAAGAATCAACATTGTGATAAGAGAGACTTTGTTGCTAGGAAGCATGGTAGGGAAAGAGAACCATGGGTTCAGAAACCCATGCCTTTTCCTCCGAAACCATCCAAGAAAAAGGATGATGAGGATTTTGAGCGCTTCGCTGAAATGATTAGACCTAGCGAACGACGGATCGGCGCAGGCGGTGGACACCCAAAGAGAAGGACCATCACATGATCATAGCTCCAGTGAGATGCCTGAAGAACCTGTCAGGTATTGTCGAACCTGCCCTCCAACGCAACCATGTAGCAACGGGCGTGCTCGTCCTCCTTGCTGACACGGTGATGTACAACCTCCGTGGGGTCCTCAAGCCTCCACACTGTCACTGGCCCACGCGCCCGCCACCAGAGAAGGTTCGGGTCAACAATGGGATGGCTCCTCACCAAGCTGCGCCCCCTGGAAGGAAGCACCTCCCAGTACCAGCCCGGCGGAGCCCAGTCCCAAACATGACCCCTCTAATCAAGCAGGCCTCCGCTGAGTCGACGACGAGGATGCAGGATAGGCATCGTCGACGTCGATGCGGAAATATTGCTTAAACTAAAAGAATAAACTAGTTCTATTAATTCAACTAGTTCTCTATTAATTCAACTAACTAGTTCAACTAATAAGCACTTACTATAAATAAAAATGAACTAGTTCTTACTAAAAATAAACTAGTTCTTACTAAAAATAAACTAGTTCTTACTAAATAACTACATTCTATCACTAAAACTATAAAAAACTATAAAAACAGAAAATTCATCTAACATTTATATAACTAAGTAACATTTTTAAAATTCATCTAACATTTGTATAACTAAAACTATAAAAAAACTAAAATCTAATTATAATGCGTGTGTACGAGGGCGCCAGGGGGCTCACAGCGCGGCGACGATCGGCGGTGGCGGCGGCTAGCAGACGCGCGGCGACGATCGACGGCGGCGGCGGTGAGAGCAGACGCGCGGCGGCGACGGGGACGGGTCGGGGGCGACGGCGACGGGGCGGCGACGGCGATGGGGGCGGCGACGGCGACGGCGACGTGGACGGCGACGATGACGGCGCGAGATGAGTCGGGCCGGCGACGGGCGCGGGGGACGGCGCGCATGCGGGGCGGCGGCGACGTCGAGAGGAGCGAGATTGAGGGAGAAGAAACCGAAATTTTGGAAAGTGTGGTTTATATAGGAGAGGCCTTTAGTACCGGTTGGAGCCACAACCGGTACTAAAGGTCAATTTTGGCCAGGCGGAGCAGCGGGAACTGAAGGCTTTAGTCCCGGTTGGTGGCTCCAATCGGTACTAAAGGCCACCCCTCTAGTATCGGGTGGAGCCATGAACCGGTACTAAAGGGATGCGCTGGCAGAGGTGTTATGCGGCAAGTTTAGTCCCACCTCGTCGAGCGAAGCGCAGCCGCACTGGTTTATAAACCCAGCCATGGTTGATCCTTCGAGCTTGATGAGGACATCACTAACAAGGTTACACCCACAGCTCCAACTGACACATATACAGGACCAATTACTAAAGCTCGCGCACGCCAATTAAATTACCAGGTACTTTCGTTTCTTGGTAATGAATCTACTGTTCATGAGAATATGATGCTGCCTAAATTGGATACATTTGTCTTGCTTACAAATGAAGGGCCTAGCTTGGACAAGAAGGATGAACATTGGAGCAAGATCAAGCATGGAGATGATGGCATGCGCAAGGGGAACAAGAATGGAGTTTCAATTGATGATTTCAGAACTTTGAAGCCACCATAATGAGTGCGAGAAGCCTTGGACGAAATATACAAGATGCCACTTCATAAATTTCGTCCAGAGGCTATTATAGGTGCTGCGTCACCTTATTATTGGGCCAGGCCCATGTAATTTCGAAATACTTGCGTATAGGCTGTTTTTAGAGTCCGTATGTGTGGGGAAACAAGAGTTAGGGTTGGTTTCGGACCCCTCCACCAAGGGCCACGAAATTCCCCCCTCTTTCCCTCATATATACAGCCCTTAGGGCGTCGTTTAGACTTTGGGTTTTGTTTAGATTAAAAGTTCGCCATAGCTGCAACTTCGCGTACTTCGTTTGTGTTCAACGACCAGACCAAGGCGTCACAGAACCCCACCTTGATCAATAAAGCTTTCCTCTTATATTCGCAATATCCAGATTGCAATCTTAGTTTCTTGCTTGTTCTTCGTTTGCCTGCAGGAAACAGACCTTCGTGGTCAGGTTGATCGTGCTCCGGCGTGGTCAACAACCTCTCGGAGTTGGTTTAGCGATTGCTAAGGCGCGACGTCCTCGCACGTTCGTAGTCGGATCGTCAAAGTCGACTTCCTCCAAAACGATAACCACCATCTCATCGAAAGACGGGACACCTTTGCCTCTATCACCTAGGCAAAGATGCCAAAGTCCCAAAAATATGATGGAGTCAAAAGATGATGGTGGTATTTTTGTGTTATGGGGGATGTCAAGAGCTTCAAAACGAGCTCAAGAACGTCGAAATCGGAGTTCGGATGAATTAGTTATGGACAAAACGGTGAAACACGGGTGGCTGAAATCCCAGGGGTCGGACATCCGGGGTGGAGCCCGGATTTCCGGGGCCTGATGTCCAGAAACCTGCGCGATTTTGCCCTCCAGGAGCCGGATGTCCGGCCCGATGGCCCGGATGTCCGGCCAGTGGCCCGGATGTCCGGCCCGAAGTTTCCAGATCTGAATCGGGACGAACTTTTCGAATTGTGGGCGGAAATTGATGATTTGGGGCTCAAAATTTGAGGGATTTTGTGGAGGAAAGATGGGGAAACTTGGGGAAATGCTAGATCCACTTGAAACCAAGCAAATCCATGGATCAAAATCAACAAAATCTCATCAAACCAACAGATCACAAAAAAAATTTGGGGCTATTTTTGGTGGGGAATTTTCGAAATTGGGGAAGAACACAACAAAAACAAGCTAGAAAACGGTGGAGGGGCTCCAAATTCGTGAGAAACCGTGGCTCATGATACCATATGATACAGGGTGGAACCCTAATCAGCGGATCTTTCACGAAATGGAGGGGATCCCACGATGAACACGAAGAACACGAGAGGGAACACGAGGGAAAACACGAGAGAATCACTCAAACCAACAAGAACAAGTCACACATATGCTAGATCCTCGAAACACAAAGAGATATAAGATCCATGATCAACAAGGGACGATACAAAGGGTAACCGGTTCTTCTCCGTGAGGAGGTCTTGATATCCCTGGGGATCTTCTCCGATGAAGGAGGTCCTGAATCCGTAGTGGATCTTCTCCGTGGAGGGGCCGCAGTCACTCACAAGGAGATGAACCACTAGATAGTATCAAATGAGCTATCACTCAGCTAACCCTAACTAGGAGGAGGTGGAGGGGTATATATAGTCTAGGTCCACGAAGGGGTAAGTGGGAGAGGGATACATGGGCCTCAGGCCCGATACACTGTGCGCAGACAGGGGCCGGATGTCCGGGCGGGGGCCGGATGTCCGGGCCTTCCCGAGACGCCGGATGTCCGGGCCGAGGGGCCGGATGTCCGGGCTGGAGGGGTTGAGCCACGGGTGTCTTCTGGACAGTGGCGCCGGATTTCCGGCCAGGGCCCGGATGTCCGGGGCGCCGGATGTCCGGGCCTGGGGGCCGGATGTCCGGGGCCTGTAGGTGCTGGCCCTTCTTCCTTCTCTCCCGCGCGCACTTGGCCTTGGTCCTTGGGTTCTCCATGGTCTCCTTGGGTGTTCCTGAACATGCATAGCACATATATTTGAGGTAGTAGGCATGTCTCACATGTAGAAAGTGGAGGTTCAGAGAGGAGCGAGTGAACCTTGTGTCCAATTGTGTGTAGTTGAGGTCTCGTCGAGTGAACATGGGGATGATCATGGGATACTCCGTATCAACATGGTAAATGATGCTCAATGTGAGTATGTGATCATGCAATTGATGCTTGGCAATGTGATCAATATGTATGAAGAGTCCATCAAGAAAGATCACAACAAATTTGCTAAGAAAATGCACAAGCTCGTATATCATGGATGACATGGGAATACAAGATGCAACAAGGCAATCATAATGGGAGTCAATCCATGCACAAGATGCAAATTTGTTATGGGAATGATATGTCCAAGGAGCATGGCATATGAGCGCACAATCAATAAATATGAAGCTTTGGGTGCCATGTGCCAAAGGAGTGTTGATATACTCATGCTCAAAGTCATGGCAATAGTGGTAGACCGGTGGTGCATTGATGTAGGGTGGAACCCTAATCAGCGGATCTTTCACGTTTGGAGGTTGGCACACGATGAACACGGGGAAAACACGGAGAAAGATGGGGAAAACACAAGAGAGAACACTCAAATCAACACGGAAGCAATCACACAAGTGCTAGATTCGCGATACAAGGTCGAGATACATGATCCAAAGTCAACAACGGTGATACAGATAGTCTTCTCCCGGAGGAGGTCTTGGAATCCCGTGGGATCTTCCCGTTAGGGGTCTTGAATCCAGAGGTGGATCTTCTCCGTAGAGGCGCAATGGTCTCGTGGGAGAAATCCACACAAGTGTCAAATGAGCTAAAACCACAGCTAACCCTAAACGGAAAGAGGAGAGGAGTATATATAGTCTACGGGGCGAATGGGTACATGGGCCTCGACCCAGGGGGCTGCACGCAGGCAGATCAGGGGCCGGATGTCCGGGCGGCGGCCCGGATGTCCGGGGCTTCGAGGGACGCCGGACGTCCGGGGCCATGGGCCGGATGTCCGGGCTGGAGTGGCCTGGTCTCGGGTGCTCTCTGGACAGAGGCGCCGGATTTCCGGGCCCGGGGCCGGATGTCCGGGCCGCGCTTGGCCGGATGTCCGGGCCCTGGCCGGATGTCCGGGCCCTGTAGCTTCAGTCGCTGCTGGTCTTCTGTAGATGATGGCCCAGGTGCCGGATGTCCGGGCCATGGAGCCGGATGTCCGGGGCCTGGAGCTCCCTTCTGCCCTTCTCGATGCGTCAGTTCGTCCGTGGCCTTGGGGACTTGTTCACCTTCACGCTCTTCTCCGAAGCGGTCTCCTTCACACCTGAGCACACAAAGCACACTCGCTTGAGGTAGCAACCATGTCTCGCAAGATTCATAAGGAAGTTGGGCTAGGAGTGACGTCACCTCGGTCTCGAAAGCTCTAGCACGAGCACGTGTCATCGGTCCTTGAGGCACTTGAGGGGGTGAAGGAGGGTCCATGGTGATGGCCCTAGGATACACCGTATCAGGCGAGGGTGTCCCGATCTTTCGATGAGATGATAACTATCAATTTGGTGGAGACGACTTTGACGATCCGACTACAAACGTGCACAACGTTGCGCCTTAGCAATCGCTAAACCAATCTCCAGGGGTTACTGACAATGCCAGAAGCACGATCAGCCTGACCACGAAGGTCTATTCCTGCATGCAATCGAAGAACAAGCAAGAATATGATAAAGCAATCTGAATATTGCAAATATAAATGATGTATTGATAAAGGTGGGGATCCGTAAGCGGTCTTGGTCTGGTCGTTGGACACAAACGAAGTACACGAAGTTGCAATGGCTAACTTTTGTCTAAACAAATCCCTCAGAAAAAGCTACTAGATGGATCTACTTATATAGGAGCAAGGGGTGGCGGCCAAGGAGGTGGAAGGACGTCCCAAGGCAGCCTAAAACTAACCCTAGGTCGTACAAGGCTCATGGGCCCAAGTGGAGGTGATGTAACACCTTTGGACTTGTAGTTTGACTCGGATTCTGCTGCAGCGTCAGATTGTTTCGTCGAGATCTCAATGCTCCGGACGAATTTGAAGGTGATTCCAATTGGGTTGGAAAGTGTATGAAATCTAGTTTCCAACAAAAAAAGAATCACCCAATTCGGAGTCCGTATGAAGGAGTTCTTGCCGTTTTGAGTCAGGTATGTCTGTGCAGTCTGAATCTGGATGCAGAACGTGAGAGACTTGGACTCTATCTTCTCTTGGCCCAAAAGTGACGTGAGAGAACTTTTTGAACAGCCCCTAAACTTCTCTTTTTCCCTTATCTTCATATGTGAATTGTACAAATGTCCCATGCACCTGGAATTAGACATGGCACAAAAGTCTGTGAAGTATTTTTGTTCTGGATAACATAAATAAATTGTTGCATAGTTTGCATTAGAAATCACCTCACAAATATACATGTATGCAATATTTTTGGTCGTATCCAAGGTAGTCATGTCCTCATCAGTGCGGCGGCGACGTGACAAACTGTGAACAAAACTCGAAACTCTATTGAACTAGACGCTAAGACCAGCAACTTGACACGACGATGCAACCGCAAATTCAACAAAGCAAATACAGAAAAGATTATGCAAAGGCTCAGATTGGTTTGGATGGGATGAACTAACCCTAATTTTTTTTTTGGCTTTTTCGTGGACTGTAGGTATGAAGAACAGACTCGATCTAATCTACGAAAAACTGTAAAATCTCACCGAGCAACCTGGAAATCTGATACCACTTGATAGAGGCCAAGGTGTCCCGTCTTTCGATGAGATGGTGATTATCGTTTTGGAGGAAGTCGACTTTGACGATCCGACTACGAACGTGCGAGGACGTCGCGCCTTAGCAATCGCTAAACCAACTCCGAGAGGTTGTTGACCACGCCGGAGCACGATCAACCTGACCACGAAGGTCTGTTTCCTGCAGGCAAACGAAGAACAAGCAAGAAACTAAGATTGCAATCTGGATATTGCGAATATAAGAGGAAAGCTTTATTGATCAAGGTGGGGTTCTGTGACGCCTTGGTCTGGTCGTTGAACACAAACGAAGTACGCGAAGTTGCAGCTATGGCGAACTTTTAATCTAAACAAAACCCAAAGTCTAAACGACGCCCTAAGGGCTGTATATATGAGGGAAAGAGGGGGGAATTTCGTGGCCCTTGGTGGAGGGGTCCGAAACCAACCCTAACTCTTGTTTCCCCACACATACGGACTCTAAAAACAGCCTATACGCAAGTATTTCGAAATTACATGGGCCTGGCCCAATAATAAGGTGACGCAGCACCTATAATAGCCTCTGGACGAAATTTATGAAGTGGCATCTTGTATATTTCGTCCAAGGCTTCTCGCACTCATTATGGTGGCTTCAAAGTTCTGAAATCATCAATTGAAACTCCATTCTTGTTCCCCTTGCGCATGCCATCATCTCCATGCTTGATCTTGCTCCAATGTTCATCCTTCTTGTCCAAGCTAGGCCCTTCATTTGTAAGCAAGACAAATGTATCCAATTTAGGCAGCATCATATTCTCATGAACAGTAGATTCATTACCAAGAAACGAAAGTACCTGGTAATTTAATTGGCGTGCGCGAGCTTTAGTAATTGGTCCTGTATATGTGTCAGTTGGAGCTGTGGGTGTAACCTTGTTAGTGATGTCCTCATCAAGCTCGAAGGATCAACCATGGCTGGGTTTATAAACCAGTGCGGCTGCGCTTCGCTCGACGAGGTGGGACTAAACTTGCCGCATAACACCTCTGCCAGCGCATCCCTTTAGTACCGGTTCATGGCTCCACCCGATACTAGAGGGGTGGCCTTTAGTACCGATTGGAGCCACCAACCGGGACTAAAGCCTTCAGTTCCCGCTGCTCCGCCTGGCCAAAATTGACCTTTAGTACCGGTTGTGGCTCCAACCGGTACTAAAGGCCTCTCCTATATAAACCACACTTTCCAAAATTTCGGTTTCTTCTCCCTCAATCTCGCTCCTCTCGACGTCGCCGCCGCCCCGCATGCGCGCCGTCCCCCGCGCCCGTCGCCGGCCCGACTCATCTCGCGCCGTCATCGTCGCCGTCCACGTCGCCGTCGCCGTCGCCGCCCCCATCGCCGTCGCCGCCCCGTCGCCGTCGCCCCCGACCCGTCCCCGTCGCCGCCGCGCGTCTGCTCTCACCGCCGCCGCCGTCGATCGTCGCCGCGCGTCTGCTAGCCGCCGCCACCGCCGATCGTCGCCGCGCTGTGAGCCCCCTGGCGCCCTCGTACACACGCATTATAATTAGATTTTAGTTTTTTTATAGTTTTAGTTATACAAATGTTAGATGAATTTTAAAAATGTTACTTAGTTATATAAATGTTAGATGAATTTTCTGTTTTTATAGTTTTTTATAGTTTTAGTGATAGAATGTAGTTATTTAGTAAGAACTAGTTTATTTTTAGTAAGAACTAGTTTATTTTTAGTAAGAACTAGTTCATTTTTATTTATAGTAAGTGCTTATTAGTTGAACTAGTTAGTTGAATTAATAGAGAACTAGTTGAATTAATAGAACTAGTTTATTCTTTTAGTTTAAGCAATATTTCCGCATCGACGTCGACGATGCCTATCCTGCATCCTCGTCGTCGACTCAGCGGAGGCCTGCTTGATTAGAGGGGTCATGTTTGGGACTGGGCTCCGCCGGGCTGGTACTGGGAGGTGCTTCCTTCCAGGGGGCGCAGCTTGGTGAGGAGCCATCCCATTGTTGACCCGAACCTTCTCTGGTGGCGGGCGCGTGGGCCAGTGACAGTGTGGAGCCTTGAGGACCCCACGGAGGTTGTACATCACCGTGTCAGCAAGGAGGACGAGCACGCCCGTTGCTACATGGTTGCGTTGGAGGGCAGGTTCGACAATACCTGACAGGTTCTTCAGGCATCTCACTGGAGCTATGATCATGTGATGGTCCTTCTCTTTGGGTGTCCACCGCCTGCGCCGATCCGTCGTTCGCTAGGTCTAATCATTTCAGCGAAGCGCTCAAAATCCTCATCATCCTTTTTCTTGGATGGTTTCGGAGGAAAAGGCATGGGTTTCTGAACCCATGGTTCTCTTTCCCTACCATGCTTCCTAGCAACAAAGTCTCTCTTATCACAATGTTGATTCTTAGATTGTGGGTTATCAAGATCAACTGCAGGTTCAATCTCTACATCATTATCATTGCTAGGTTGAGCATCATCATGAACATCATCATTAATATTATCACTAGGTTCATGTTCATTACCAGATTGTGTAATAAGGAACATGCTTGCATAGGTACCACATCACAATCAACATAATCAGCATATGTAGAGATACTAAAATGCACACGAATAGTACGTGTTACCTTAACCTTGCCGCTGTTGTTGAACCATTGGATGTAGTAAGGATGTGGATGTGGTCTTGTGGTGAGAGATAGCTTCTCCACCATCTCCATGCTAGCCAAGTTGTTGCAACTCCCTCCATCTATGATCACGCGAACAGAACGTTCCTTCACAACTCCCTTTGTATGGAACAAATTATGCCTCTGATTTTGCTCAGCTTGTGTAACCTGCACACTCAAAACACGTTGAGCAACTAAACATTCATACCTGTCAGCATCTTCAGGAGCCATGTATTGCGTCTCATGATCAGAATCGTCTCCACCGTGTTCTTCACGTGTAATAAGAGCCAAAGTCTCCTCATCATAGTCACTAGCGGATTCATATCCACCATCCTCAGTAGCAATCATCACACGCTGAGATTTGCAATCTCTCGCAACATGTCCTCTTCCCTTACAACGACGACAAATAATATCACTGGTGTGCCCTGTTGATGCCATGGAAGAAGAAGAACTCTGTGCAGGCCCAATAGGTGTGCTCTTGGCAGATAATGGTGGTTGTGCCTGCTTCCTTGTATCACGGCTGGAGGTAACAGCTGATGGAGGTGTCGGTGCAGTAGAATGTGTGGAAGTAGAGGATGCACGCGGTGTCCATGATGAAGGTCGACCTGCAGAAAAATTAGTCTGCGCCAATGCCTGTCGATCCTGCACTTCACGTTCAGCTTTACAAGCAAGATGGAATAAACGAGTGATATTAGTATAATCCTTATACTCTAGAATGGTCTGAATCTCTTTATTTAATCCACCCATAAAACGTGCAAGCATAGCTTCATTCTCCTCAACAATACCACATCTAATCAGGCCTGTTTGTAATTGCTGATAATATTCTTCTACAGAATTTTTTCCTTGTCTTAAGCACTGCAGTTTTTGAAGTAATTCACGTTGATAATATGGTGGAACCCAACGAGTACGCATAGCAGTTTTCAAAGCAGCCCAAGTAGCTGGAATAGGATATAATCTACAATGTTCAGACCACCAAACACATGCAAAACCAGTGAAAGCACAAACAGCAGCAGGAACACGTCTCTCCTCGGGATAGTTTAAACATGTAAAACGTTGTTCAGTTTGTAACTCCCAAGTAAGATATATATCAGGAACATATCTACCCTCAAATGGTGGAATATTCAATTTCAGTTTAGGAAGATGGTCATGTACCTCAGGTGGTGGTGCAGCCCTACCGTTGCGATGATATGCATGAGGACGACCTGGTGGTGGTGGTGCTGGTTGTTGCACGTAGTTCTGATTTTGGTCAACCTCATCCTCGTAATGGTCCTCTACCTCTGCAGTAGCAGCAAGAGCTACAGAAACATCAACAGCAGCACCAGAAGCTTGACCAGTCTCAAGGGGAACGCGCTGTGCTCGTCCCACTTGATTCGGAAGGCGACGTTGTTGTTGTTGTTGTTGTTGTTGTTGTTGTTGTTGTTGTTGTTGTTGTTGTTGTTGTTGTTGTTGTTGTTGAAGAGGTGGGACAGCTGCAGCAGCCGGTGGTGGTGGAAAACGCGAAAGCAATTCAACAAACTTGTTATCGAGCTTTGTGTCAAACGTCTTCTCCATGCCATCTATCTTCTCCATGGCCGCGTCCAATGTGTTTAGCACATCTTGCACCTGTTCACTCATCATTTGCTGAAACTTATCATGAAGCTCCTTGTTCGTCAAGTTCTCCCAGTCAGTCTCGTCTACTTGTGATCCTGGCATGGTTAGCAGCAATAGAAACACACAAGAATATGATCCTATAGACTACTAACAAGTGGTGGTGGTGGCGGGTGTCACAAATCCGTCAAGCAAATCTCAAATTCTTACCAGTTCTTACCCAGCAGCAGGCGGTGATCGGCAACCGATGTAGTCAAAACTCTCAAAGCTTGGATAGAGCGATTACCAGGGAGAGTCAAACGCACAATGTAGATGTATGTGGAGCTGGGAAGGCTTATAATATGGTAGCAAAAAGGGTCAGCAATAATCAATTCAGAGATGCAAAGGTGAATAAACGCTCAACGACGGTACTGTGCTGGTCCTAGGCTAGACTGTACTAGAGACGCGAGCCTAGAACACTAACGAAATCACGGCGCTGCACGTAATCAAGGGGAAAGCACACTCTGATTTTTTTCTTTTTTCTTTTTTTTGCGCTGTTTTTTTTTTGCCGAAAATCACTATAATGGCGAGTGTCTCAAAACACTTCCCAAGTCAAACTAAGATGATAGGCACGAAATTTTTTTGACGAATTTTTTTTTCGGAATCAGGGCAGCGACGACGAAAAAGTGCGGGAAAAAATCAGTATGGTGGCACGTGTCTCAAAAGACTCAGAAAAGCTCAAAAATAGGATAGGGAAAAAATATTTTCACCTGTCGAAATTTTGGCCTAAAAACTGCCCGGGGGTCTCCAGACTTTTTTTTCGAGACCTACACAGGCAAGGAAACACAAATCCGAAACCTAGATGGATTCCGAGAACAAACCTAATATGAAAAGAACTCGGATTGGTGGTGGATATATGGTGGTAGGATATGGCAGCGGTGGTAGGTTATGGCAGCGGTGGTGGTATATGGATACGGATTGGTGGTGGTATATGGATACGGATCGGTGGTGGTATGTGGCAGTAGCGATGAAGATGTTGCGGCGGCGGCATGACAACTTATGACCAGGACTCGAAACTCTAAAAGACTAGACGCTAAGACCAGCAACTTGACACGACGATGCAACCGCAAATTCAACAAAGCAAATACAGAAAAGATTATGCAAAGGCTCAGATTGGTTCGGATGGGATGAACTAACCCTAAATTTTTTTTTGGCTTTTTCGTGGACTGTAGGTATGAAGAACAGACTCGATCTAATCTACGAAAAACTGTAAAATCTCACCGAGCAACCTGGAAATCTGATACCACTTGATAGAGGCAAAGGTGTCCCGTCTTTCGATGAGATGGTGGCTATCGTTTTGGAGGAAGTCAACTTTGACGATCCGACTACGAACGTGCGAGGACGTCGCGCCTTAGCAATCGCTAAACCAACTCCGAGAGGTTGTTGACCACGCCGGAGCACGATCAACCTGACCACGAAGGTCTGTTTCCTGCAGGCAAACGAAGAACAAGCAAGAAACTAAGATTGCAATCTGGATATTGCGAATATAAGAGGAAAGCTTTATTGATCAAGGTGGGGTTCTGTGACGCCTTGGTCTGGTCGTTGAACACAAACGAAGTACGCGAAGTTGCAGCTATGGCGAACTTTTAATCTAAACAAAACCCAAAGTCTAAACGACGCCCTAAGGGCTGTATATATGAGGGAAAGAGGGGGGAATTTCGTGGCCCTTGGGGGAGGGGTCCGAAACCAACCCTAACTCTTGTTTCCCCACACATACGGACTCTAAAAACAGCCTATACTCAAGTATTTCGAAATTACATGGGCCTGGCCCAATAATAAGGTGACGCAGCACCTAAAATAGCCTCTGGACGAAATTTATGAAGTGGCATCTTGTATATTTCGTCCAAGGCTTCTCGCACTCATTATGGTGGCTTCAAAGTCCTGAAATCATCCATTGTAACTCCATTCTTGTCCCCCTTGCGCATACCATCATCTCCATGCTTGATCTTGCTCCAATGTTCATCCTTCTTGTCCAAGCTAGGCCCTTCATTTGTAAGCAAGACAAATGTATCCAATTTAGGCAGCATCATATTCTCATGAACATTAGATTCATTACCAAGAAACGAAAGTACCTGGTAATTTAATTGGCGTGCGCGAGCTCTAGTAATTGGTCCTGTATATGTGTCAGTTGGAGCTGTGGGTGTAACCTTGTTAGTGATGTCCTCATCAATATATATCTTACTTGGGAGTTACAAACTGAACAACGTTTTACATGTTTAAACTATCCCGAGGAGAGACGTGTTCCTGCTGCTGTTTGTGCTTTCACTGGGTTTGCATGTGTTTGGTGGTCTGAACATTGTAGATTATATCCTATTCCAGCGACTTGGACTGCTTTGAAAACTGCTATGCGTACTCGTTGGGTTCCACCATATTATCAACGTGAATTACTTCAAAAACTGCAGCGCTTAAGACAAGGAAAAAATTCTGTAGAAGAATATTATCAGCAATTACAAACTGGCCTGATTAGATGTGGTATTGTTGAGGAGAATGAAGCTATGCTTGCACGTTTTATGGGTGGATTAAATAGAGAGATTCAGACCATTCTAGAGTATAAGGATTATACTACTATCACTCGTTTATTCCATCTTGCTTGTAAAGCTGAACATGAAGTGCAGGATCGACAGGCATTGGCGCGGACTAACTTTTCTGCAGGACGACCTTCATCATGGACACCGCGTGCATCCTCTACTTCCTCACATTCTACTGCACCGACACCTCCATCAGCTGTTACCTCCAGCCATGATACAAGGAAGCAGGCACAACCACCATTATCTGCCAAGAGCACACCTATTGGGCCTGCACAGAGTTCTTCTTCTTCCATGGCATCAACAGGGCACACCAGTGATATTATTTGTCATCGTTGTAAGGGAAGAGGACATTTTGCGAGAGATTGCAAATCTCAGCGTGTGATGATTGCTACTGAGGATGGTGGATATGAATCCGCTAGTGACTATGATGAGGAGACTTTGGCTCTTATTACACGTGAAGAACACGGTGGAGACGATTCTGATCATGAGACGCAATACATGGCTCCTGAAGATGCTGACAGGTATGAATGTTTAGTTGCTCAACGTGTTTTGAGTGTGCAGGTTACACAAGCTGAGCAAAATCAGAGGCATAATTTGTTCCATACAAAGGGAGTTGTGAAGGAACGTTCTGTTCGCGTGATCATAGATGGAGGGAGTTGCAACAACTTGGCTAGCATGGAGATGGTGGAGAAGCTATCTCTCACCACAAGACCACATCCACATCCTTACTACATCCAATGGTTCAACAACAGCGGCAAGGTTAAGGTAACACGTACTATTCGTGTGCATTTTAGTATCTCTACATATGCTGATTATGTTGATTGTGATGTGGTACCTATGCAAGCATGTTCCTTATTACACAATCTGGTAATGAACATGAACCTAGTGATAATATTAATGATGATGTTCATGATGATGCTCAACCTAGCAATGATAATGATGTAGAGATTGAACCTGCAGTTGATCTTGATAACCCACAATCTAAGAATCAACATTGTGATAAGAGAGACTTTGTTGCTAGGAAGCATGGTAGGGAAAGAGAACCATGGGTTCAGAAACCCATGCCTTTTCCTCCGAAACCATCCAAGAAAAAGGATGATGAGGATTTTGAGCGCTTCGCTGAAATGATTAGACCTAGCGAACGACGGATCGGCGCAGGCGGTGGACACCCAAAGAGAAGGACCATCACATGATCATAGCTCCAGTGAGATGCCTGAAGAACCTGTCAGGTATTGTCGAACCTGCCCTCCAACGCAACCATGTAGCAACGGGCGTGCTCGTCCTCCTTGCTGACACGGTGATGTACAACCTCCGTGGGGTCCTCAAGGCTCCACACTGTCACTGGCCCACGCGCCCGCCACCAGAGAAGGTTCGGGTCAACAATGGGATGGCTCCTCACCAAGCTGCGCCCCCTGGAAGGAAGCACCTCCCAGTACCAGCCCGGCGGAGCCCAGTCCCAAACATGACCCCTCTAATCAAGCAGGCCTCCGCTGAGTCGACGACGAGGATGCAGGATAGGCATCGTCGACGTCGATGCGGAAATATTGCTTAAACTAAAAGAATAAACTAGTTCTATTAATTCAACTAGTTCTCTATTAATTCAACTAACTAGTTCAACTAATAAGCACTTACTATAAATAAAAATGAACTAGTTCTTACTAAAAATAAACTAGTTCTTACTAAAAATAAACTAGTTCTTACTAAATAACTACATTCTATCACTAAAACTATAAAAAACTATAAAAACAGAAAATTCATCTAACATTTATATAACTAAGTAACATTTTTAAAATTCATCTAACATTTGTATAACTAAAACTATAAAAAAACTAAAATCTAATTATAATGCGTGTGTACGAGGGCGCCAGGGGGCTCACAGCGCGGCGACGATCGGCGGTGGCGGCGGCTAGCAGACGCGCGGCGACGATCGACGGCGGCGGCGGTGAGAGCAGACGCGCGGCGGCGACGGGGACGGGTCGGGGGCGACGGCGACGGGGCGGCGACGGCGATGGGGGCGGCGACGGCGACGGCGACGTGGACGGCGACGATGACGGCGCGAGATGAGTCGGGCCGGCGACGGGCGCGGGGGACGGCGCGCATGCGGGGCGGCGGCGACGTCGAGAGGAGCGAGATTGAGGGAGAAGAAACCGAAATTTTGGAAAGTGTGGTTTATATAGGAGAGGCCTTTAGTACCGGTTGGAGCCACAACCGGTACTAAAGGTCAATTTTGGCCAGGCGGAGCAGCGGGAACTGAAGGCTTTAGTCCCGGTTGGTGGCTCCAATCGGTACTAAAGGCCACCCCTCTAGTATCGGGTGGAGCCATGAACCGGTACTAAAGGGATGCGCTGGCAGAGGTGTTATGCGGCAAGTTTAGTCCCACCTCGTCGAGCGAAGCGCAGCCGCACTGGTTTATAAACCCAGCCATGGTTGATCCTTCGAGCTTGATGAGGACATCACTAACAAGGTTACACCCACAGCTCCAACTGACACATATACAGGACCAATTACTAAAGCTCGCGCACGCCAATTAAATTACCAGGTACTTTCGTTTCTTGGTAATGAATCTACTGTTCATGAGAATATGATGCTGCCTAAATTGGATACATTTGTCTTGCTTACAAATGAAGGGCCTAGCTTGGACAAGAAGGATGAACATTGGAGCAAGATCAAGCATGGAGATGATGGCATGCGCAAGGGGAACAAGAATGGAGTTTCAATTGATGATTTCAGAACTTTGAAGCCACCATAATGAGTGCGAGAAGCCTTGGACGAAATATACAAGATGCCACTTCATAAATTTCGTCCAGAGGCTATTATAGGTGCTGCGTCACCTTATTATTGGGCCAGGCCCATGTAATTTCGAAATACTTGCGTATAGGCTGTTTTTAGAGTCCGTATGTGTGGGGAAACAAGAGTTAGGGTTGGTTTCGGACCCCTCCACCAAGGGCCACGAAATTCCCCCCTCTTTCCCTCATATATACAGCCCTTAGGGCGTCGTTTAGACTTTGGGTTTTGTTTAGATTAAAAGTTCGCCATAGCTGCAACTTCGCGTACTTCGTTTGTGTTCAACGACCAGACCAAGGCGTCACAGAACCCCACCTTGATCAATAAAGCTTTCCTCTTATATTCGCAATATCCAGATTGCAATCTTAGTTTCTTGCTTGTTCTTCGTTTGCCTGCAGGAAACAGACCTTCGTGGTCAGGTTGATCGTGCTCCGGCGTGGTCAACAACCTCTCGGAGTTGGTTTAGCGATTGCTAAGGCGCGACGTCCTCGCACGTTCGTAGTCGGATCGTCAAAGTTGACTTCCTCCAAAACGATAGCCACCATCTCATCGAAAGACGGGACACCTTTGCCTCTATCAAGTGGTATCAGATTTCCAGGTTGCTCGGTGAGATTTTACAGTTTTTCGTAGATTAGATCGAGTCTGTTCTTCATACCTACAGTCCACGAAAAAGCCAAAAAAAAATTTAGGGTTAGTTCATCCCATCCGAACCAATCTGAGCCTTTGCATAATCTTTTCTGTATTTGCTTTGTTGAATTTGCGGTTGCATCGTCGTGTCAAGTTGCTGGTCTTAGCGTCTAGTCTTTTAGAGTTTCGAGTCCTGGTCATAAGTTGTCATGCCGCCGCCGCAACATCTTCATCGCTACTGCCACATACCACCACCGATCCGTATCCATATACCACCACCAATCCGTATCCATATACCACCACCGCTGCCATAACCTACCACCGCTGCCATATCCTACCACCATATATCCACCACCAATCCGAGTTCTTTTCATATTAGGTTTGTTCTCGGAATCCATCTAGGTTTCGGATTTGTGTTTCCTTGCCTGTGTAGGTCTCGAAAAAAAAGTCTGGAGACCCCCGGGCAGTTTTTAGGCCAAAATTTCGACAGGTGAAAATATTTTTTCCCTATCCTATTTTTGAGCTTTTCTGAGTCTTTTGAGACACGTGCCACCATACTGATTTTTTCCCGCACTTTTTCGTCGTCGCTGCCCTGATTCCGAAAAAAAAATTCGTCAAAAAAATTTCGTGCCTATCATCTTAGTTTGACTTGGGAAGTGTTTTGAGACACTCGCCATTATAGTGATTTTCGGCAAAAAAAAAACAGCGCAAAAAAAAGAAAAAAGAAAAAAATCAGAGTGTGCTTTCCCCTTGATTACGTGCAGCGCCGTGATTTCGTTAGTGTTCTAGGCTCGCGTCTCTAGTACAGTCTAGCCTAGGACCAGCACAGTACCGTCGTTGAGCGTTTATTCACCTTTGCATCTCTGAATTGATTATTGCTGACCCTTTTTGCTACCATATTATAAGCCTTCCCAGCTCCACATACATCTACATTGTGCGTTTGACTCTCCCTGGTAATCGCTCTATCCAAGCTTTGAGAGTTTTGACTACATCGGTTGCCGATCACCGCCTGCTGCTGGGTAAGAACTGGTAAGAATTTGAGATTTGCTTGACGGATTTGTGACACCCGCCACCACCACCACTTGTTAGTAGTCTATAGGATCATATTCTTGTGTGTTTCTATTGCTGCTAACCATGCCAGGATCACAAGTAGACGAGACTGACTGGGAGAACTTGACGAACAAGGAGCTTCATGATAAGTTTCAGCAAATGATGAGTGAACAGGTGCAAGATGTGCTAAACACATTGGACGCGGCCATGGAGAAGATAGATGGCATGGAGAAGACGTTTGACACAAAGCTCGATAACAAGTTTGTTGAATTGCTTTCGCGTTTTCCACCACCACCGGCTGCTGCAGCTGTCCCACCTCTTCAACAACAACAACAACAACAACAACAACAACAACAACAACAACAACAACAACAACAACAACAACAACAACAACGTCGCCTTCCGAATCAAGTGGGACGAGCACAGCGCGTTCCCCTTGAGACTGGTCAAGCTTCTGGTGCTGCTGTTGATGTTTCTGTAGCTCTTGCTGCTACTGCAGAGGTAGAGGACCATTACGAGGATGAGGTTGACCAAAATCAGAACTACGTGCAACAACCAGCACCACCACCACCAGGTCGTCCTCATGCATATCATCGCAACGGTAGGGCTGCACCACCACCTGAGGTACATGACCATCTTCCTAAACTGAAATTGAATATTCCACCATTTGAGGGTAGATATGTTCCTGATATATATCTTACTTGGGAGTTACAAACTGAACAACGTTTTACATGTTTAAACTATCCCGAGGAGAGACGTGTTCCTGCTGCTGTTTGTGCTTTCACTGGTTTTGCATGTGTTTGGTGGTCTGAACATTGTAGATTATATCCTATTCCAGCTACTTGGGCTGCTTTGAAAACTGCTATGCGTACTCGTTGGGTTCCACCATATTATCAACGTGAATTACTTCAAAAACTGCAGTGCTTAAGACAAGGAAAAAATTCTGTAGAAGAATATTATCAGCAATTACAAACAGGCCTGATTAGATGTGGTATTGTTGAGGAGAATGAAGCTATGCTTGCACGTTTTATGGGTGGATTAAATAAAGAGATTCAGACCATTCTAGAGTATAAGGATTATACTAATATCACTCGTTTATTCCATCTTGCTTGTAAAGCTGAACGTGAAGTGCAGGATCGACAGGCATTGGCGCAGACTAATTTTTCTGCAGGTCGACCTTCATCATGGACACCGCGTGCATCCTCTACTTCCACACATTCTACTGCACCGACACCTCCATCAGCTGTTACCTCCAGCCGTGATACAAGGAAGCAGGCACAACCACCATTATCTGCCAAGAGCACACCTATTGGGCCTGCACAGAGTTCTTCTTCTTCCATGGCATCAACAGGGCACACCAGTGATATTATTTGTCGTCGTTGTAAGGGAAGAGGACATGTTGCGAGAGATTGCAAATCTCAGCGTGTGATGATTGCTACTGAGGATGGTGGATATGAATCCGCTAGTGACTATGATGAGGAGACTTTGGCTCTTATTACACGTGAAGAACACGGTGGAGACGATTCTGATCATGAGACGCAATACATGGCTCCTGAAGATGCTGACAGGTATGAATGTTTAGTTGCTCAACGTGTTTTGAGTGTGCAGGTTACACAAGCTGAGCAAAATCAGAGGCATAATTTGTTCCATACAAAGGGAGTTGTGAAGGAACGTTATGTTCGCGTGATCATAGATGGAGGGAGTTGCAACAACTTGGCTAGCATGGAGATGGTGGAGAAGCTATCTCTCACCACAAGACCACATCCACATCCTTACTACATCCAATGGTTCAACAACAGCGGCAAGGTTAAGGTAACACGTACTATTCGTGTGCATTTTAGTATCTCTACATATGCTGATTATGTTGATTGTGATGTGGTACCTATGCAAGCATGTTCCTTATTACTTGGTAGACCATGGCAATTTGATAAAAATTATGTACACCATGGTAGAAACAATCAGTATACTCTTGTTCATAAGGATAAAAATATTACTTTGCTTCCTATGACTCCTGATTCCATTTTGAAAGATGATATTAATAGAGCTAATAAAGCAAAACAGGAGAAAAATAAGAGTGAAAATCAGATTGTGGCAAAAGAATTTGAGCAACAAATGCAGTCTAATAATAAACCATCTACTGTTGCTTCTGAAATTAAATTGAAAAGTGCATGTTTATTTGCCACCAAATCTGATATTGATGAGCTAGATTTTAGCAAATCTGTTTGCTATGCTATTGTATGCAAAGAGGCATTATTTTCATTCGAGGACGTGCCTTTCTC
The DNA here is from genome assembly GCA_902687465.1 of Secale cereale. Taxonomy (NCBI): domain Eukaryota; kingdom Viridiplantae; phylum Streptophyta; class Magnoliopsida; order Poales; family Poaceae; genus Secale; species Secale cereale. The sequence goes on from LR738715.1 coordinate 413,889,077, forward strand.
TTTGCCTCCTGCTGTCACTAACATTTTGTAGGAGTTCGTCGACGTCTTTCCACAAGACGTGCCACCGGGATTACCACCTATTCGAGGGATTGAGCATCAGATTGACTTAATTCCCGGTGCATCGCTACCCAACCGCGCACCATACCGTACCAATCCAGAAGAGACGAAGGAGATTATGCGTCAAGTACAGGAGCTACTCGACAAAGGTTATATACGCGAATCCCTTAGTCCTTGTGTTGTTCCTATTATTCTAGTGCCGAAAAAGGATGGTACATCACGTATGTGTGTTGATTGTAGAGCCATTAATAATATTACTATTCGTTATCGTCATCCTATTCCTAGGCTAGATGATATGCTTGATGAATTGAGTGGCTCTACAATATTCTCCAAAGTTGATTTGCGTAGTGGATACCATCAAATTCGTATGAAATTGGGAGATGAATGGAAAACAACATTTAAAACTAAGTTTGGATTATATGAGTGGTTAGTCATGCCTTTTGGGTTAACTAATGCACCTAGTACTTTCATGAGATTAATGAATGAAGTTTTACGTGCTTTCATTGGACGATTTGTGGTAGTATACTTTGATGATATATTGATTTTTAGTAGATCCTTGGAGGAACATTTGGAACATTTACGTGATGTTTTTATTGCTCTACGTGATGCACATTTATTTGGTAACCTTGGAAAGTGCACCTTTTGCACCGACCGAGTCTCTTTTCTTGGCTATGTTGTTACTCCACAGGGAATTGAGGTTGATAAAGCCAAGATTGAAGCTATTGAGAGTTGGCCGCAGCCCAAAACGGTCACACACGTGAGGAGTTTCCTTGGCCTCGCTGGATTCTATCGGCGTTTTGTGAGAGATTTCAGCACCATTGCTGCACCTCTCAATGAGCTTACAAAGAAGGATGTGCCTTTTGTTTGGGGTACTGCACAGGAAGAAGCATTCACGGTATTGAAAGATAAGTTGACACATGCTCCTTTACTCCAACTTCCTGATTTTAATAAGACTTTTGAGCTTGAATGTGATGCTAGTGGAATTGGGTTAGGAGGTGTGTTATTACAAGATGGTAAACCTGTTGCATATTTTTCGGAAAAATTGAGTGGGCCTAGTCTGAATTATTCTACTTATGATAAGGAATTATATGCTCTTGTTCGGACTTTGGAGACATGGCAACATTATTTATGGCCCAAAGAATTTGTTATACATTCTGATCATGAATCTTTAAAGCACATTAAAAGTCAAGCAAAACTGAACCGTAGACATGCTAAATGGGTTGAATTCCTAGAGACTTTCCCTTATGTTATTAAACACAAGAAGGGAAAAGAAAATGTTATTGCTGATGCATTGTCTCGTCGTTATACTATGCTTTCACCACTTGACTTCAAAATATTTGGTTTGGAGACCATCAAAGATCAATATGTGCATGATGCTGAATTTAAAGATGTATTGCAGAATTGTAAAGAAGGGAGAACATGGAACAAGTTCATCGTTAGTGATGGATTTGTGTTTCGAGCTAACAAGCTATGCATTCCAGCTAGCTCTGTTCGTCTTTTGTTGTTGCAGGAGGCGCATGGAGGAGGATTAATGGGACACTTTGGCGTGAAGAAGACGGAGGACGTACTTGCTACACATTTCTTTTGGCCAAAGATGCGACGGGATGTTGAGCGTTTTGTTGCTCGCTGCACTACATGTCAAAAAGCTAAGTCACGACTCAATCCTCATGGTTTATATATGCCTTTGCCTGTCCCTAGTGTTCCTTGGGAAGATATATCTATGGACTTTGTTTTGGGTTTACCTCGAACAAAGAAGGGGAGGGATAGCATATTTGTTGTCGTGGATAGGTTCTCGAAGATGGCACACTTTATACCATGTCATAAAAGCGATGATGATGCTAATGTTGCTGATTTGTTCTTTCGTGAAATTACTCGCTTGCATGGTGTGCCAAATACTATTGTTTCAGATCGTGATACCAAATTTCTTAGCCACTTTTGGAGATGTTTATGGGCTAAGTTGGGGACTAAACTGCTTTTTAGTACTACTTGTCACCCCCAAACTGATGGACAAACTGAAGTAGTCAACAGAACTTTGTCTACTATGCTTAGGGCTGTTTTGAAGAATAATAAGAAAATGTGGGAAGAATGCTTGCCTCATATTGAATTTGCTTATAATCGTTCGTTGCATTCTACTACTAAGATGTGCCCTTTTGAAATTGTCTATGGTTTCCTACCTCGTGCACCTATTGATTTGTTGCCTCTTCCATCTTCGGAGAAGGTTAATTTTGATGCTAAACAACGTGCTGAATTGATCTTAAAAATGCATGAGTTACCTAAGGAAAATATTGAGCGCATGAATGCTAAATATAAACTTGTTGGAGATAAGGGTAGAAAACGTGTTGTCTTTGCACCTGGAGATCTTGTTTGGTTACATTTGCGTAAGGATAGGTTTCCTAATTTGCGCAAGTCAAAGCTAATGCCACGTGCTGATGGTCCTTTCAAGGTGTTAGAGAAAATAAATGATAATGCATATAAACTTGAGCTGCATGCAGATTTTGGGGTTAGTCCCACAATTAACATTGCAGATTTGAAGCCTTACTTGGGTGAGGAAGATGAGCTTCCGTCGAGGACGACTTCAATTCAAGAAGGGGAGGATGATGAGGACATCACTAACAAGGTTACACCCACAGCTCCAACTGACACATATACAGGACCAATTACTAGAGCTCGCGCACGCCAATTAAATTACCAGGTACTTTCGTTTCTTGGTAATGAATCTAATGTTCATGAGAATATGATGCTGCCTAAATTGGATACATTTGTCTTGCTTACAAATGAAGGGCCTAGCTTGGACAAGAACGATGAACATTGGAGCAAGATCAAGCATGGAGATGATGGCATGCGCAAGGGGAACAAGAATGGAGTTTCAATTGATGATTTCAGGACTTTGAAGCCACCATAATGAGTGCGAGAAGCCTTGGACGAAATATACAAGATGCCACTTCATAAATTTCGTCCAGAGGCTATTATAGGTGCTGCGTCACCTTATTATTGGGCCAGGCCCATGTAATTTCGAAATACTTGAGTATAGGCTGTTTTTAGAGCCCGTATGTGTGGGGAAACAAGAGTTAGGGTTGGTTTCGGACCCCTCCACCAAGGGCCACGAAATTCCCCCCTCTTTCCCTCATATATACAGCCCTTAGGGCGTCGTTTAGACTTTGGGTTTTGTTTAGATTAAAAGTTCGCCATAGCTGCAACTTCGCGTACTTCGTTTGTGTTCAACGACCAGACCAAGGCGTCACAGAACCCCACCTTGATCAATAAAGCTTTCCTCTTATATTCGCAATATCCAGATTGCAATCTTAGTTTCTTGCTTGTTCTTCGTTTGCCTGCAGGAAACAGACCTTCGTGGTCAGGTTGATCGTGCTCCGGCGTGGTCAACAACCTCTCGGAGTTGGTTTAGCGATTGCTAAGGCGCGACGTCCTCGCACGTTCGTAGTCGGATCGTCAAAGTCGACTTCCTCCAAAACGATAGCCACCATCTCATCGAAAGACGGGACACCTTTGCCTCTATCAGAGCTCCTCTCTAATGCAGGCTTCTTGGCCTAACTTTGCCACGCCGCCATATGAGCCTGCTGGGCCCTTATGGGCCTGCAAATTCATGCCCAAGGCCTTGCAGGCCCACTGGGTAGCGCGCAAATAATATTTTTTATATGGTATTTTATTTTATATCTAACTAACATATTTATATCTAAAATTTATCTAACATTTCTACAACTAAAACTATAAAGAAAACTATTTCATCTAACATTTCTATATAGCTATTCATCTAATTCATCTAACATTTGACATATTAGATATCTATACTTTGACATTAATCTAAAAAACAGAAAATATTTCTATATATCTATACTTTGACATTAATCTAAAAAATAGTAAATAGAAAATAAGTAAAAAAAATGTGTGTGTGCATGTGCGCGCGCGCGCGCGCGCCAACTTATAACCTTTCAGAGTTAATTTGAAGTACTTTTCAATTTCAGGGTCATTTAGCTCTAAAAAAATTAAGTAAATGCATGAAAAATACCAAATGAATTAAGAAAGGGTTGATAATTGATGATGTGGATTTGAATGATGCATTCTGAACACACAAAAAGTCTGGAGTTCAAATATGTTAAAAAATGAAATGCCTTGTTGTAACAGATGAGTTTTCGTTCGAAACCCTGATACTTCGAAATAGATTATCCATTTTGTACACGAAGTGCATCCAGTTTTTGTCGTAACCATCTCTAATTGTTTGCACATGCTATGTGGGTGAAATGATGATACCATGCCAACTTTCAACCTTTTCAGAGTTCATTTGAAGTGTTTTCCAATTTCAGGGTCATTTAGCTCTAAAAAACAGTAAAGGCATGAAAAATACCAAATGAATTCATAAATGGTTGATAATTGATGATGTGGATTTGAATGGTGCATTTTCAACACACAAAAAGTCTGGAGTTCAAATAAGTTCAAAAAATGAAGCGTCGGTGTAACAGATGAGTTTTTACGTATGAAACCTTGATACTTCGAAAGGGATTGTCCATTTTGTACACGAAGTGCATCCAGTTTTTGCCGTAACCCTCTCTACTTTTTTAAACATGCTATGTGGGTGAAATGATGATACCATGCCAACTTTCAACCTTTTCAGAGTTCCTTTTGAAGTGCTTTTCAATTTCACCGTCATTTAGCTCTCAAAACAAATCAGTAAATGAATGAAAAATAACAAATGATGTTAAAAATGCATTGATCATCATTGATATTTTTGTGTAGAATTTAAATTGTCAATAGGAGTCCTCACCGGTTTAGGAACTTGCGAGGACTCCTATTGCAGCCACAAATCCAACACATAGAGTTCAATGAAGACCAAGTGGTTGTGATAGTTTGAGAAATAACATATTTAAGGTGGTAAAAACTCTGTTAGACGAGCGAGGTGGGACTAAAAAAGTGTTGCAGAATGAATTGATTAGAACCCTTTTGTACCGGTTCATGGCACGAACCAGTACTAAAGGTGCTGGTGGGGCCCCAGCCTAACCACAACCTGCCACGGCCTCTTTAGTACCGTTTCGTGCCACGAACCGGTACTAAATGTTCACCACAAACCGGTACTAATGATCGCCGCCGGCCTAGCCTCTGGAACTGGCACTAATGGTCGCATTAGTGTCGGTTCAGTTACAAACCGGGACTAATGAGCTCTACATTTGACCCTTTTTCTACTAGTGCTACTTGCTAGTATCATGTTCACATGTTATGCTTGGTAGTGATAGTACATCACTAGTAGAAAAAGGGTCAAACGTGAAGCACATTAGTGCCGGTTTGAATTTGAGCCGGCACTAATGTGTACATTAGTGTCGGTTCCAACGGCTAGCCGGGCCGCTCTCATTAGTACCGGTTCGTGGCGAACCTTTAGCACCGGTTCGTGCCACGAACCGATACTAATGAGAGAGGTGGCAGGATGTTGTCAGTCTGGGGCCCCTCCAGCACCTTTAGTACCGGTTATTGGTACGAACCGGTGCTAAAGGTGGTCGTACATAAACCCTTCGTCCACCCGAGCTTGCTCTGTTCTTCCCCTCTTCCTCTCGAGCTCATCGCACATTTTGCCCAAAATTTGTCAAGATTTGAAGGCCCCCATCCATTCAAATGATCACAAAGGTTAGCAACTTTGTCCTTTCATCTCTCATTGCTAGATTAGCTCTTCCAATGCTTTATATAGTGATTAATTTGTGAGTTTAGTAATTTGGGAGGAAATATATGTGCTAGTATTTGATTTATATGCAATTTGAGGTCCAAAATAACACTTAGTTTGCATATGTAGGTGTGGTTTACTTAGTGCCTTCTAAATCTCCGTCGTAACCACCGTCGATCGCCCGCACCGTCCCGTCGCCGGCACCACCTTGTGGTGAGCCTCTTGTTCATGAAATTTTATATAAAAATTGATGTTTGTGTGATTTGGATATATAGTTACTCGTATAATTATCTTACCCGTACGTTGTTTGTTATACATAGTGCCATGGTTTTGATATTTGTCCCCGTCGGCCCTCGTCCTTGTTATGATTCGGATGTGTTATATATATTCTCTTTTAAAACTAGTTGCATTTCGTGTTTATGACAAATTATGCCCATCAAGTTGACATAGATATTTTTTCTAGGAGGTATGTGAACCGGAAATTCCAACCGACCCTATTGTCGAGAGGTTAAATTTAGTTGAAAGAGAAAACGAGTACTTGAAAGAAAGATTGAAAAGAATTGAGGGGGAGAAGATGGAATTGGAGTTGCATGTTGTCGATGTCGTCGATGATCACAAGATCAAGATGGAGAAAATGCGCTTGAAGATTAGAAATATTAGAAAATATGCCATCGATAGTGAGGCTTGGTATCATTATGTTGTTGGATCAATTGTGCTTAGTTGCGATCTTGATCGCATTTGTTGTTGCATTTAAATGCTTTAGTTAGAGAGTTATTTGTTTGTTGCATTTAAGTGTTGTATGAACTTTATGTATGAACTTGTATTAAGTTGGTGTTTTTAGTGTTGTGTATTGAAGATGAGCCGACAATGGATGTACGATGACCGATGCTCTCCCGAGTTCATTAATGGCGTGCAAACTTTTCTGCTTGCGGCTGAGGCAAACAAGCGCGCGGATGGTTTTATGCCTTGTCCATGTGCTGTCTGTAAGAATGGTCTAAATTACTCTAAGTCAAGAACCATTCACGTCCACCTGTTTAAGTCCGGTTTCGTGCCCCACTATAATGTTTGGACCAAGCATGGAGAAAGAGGGGTTATGATGGAAGACAATGAAGAAGAAGAGGATGACGACAGCTATCCTGGCCATGGGTTCCCTGAATAGGATGATACAATAATGGGGGAAGAAGCTGAGCCGGTAATGCGGGAAGAAGCTGAGCCGGCAATGCGGGAAGAAGCTGAAGAAGAGGCATCAGATGAGCCCATTGATGATCTAGGTCTGGCCATTGCCGATGCAAAGAGAAACTGTGCAAGTGATTTGGAGAAGAAGAAGTTGCAGCGCATGTTAGAGGATCACAAAAAATTGTTGTACCCGAATTGCGTAGGTGACAAGAAAAAGCTGGGCACCACACTGGAATTGCTGCAATGGAAGGCAGAGAATGGTGTATCTAACAAGGGATTTGGAAAGTTGCTGGTAATGATAAAGGATATGCTTCCAAATGACAACGAATTGCCCGAGAGTACGTACGAAGCAAAGAAGGTTGTCTGCCCTCTAGGTTTAGAGGTGCAGAAGATACATGCATGCCCTAATGATTGCATCCTCTACCGCGGTGAGTACGAGGATTTGAACGCTTGCCCGGTATGCGGTGCATTGCGCTATAAGATCAGCCGCGATGACCCTGGTGATGTCGAGGGCGAGCGCCCCAGGAAGAAGATTCCTGCCAAGGTGATGTGGTATGCTCCTATAATACCACGGTTGAAACGTTTGTTCCAAAACAAATAGCATTCCAAGGCGATGCGATGGCACAGAGAAGACCGTAAGAAAGACGGAAAGTTGAGAGTACCCGCTGACGGGTCGCGGAGAAAAATCGAAAGAAAGTACGGGAAAGAGTTTGCAGATGACGCAAGGAGCGTATGGTTTGGTCTAAGCGCAGATGGCCTTAATCCTTTTGGGGAGCACAGCAGCAACCATAGAACCTGGCATGTGACTCTATGTTTGTATAACCTTCCTCCTTGGTTGTGCATGAAGCGAAAGTTCATTATGATGCCAGTGCTCATCCAAGGCCCTAAGCAACTCGGCAACGACATTGATGTGTACCTAAGGCCATTAGTTGAAGAACTCTTACAACTGTGGAATGGAACAGGTGTACGTGTGTGGGATGAGCACATGGGGGAAGAATTTGACCTAAAGGCGTTGCTGTTCGTGACCATCAATGATTGGCCTGCTCTCAGTAACCTTTCAGGACAGACAAACAAGGGATACCGCGCATGCACGCACTATTTGGACGATACCGACAGTATATATTTGGCTAATTGTAAGAAGAATGTGTACCTGGGACATCGTCGATTTCTTCCGAGCAGGCATCCCGTAAGAAAGAAAGGCAAGCATTTCAAAGGTGAGGCGGATCACCGGACGAAGCCTCGCCACCGTACTGGTGCTGATGTACATGATATGGTCAAGGATTTGAAGGTGGTCTTTGGAAAGGGTCCTGGTGGACAACCTGTTCCGAATGACGCTGACGGACGCGCACCCATGTGGAAGAAGAAATCTATATTTTGGGACCTGCCCTATTGGAAATACCTAGAGATCCGCTCCGCAATCGACGTGATGCACATGACGAAGAATCTTTGTGTGACCCTGCTTGGCTTCTTGGGCGTGTATGGGAAGACAAAAGATACACCTGAGGCACGGGAGGACCAGCAACGTATGCACGGAAAAGACGGCATACATCAGGGTCATGCAAGCTACGCTCTTACCAAAGAAGAGAAGGAAATCTTCTTTGAATGCCTACTCAGTATTAAGGTACCGTCTGGCTTCTCGTCGAATATAAAGGGAATAATAAACATGGTAGAGAAAAAGTTCCAGAACCTAAAGTCTCATGACTGCCACGTGATTATGACGCAACTGCTTCCGAATGCATTGAGGGGGCTTCTACCGGAAAATGTTCGATTAGCCATTGTGAAGCTATGTGCATTTCTCAATGCAATCTCTCAAAAGGTAATCGATCCAGAAATCATACCAAGGTTAGAGAATGATTTGGTGCAATGTCTTGTCAGTTTCGAGTTGGTGTTCCCACCATCCTTCTTCAACATCATGACGCACATCCTAGTTCACCTATGCGAAGAGATTAACGTTTTGGGTCTTGTATTTCTACACAATATGTTCCCCTTTGAGAGGTTCATGGGAGTCTTAAAGAAATATGTTCATAACCGTGCTAGGCCAGAAGGAAGCATCTCCAAGGGCCATCACAATGAGGAGGTCATTGGGTATTGTATTGACTTTATTCCTGACCTTAAGCTGATTGGTGTTCCTGAATCGCGGCATAAGGGCAAACTGGATGGAAAAGGCACGCTAGGAGGGGAACAAATAATATGTATGGATGGACATTCTCTCACTGAAGCACACTACACAGTTCTACAGAATTCCGCCTTGGTGGCTCCGTATATGGATGAACACAAGAATTTGCTACGCTACAAACACCCGGAGCGGTCTGATGACTGGATTACACGTGAACAAACCAGGAGTTTCGCCAGCTGGTTGCAGACACGTACCATGCATGACACCTCTATTGAAGATGACCTGTACTTGTTGTCCCAGTTACCATCTTCGAATATAATGACTTTCAAAGGGTACGAGATAAATGGTAATACATTTTACACGATCGCCCAAGATAAGAAGAGCACCAACCAAAATAGTGGTGTCCGCTTTGATGCAGAAACCAAGACGGGAAAGGAAACATATTATGGTTATATACAGGACATATGGGAACTTGACTATCGACGTGGTTTGAAGATCCCTTTGTTTCGGTGCAAATGGGTCAACATGACACGAGGCGGGGTAACGAAAGACCCGCAGTACGGAATGACAACAGCGGATCTCAACAATCTTGCGTATGCAGACGAACCATTCGTCCTAGCCAATGATGTGGCACAGGTTTTCTATGTGAAGGACATGTCTACCAAGCCAAGAAAAAGAAAAGATAAGGAAGCGAATGTATCGTACGGTGAGCCAAAGCGGCACATAGTTCTTTCTGGGAAGAGAAACATCGTGGGAGTGGATGACAAGACAGACAAGTCAGAAGATTATGAAAAGTTTGATGAAATTGCTGCATTCACAGTGAATATTGACCCGGGCATCCCGTTAAATGATGAAGATTTTCCATGGTTACGGCGCAAAGGGACACACGCGAAGAAAGAGTTTCACACCCAAAGATCTGGGATGTGATCGGCTTCACTATCATCACTTTCTTCTGTGTTTCACACCCAGAAGGGAATCTCTGTAATAGTTAGGGTAGTTATGTGTTTTGGCATTTGAAACGCGAAGAAATTTTATGTGCAAACAAATTCTTTCATGCATTTACTGATTTTTAAAGTTAAGTTATTCACAAACTAGTGATTCACACTAATTTCAAATAATTCAAAATTTAAACTATTCAAATTTGAAAACTACGGGCACTAACATAAAGTTTGTAATTTTTTGTACCTAAAGCAAAAATATTCACAAAGAAACTATAAATACACAAAAACACAACTCAAAAATAAATAAAGCAAAAAAAAGCCCGCCTACTAGGCCAGAGCGGCCTGCATACGACTAGAAACCCAACCTGTTGTTGGGCCAGGATGCAGGCCCGCAAAGGCCCAGTAGGACCACAGGGCAGCACAGAACATGTAGGCCCAATAGGCCTACTTTGGAGAGGAGCTCGAGAGAGCTACTTCACGGGGGGTTATAAACCAGTGCGGACGCCCCTCGGCTAGCGAGGTGGGACTAAACTTGCCGCACCGCACCTGCGCCAGCGCACCCCCTTTAGTACCGGGTCGTGGCACCAACCGGTACTAAAGGGGTGTCTTTAGGACCAGTTGGAGCCACCAACCGGTACTAAAGGGGGTGCGCTTCCCGCCGCTTGGCCTGGCCAAAACAGGCTTTTAGTACCGGTTGGTGGCTCCGACCGATACTAAAGGTCCATCCTATATAAGAAAACACTTCAAAAAATTCAATTTCTCATCTTCTTCTTCTCCTCTACACCGTCGCCCGCCGCCCCCGTCTCCATATCCCTCGTCGCCGCCCCGTCCCCGTCGTCGCCGCCCCGTCGTACCCGTCCCCGTCGTCACCGCCGCCCCGTCCCGGCCCGTCCCGCGTCGTCCCCGTCCTCGTCATCGCCGCCCCGGCCCGTACGTCACCGTCCCCGTCGTCGCCGCCCCGTCCCTGTCCCCGTCGTCGCCATCCCCGTCGTCGCCGCGCCCGTCGCCGTCCCCGTCGCCGCGCCCGTCGCCGTCCCCGTCGCCTCTCGCCTCGCCGGTGAGCACACACACACACACACATACATTTTTTTATTTTTTAGTTATAGAAATAGTTATAAAAATGTTAGAAATTTTTCTGTTTTTTATTATAGAAATAGTTATAAAAAAGTTAGAATTGTTAGAAATTTTTCTATTTTTTAGTTATAGAAATAGTTAGAAAAAAGTTAGAATTTTTTTTAGTTCTAGAAATATTAGAAATGTTATACAAATGTTAGTTATATATGTAGAAATGTTATATTTTTTCTGTTTTTTAGTTATAGAAATATTAGAAATGTTACAGAAATGTTATTTATATAGCATTGTTAGAAATGTTATAGAAATGTTAGTTATATAGAAATGTTAGAAATTTTAGTTATCAAAATCCAATCATTAAAAAAATGTTACTTTTTGCGGGCATATAGCTAGTATTTGTTCTCGACGATGCCCGGCCCGCATCCTCGCCGTCGACCCGTCCGCGACGACGTCCGGCTGACCCATGTCCGGGACTGGGCTCCGCCGGGCTGGCACTGGGAGGTGTTGCCTGAAGGGGTGCGCCGCTTGATGAGGAACCCGGCCTCGGGTCCCGTCGTCGACCCTGATCTCGTTTGGTGGCGTTCGCGTGGGCCAGTTTCGGTGCGGAGGGAGCCGGCCCCGCCGGAGGTGGTACGTCTCCGTGTCAGGGAGGAGGACGAGCACGTCCATCCCTACATGGTTGCGTTATAGGGCGGCAGGTTCTCCAATACCTGACACTTTCTTCAGGGATCTCACTTCAGCTATGATCCTGTGAGGGTTCCTTCTCTTTGGGTGTCCACCGCCCGCGCCACAGGAACCGCGAGTGTCCTAGATTCTTCTGTAGTATTCGATCTTTATTAGCTACCTAGCCAGTGATGTATTCGATAATATATATTATTAGAGACAATGTATTCGAGATTATATATTGTTCGAGACGATGTATTCGAGATTATATCTATTATTCGAGACGATGTATTCGAGATTATATCTATTATTCGAGACGATGTATTCGAGATTATATCTATTATTCGAGACGATGTAATTTGAATACTAAATTGTTTTATATTTCTTTTGGATTAGTTAAATAAAAGCTATGACGGACAATACCGGCAGAGAGGGAGAACAGACCCTGTTCGATATGATACGCCATCCTCGCGGGCCAGATGATGATCAGAATGAAGAAGATTATGACGGCTCTGAATTTCTAAACAACACCGGAGAGGGTGATATGATATTCGATCGCGACGACCGAATTGATGAAGTCATGAACTACGATTATGATGATGGCGAAGAAAATGTTGATCTTGAAACAACAAAGACCAGCGAGGTATATATATTTATATAAGCATGCACATCTGGTGATCATCACATGTTTTAAATGAGTTGAAGATATATTAACGAATCGATCTTTCTTCTTTCAGCCATCCGGATCGAGCAAATCTTCAGGCAACAGGACGAAACGAGGCCCGAACAAAAAGTTGAAGGAGGGCGTAAAGTACAATATCGAGGCAATCAGACCTAATGGCGAACCATTAGCGCCTAAGAAGATTGCGGACAAGTTCGTTCGTCAGTGCGGAGTTCTTGTGAAGGACCAACTCCCGATCTTCCTTCAAGAATGGAGAGAGCTAGCAAAGCCACGTCCAGATCTTACTTTTGTCGACGATAGACAAAAAAGTCTGCTTTGGGATACTCTCATGGAACATTTCACCCTACCAGATCATTTCACAGAAGCAGATGTGCAGAAAGTCAAGGACGCTGCTCTTAGGAAGATGGCGGTTGCATTCAAGAACCATAAGAATCGTGAATGGGACAAGTACGTCAAGGGAGGAAGGAAGACTCCAGTATTCGAGGGAACACTAGAGAAGCAAAGTGCTCATTGGGACGATTTAGTGAAATTCAAGGATTCAGAATTAGCTAAGGAACGGTCGAGAATAAACAAGAAGAATGCCGAAAAAAGGATAAGTTCCATAAGCTGGGGCCAGGTGGCTACACGGTGGCAATGCCTAAGTGGGATAAGTTTGAGAAAGAGATGGAGAATGCAGGTGTCACTCCGGTTACTAGGAGCCGGCCCCCCAGGTGCAGGACTTGGTTCTATGCGCATGGGGGGGAGTTGGACCCGAAGATAGGCAAAGTTTCGACGAAGGCATGTCTGAACGGAGCCGACGATAAGATACTTGTTGTAATAGAAGAGGCTCGATCGGGGGTGTTCCAGCCCAACAGAGAGAACGACGAGCTTACGCGTGCCCTGGGAAATCCTGAACACCCGGGAAGAACACGAGGCAAGGGCGCTATTCCGTGGTATGAGGGGTTTTTGGACTGGAACGCCGACTACAGAACCCGTGCGAGAAGGAATATTGCGGAGGAGAAGTAGAGGAAGATGGAGGAGGAGCAGAGGAAGCTGGACTATGAACACCTTCAAGGCCTAGAATCAAAGCACGCGGACTTGGCAGTCAAATTCCAGCGGCAGCAGGAGCAGATCGACTCACTTAGCCAGCAAAGGGGGTCTCAGCAGCTGCAGCAGCTAGCGGATGATCCAGCATTGGATACCACCGCCCCATCCATGCCGACAAGCAGCGTGGGTCCCGCCCCTGGCGACGCAATGCTGGATAGATACCCCATGGATGACATCATGGAGAACACTAACTGCGAGCTACACTTCAAAATGAAGAACATATCCATGAAGGTGGCGGACGCCGTTGCTTTTACAAATCCCCCCGAGGCAACCTTCCATTGCAACCCGATTCCAGCAGGCTATGCTCGTGTCTTGGTTGATGAGGTGGTGGACCAATATTCGGGGCTAGAGCTTGACATTCCTGGAGGTGACGAGGAGCACACACTCGGAGAGGCCAAACATCGTATCATAATATGGAGAAAGGATTGCATCATCTTTCGAATGCCACCGACACCGCGTCAGCCGACTCCTCATCGAAGTCCGCCACCGAGTCAGCAGACTCCCGCTCCTGCAAGTCCACCAACGCGTCAGGCCACTCCTCCTCCTCCAAGTCCGGCAAAGCGTCAGGCCACTCCTCCTCCAAGTCCGACACAGCGTCAGACGTCCACTCCTCCTCCAAGTCCAGCACAACTTCAGGCCACTCCTCCTCCAAGTCCGGCACAACTTCAGGCCACTCCTCCTCGTCCAACTCAGCCCCGTCAGCCGTCTCTGCCGCCTCAGCAATCGCAGAAGAGACAGCCCACAGCTATGGTGCATAGCGGTACGAGTCGAGGCAGTACATGAAGTACAGGCGGAGGCAAGCGATATAAATATGGTCCAAGCCTCACTGATCTTCCTCAGAGGGCTTACGACAGGACCGAGGAGCAAACCAAGGCCATAGTTGTTGGGGAACGTAGTATTTTAAAATTTTCCTACGATCACGCAAGATCTATCTACCAGATGCATAGCAACGAGAGGGGAGAGTGAGTGTACGTACCCTCGTAGACCGAAAGCGGAAGCGTTAGAACAACGAGGTTGATGTAGTCGTACGTCTTCACAGCCCGACCGATCAAGCACTGAAACTACGGCACCTCCGAGTTCTAGCTCACGTTCAGCTCGATGACGTCCCTCGAACTCCAATCCAGCCGAGTGTCGAGGGAGAGTTCCGTCAGCACGACGGCGTGGTGACGATCTTGATGTTCTACCGTCACAGGGCTTCGCCTAAGCACCGCTACAATATTTATCGAGGAGAACTATGGTGGAGGGGGGCACCGCACACGGCTAAGAGATCAAGAGATCAATTGTTGTGTCTAGAGGTGCCCCCCTGCCCCCGTATATAAAGGAGGGAGGGAGAGTCCGGCCCTAGAGGGGGCGCACCAAGTGTGGGGAGTCCTACTAGGACTCCCAAGTCCTAGTAGGATTCCCCTTTCCTTTCCGGAGTAGGAGAGAAGGAAAGAGGGGGAGAGGGAGAAGGAAAAAGGGGCTGCACCCCTTGTCCAATTCGGACCAGAAGGGGGGTGCTCGCCTCCTTCCTTTTGGCCTCTCTCATCTATTCCCGTAACTCCCCGGTACTCCGAAAATACCCGAATCACTCGGAACCTTTCCGATGTCCGAATATAGTCGTCCAATATATCGATTTTTACGTCTTGACCATTTTGAGACTCCTCGTCATGTCCCCGATCTCATCCGGGACTCCGAACTCCTTCGGTACATCAAAACTCATAAACTCATAATAAAACTATCATCGAAACCTTAAGCGTGCGGACCCTACGGGTTCGAGAACTATGTAGACATGACCGAGACACGTTTCCGGTTAATAACCAATAGCGGAACCTGGATGCTCATATTGGCTCCCACATATTCTACGAAGATCTTTATCGGTCAAACCGCATAACAACATACATTGTTCCCTTTGTCATCGGTATGTTACATGCCCGAGATTCGATCGTCGGTATCTCAATACCTAGTTCAATCTCGTTACCAACAAGTCTCTTTACTCGTTCCGTAATACATCATCCCGCAACTAACTCATTAGCTGCAATGCTTCCAAGGCTTATAGTGATGTGCATTACCGAGTGGGCCCAGAGATACCTCTCCGACAATCGGAGTGACAAATCCTAATCTCGAAATACGCCAACCCAACAAGTACCTTCGGAGACACCTGTAGAGTACCTTTATAATCACCCAGTTACGTTGTGACGTTTGGTAGCACACAAAGTGTTCCTCCGGTATTCGGGAGTTGCATAATCTCATAGTCATAGGAACATGTATAAGTCATGAAGAAAGCAATAGCAGTAAAACTTAAACGATCATAGTGCTAAGCTAACGGATGGGTCTTGTCCATCAGATCATTCTCCTAATGATGTGATCCCGTTGATCAAATGACAACTCATGTCTATGGCTAGGAAACATAACCATCTTTGATTAATGAGCTAGTCTAGTAGAGGCATACTAGGGACACTCTGTTTTGTCTATGTATTCACACATGTATTAAGTTTCCGGTTAATACAATTCTAGCATGAATAATAAACATTTATCATGATATAAGGAAATAAATAATAACTTTATTATTGCCTCTAGGGCATATTTCCTTCAGTCTCCCACTTGCACTAGAGTCAATAATCTAGTTCACATCGCCATGTGATTTAACACCGATAGTTCACATCGTCATGTGATTAACACCCAAAGGGTTTACTAGAGTCAATAATCTAGTTCATATCGCTATGTGATTAACACCCAAAGAGTACTAAGGTGTGATCATGTTTTGCTTCGTGAGAGAAGTTTAGTCAACGGGTCTGTCACATTCAGATCCGTATGTATTTCGCAAATGTCTATGTGTCTACAATGCTCTGCATGGAGCTACTCTAGCTAATTGCTCCCACTTTCAATACGCATCCAGATTGATACTTAGAGTCATCTGGATTTAGTGTCAAATCTTGCATCGGCGTAACCCTTTACGACGAACTCTTTATCACCTCCATAATCGAGAACATTTCCTTAGTCATCCAGTTACTAAGGATAATTTTGACCGCTGTACAGTGATCTACTCCTGGATCACTATTGTACCCCCTTGACAAACTCATGGCAAGGTACACAACATGTTTGGTACACAGCATTGCATATTTTATAGAACCTATGGCTGAGGCATAGGGAATGACTTTCATTCTCTCTATATTTTTCTGCCGTGGTCTGGCTTTGAGTCTTACTCAACTTCACACCTTACAAGTCAGGCAAGAACTCCTTCTTTGACTGATCCATTTTGAACTACTTCAAAATCTTATCAAGGTATGTACTTATCGAAAGTCTTATCAAGCATCTTGATCTATCTCTACAGATCTTGATGCCCAATATGTAAGCAGCTTCACCAAGGTCTTTCTTTGAAAAACTCCTTTCAAACACTCCTTTATGCTTTCCAGAAAATTCTACATCATTTCCGATCGACAATATGTCATTCACATATACTTATCAGGAAGGTTGTAGTGCTCCCACTCACTTCTTGTAAATACAGGCTTCACCGCAAGTCTGTATAAATCTATATGCTTTGATCAGCTTATCAAAGCGTATATTCCAACTCCGAGATGCTTGCACCAGTCCATAGATGGATCGCTGGAGCTTGCACATTTTGTTAGCACCTTTAGGATTGACAAAACCTTCTAGTTGCATCATATACAAGTCTTCTTTAATAAATCCATTAAAGAATGCAGTTTTGTTATCCATTTGCCAGATTTCATAAAATGCGGCAATTGCTAACATGATTCGGACAGACTTAAGCATCGCTACAGGTGAGAAAGTCTCATCGTAGTTAACTCCTTGAACTTGTTGAAAAACTTTCGCAACAAGTCGAGCTTTGTAAACAATAATATTACCGTCAGCGTCAGTCTTCCTCTTGAAGATCCATTTATTTTCGATGGCTTGCCGATCATCGGGCAAGTCAACCAAAGTCCACACTTTGTTCTCATACATGGATCCCATCTCAGATTTCATGGCCTCAAGCCATTTTGCGGAATCTGGGCTCATCATCGCTTCCTCATAGTTCGTAGGTTCATCATGGTTCAGTAACATGATTTCCAGAACCGGGTTGCCGTACCACTCTGATGCGGAACGAACTCTGGTTGATCTACGAAGTTCAGCAGAAACTTGATCTGAAGTTTCATGATCATCATCATTAGCTTCCTCACTAATTGGTGTAGGAATCACTGAAACTAGTTTCTGTGATGTTCCACTTTCCAATTTCGGGAGAAGGTACAATTACCTCATCATGTTCTACTTTCCTCCCACTCACTTCTTTCGAGAGAAACTCCTTCTCTAGAAAGGATCCACTCTTAGCAACAAAGACCTTGCCTTCGGATCTGTGATAGAAGGTGTACCCAACAGTTTCTTTTGGGTATCCTATGAAGATTTACTTCTCCGATTTGGGTTCGAGCTTATCATGTTGAAACTTTTTCACATAAGCATCGCAGTCCCAAACTTAAAAAAAAATGACAGCTTAGGTTTCTCGTCAAACCACAGTTCATACGGTGTCATCTCCACGGATTTAGATGGTGCCCTATTTAACGTGAATGTAGTTGTCTCTAATGCATAACCCCAAAAGCAATAGTGGTAGATCGGTAAGAGACATCATCGATCGCACTATATCTAATAAAGTATGGTTATGACATTCGGACACACCATTACACTGTGGTGTTCCAGGTGGCGTGAGTAGTGAAACTATTTCACATTGTTTTTACTGAAGGCCAAACTCGCTAACTCAAATATTTTACCTCTACGATTATATCGTAGAAACTCTTATTTTCTTGTTACGATGATTCTCCACTTCACTCTGAAATTCTTTGAACTTTTCAAATGTTTCAGACTTGTGCTTCATTAAGTAGATATACCCATATCTGCTCAAATCATCAGTGAAGGTCAGAAAATAACGATTCCCACCGTGAGATTCAACACTCATTGGTCTGCATACATCAGTATGTATGATTTCCAACAATTCTGTTGCTCGCTCCACAGTTCCGGAGAACGGAGTTTTAGTCATCTTGCCCATGAGGCATGGTTCGCAAGCACCAAGTGATTCATAATCAAGTGATTCCAGAAAGTCCATCACTATGGAGTTTCTTCATGCGCTTTACACCAATATGACCTAAACGGCAGTGCCACAAATAAGTTGCACTATCATTATTAACCTTGCATCTTTTGGCTTCAATATTATGAATATGTGTATCACACGACCGAGATCCAACAAACCATTTTCATTGGGTGTATGACCATAGAAGGTTTTCTTCATGTGAACAGAACAACAATTATTCTCTAACTTACATGAATAACTGTATTGCAATAACCATGATCAAATCATATTCATGTTCAACACAAACACCAAATAACACTTATTTAGGTTCAACACTAATCCCGAAAGTATAGGGAGTGTGCGATGATGATCATATCAATCTTGGAACTACTTCCAATACACATCGTCACTTCATCCTTTAACTAGTTTCTGTTCATTATGCAACTCCCATTTCGAGTTACTACTCTTTAGCAACTAAACCAGTATCAAATACCGAGGGGTTGCTATGAACACTAGTAAAATACACATCAATAATCTGTATATCAAATATACCTTTTGTTCACTTTGCCATCCTTCTTATCCGCCAAGTATCTAGGGCAGTTCCACTTCCAGTGACCATTTCCTTTGCAGTAGAAGCACTTGTTTCAGGCTTGAGTTTAGCTTTGGGTTTCTTCACGGGAGTGACAACTTGCTTGTCATTATTCTTGAAGTTCCCCTTCTATCCCTTTGCCCTTTACTTGAAACAAGTGGCCTTGTTAACCATCAACACTTGATGCTCTTTCTTGATTTCTACCTTCGCCGATTTCAGCATCGCGAAGAGCTCGGGAATTACTTTCGTCATCCCTTGCATATTATAGTTCATCACGAAGTTCTACTAACTTGGTGATAGTGACTAGAGAACTTTGTCAATTACTATCTTATCTGGAAGATTAACTCCCACTTGATTCAAGTAATTGTATTACCCAGACAATCTGAGCACATGCTCACTGGTTGAGCTATTCTCCTCCATCTTGTAGGCAAAGTACTGTCAGAGGTCCTATACCTCTCGACACGGGTATGAGTATGAAATACTAATTTCAACTCTTGGAACATCTTATATGCTCCGTGACGTTCAAAACGTTTTTGAAGTCCCGGTTCTAAGCCGTAAAGCATGGTGCACTAAACTATCAAGTAATCATCATACCGAGCTTTTGTCAAAACGTTCATAATGTCTACATCTGCTCCTGCAATAGGTCTGTCACCTAGCGGTCCATCAAGGACATAATTCTTCTGTGCAGCAATGAGGATAATCCTCAGATCACGGAACAATTCCGCATCATTGCTACTAACATCTTTCAATTTAGTTTTCTCTAGGAACATATATAATAAACGGGGAGCAACATCGCGAGCTATTGATCTACTACATAGATATGCTAATACTACCAAGACTAAGTTCATGATAAATTAAAGTTCAATTTAATCATATTACTTAAGAACTCCCACTTAGATAGACATCCCTCTAGTCATCTAAATGATCATGTGATCCAAATCAACTAAACCATGTCCGATCATCACGTGAGATGGAGTAGTTTCAATGGTGAACATCTTATGTTGATCATATCTACTATATGATTCATGCTCGACCTTTCGGTCTCCAGTGTTCCGAGGCCATATCTGCATATGCTAGGCTCGTCAAGTTTAACCCGAGTATTCTGCGTGTGCAAAACTGTCTTACACCCGTTGTATTTGAACATAGAGCTTATCACACCCGATCATCACGTGGTGTCTCGGCACGACGAACTTCCGCAACGGTGCATACTCAGGGAGAACACTTATACCTTGAAATTTAGTAAGGGATCATCTTATAATGCTACCGTCGTTCTAAGCAAAATAAGAAGCATAATAAGATAAACATCACATGCAATCAAAATATGTGACATGATATGGCCATCATCATCTTGTTCTTTTGATCTCCATCTCCAAAGCACCGTCATGATCACCTTCGTCATCGGCGCGACACCTTGATCTCCATCGTAGCATCGTTGTCGTCTCGCCAACTATTGCTTCTACGACTATCGCTACCGCTTAGTGATAAAGTAAAGCAATTACATGGCGATTGCATTTCATACAATAAAGCGACAACCATATGGCTCCTGCCAGTTGCCGATAACATTACAAAACATGATCATCTCATACAAAACCGTATAACTCATCATGTCTTGACCATATCACATCACAACATGCCCTGCAAAAACAAGTTAGACGTCCTCTACTTTGTTGTTGCAAGTTTTACGTGGCTGCTACGGGCTTAGCAAGAACTGTTCTTACCTACGCATACAAAACCACAACGATGTTTCGTCAAGTATGTGTTGTTTTAACCTTCACAAGGACCGGGCGTAGCACACTTGATTCAGCTAAAGTGAGAGAGACAGACACCCGCCAGTCACCTTTAAGCAACGAGTGCTCATAACGGTGAAACCAGTCTCGCGTAAGCGTACGCGTAATGTCGGTCCGGGCCGCTTCATCTCACAATACCGCCGAAGCAAAGTATGACATGTTGGTAAGCAGTATGACTAGTATCGCCCACAACTCATTGTGTTCTACTCGTGCATATCATCTACGCATAGACCTGGCTCATGATGCCACTGTTGGGGAACGTAGTATTTTAAAATTTTCCTACGATCACGCAAGATCTATCTACCAGATGCATAGCAACGAGAGGGGAGAGTGAGTCTACGTACCCTCGTAGACCGAAAGCGGAAGCGTTAGAACAACGCGGTTGATGTAGTCGTACGTCTTCACAGCCCGACCGATCAAGCACCGAAACTACGGCACCTCCGAGTTCTAGCACACGTTTAGCTCGATGACGTCCCTCGAACTCCGATCCAGCCGAGTGTCGACGGAGAGTTCCGTCAGCACGACGGCGTGGTGACGATCTTGATGTTCTACCGTCGCAGGGCTTCGCCTAAGCACCGCTACAATATTTATCGAGGAGAACTATGGTGGAGGGGGGCACCGCATACGGCTAAGAGATCAAGAGATAAATTGTTGTGTCTAGAGGTGCCCCCCTGCCCCCGTATATAAAGGAGGGAGGGAGAGTCCGGCCCTAGAGGGGGCGCACCAAGTGTGGGGAGTCCTACTAGGACTCCCTAGTCCTAGTAGGATTCCCCTTTCCTTTCCGGAGTAGGAGAGAAGGAAAGAGGGGGAGAGGGAGAAGGAAAAAGGGGCTGCACCCCTTGTCCAATTCGGACCAGAAGGGGGGTGCACGCCTCCTTCCTTTTGGCCTCTCTCCTCTATTCCCGTAACTCCCCGGTACTCCGAAAATACCCGAATCACTCGGAACCTTTCCGATGTCCGAATATAGTCGTCCAATATATCGATTTTTACGTCTCGAGCATTTTGAGACTCCTCGTCATGTCCCCGATCTCATCCGGGACTCCGAACTCCTTCGGTACATCAAAACTCATAAACTCATAATAAAACTATCATCGAAACCTTAAGCGTGCGGATCCTACGGGTTCGAGAACTATGTAGACATGACCGAGACACGTTTCCGGTCAATAACCAATAGCGGAACCTGGATGCTCATATTGGCTCCCACATATTCTACGAAGATCTTTATCGGTCAAACCGCATAACAACATACATTGTTCCCTTTGTCATCGGTATGTTACATGCCCGAGATTCGATCGTCGGTATCTTAATACCTAGTTCAATCTCGTTACCAACAAGTCTCTTTACTCGTTCCGTAATACATCATCCCGCAACTAACTCATTAGCTGCAATGCTTGCAAGGCTTATAGTGATGTGCATTACCGAGTGGGCCCAGAGATACCTCTCCGACAATCGGAGTGACAAATCCTAATCTCGAAATACGCCAACCCAACAAGTACCTTCAGAGACACCTGTAGAGTACCTTTATAATCACCCAGTTACGTTGTGACGTTTGGTAGCACACAAAGTGTTCCTCCGGTATTCGGGAGTTGCATAATCTCATAGTCATAGGAACATGTATAAGTCATGAAGAAAGCAATAGCAGTAAAACTTAAACGATCATAGTGCTAAGCTAACGGATGGGTCTTGTCCATCAGATCATTCTCCTAATGATGTTATCCCGTTGATCAAATGACAACTCATGTCTATGGCTAGGAAACATAACCATCTTTGATCAATGAGCTAGTCTAGTAGAGGCATACTAGGGACACTCTGTTTTGTCTATGTATTCACACATGTATTAAGTTTTCAGTTAATACAATTCTAGCATGAATAATAAACATTTATCATGATATAAGGAAATAAATAATAACTTTATTGTTGCCTCTAGGGCATATTTCCTTCAATAGTGCAGGCAGAAGTGGACGCCCATTTTGGACCGAATCAGCCACCGCCGCCAAGGGAGAAAGTGCCTGAGGAAAAGATTGACCACTTCATTCGTATGGCTCAACCACCAGCTCCCAAGCCTGTTGACACAGACTATGAGCGCCACATCAGGAAGTTAAATTGAGCACGTCTACAGAAGGAGGCGAGCTCGAGCTCGAGCAAACAACAAGCAGCTGTCAAAAATGCGGGAAAACCGTTCCCCAGCTGGGAGAACAGGTGGCGCAATCGATCCCCTCGCTTGTTGTGCCAACAACACGTGAGAGTACGCGCGCCCAATATTATTGTGGGCAAACAGTTTACGTTCCCGAGGTGGGCAATGTGGTAATAACCGAGGAGCATATAAGGCATGCTGAAATTCTCAACATCACTGTTGGACAACTCCTCGAGATCGAGCCCATGCATGTGCTTACAGAGGAGGAAATAAAACAGAAATATGTCCGGGGCGAACCTTTGGTCAAGCCAGACGACTTCAAGAAGCTCCCAACGAGAATGTATGAATTGCATCAATGGTACATGGACATTATCAAGAGTTCCAATCGAGAGTCCCTCATGGTGGAAGTCAAGAAGGATCATTACTACCATTAGAAAGTTGTGGTCGTTGAGTATAATGAACTGTTTCAGTTATACAATCAAGACGCACTCGACAAATCTATCGTCGGTTGCTATTGTCTGTAAGTGATTTATTTCTGTAATTTAAGTCTCAAGCTAGCTGTAGTGATCCTTTTGATCAATCATTACCTGTAATTATCCTCACTATATTCTTTTCTGTGGTATTATGCAGGATGAAGATGTATGAAATGAAAAAAGGTGGACGCTATGGCATTGGGTTCATTGACCCAAACATCGTTAATGATACACATGGAAAATAGATAAATATCATGAAAAGCATGTAGAGGACAGCATGCTAGAGTTCTTGAAGTGCCTCAAATACAATGAAGATATACTACTTCCTTACAACTTCCAGTGAGTCACACTGTCTTGTACTACAAATTCTCTGTTTTTGCCTACTAGCTAGCTACATGTTTTTGCTTACATATGTCCGCTTAATTAAGACATCCAAACGTGTGTGCATGCAGATTTCACTCGATCTTGTGTATCATTAAAGTTGACGCCGGTACAGTTGAAGTACTCGACTCACTACTTAAAAAACAAAGTGACTACACCATCTTGTTTGGGATAGTCAATAGGTAATTTATCATTATTAACTATATATCTCGGCCTATTTAGTTTGTCATTTCCTGATATGAACTATTTAATAACCCATTTATTCATTTTCTTTGTCGGCGGGCAGGGCTTGGGCAAGGTTCATCAGCGTCACTCCAGGCGAATGGAAACAAAGACTGCAATGGTTTCGACACAAGGTAAGTAATTAAGTAGTACTAGCTAGCTAGCTAGCTGCCATTATCTCTTTAATTATCATGCTTGATTAATTATTATCTGATCAAATTCCATTATCGTAAAGGCCCTGAAGCAGGCGCGGGGGACTGATCTGTGTGCATACTGTGTTTGCGAGAACATTCGCATGATGGCGTCCGAAAGGAGCAGATCTCAAAGACAGGAATGGGTACATTTGTCAGAACACTATTCACAATTTTTACACCATTATCGATATCTAGTCACACAACTAATAAACATGCATATTGATCTCCTTCTTAACAGTTCACAGAGGTGCGGGACAAGCTCCTAGAAACGGAGCGCGTACAAGCACTTCAAGAGGAAATAGTGGGATTTTTGCTCGACCAGGTCATAGATCCGAAGGGAGAATACCATTACCCGCTACCGCCCCCATGAACCACTTCCAATTGTCATCGTGCTCCGAAGGCACCAATTAGGCTAATGCCACTGGCTCCGAAAGCAACATGTAGGAGAAATTGTATATAGCTATACATGTGTGTATGTGTGAATTGGTGGTTTGTGAGACATTTGATGATATATATATGATTGGTTCTACTAGAAATTATATATATA
>LR738715.1:413913955-413980091 GCA_902687465.1 Secale cereale
CAGCAAACGAAAAAGAATTAAATGGAAAACACAAAATTAAATGAAAAAGAAATCATAAAACCAAAAAAAAAAACCTTGTAGTACCGTACTAAAGGGCTCCCGACCCCCCGAGCTGGCTCGTGCCACGTGGTTGCCCTTTAGCACCGGTTTGTGCTGAACCGGTACTAAAGGGGGGGGCTTTAGTGCCCACACTTTAGTGCCGGTTAACCGGCACTAAAGGGCCTTACGAACCGGTGCTATTGCCCGGTTCTGCACTAGTGCATGCTGGTAGTAGTGATGTTCATGCTGATGCATGTTTACCGTCTTTTATCCAGTACCATTGTTATGCATATCCATTTGCATCTAGTTGGTTACATGCTTACTTGGTCATATTCTTTTTATGCTCTTGCATGGTATTTATTTATGATGCTAGTAGTCATTCTATGCTCGTGTGTAGTGTCATGCTTATGCTCGTTAGTATGCCATACTCAGTTGGATAAATGATTCATTGTTGTTATGCTCGATGATTATGTTGCACCTCCGTGCTTATGTTGATATCATGCTCATGCATTGTAGTTGCATCATGTTATTTTAATATGGCTCAGCTTATTGCATTCAAGTTTAATCGGATAATAATGAACTTGAACAAATGTTGGCTGAGTCATAGTGCCACCAAATCGAGCTGACCAGTGCAACCGCATTTGCCTTTGATGGGAAAGTCCTAACAGGGTCTATTGTCATGCCTCTCGCCGGTGCCTCCAATGAGGGAAGGTTATGGGCGCGCGCTACCCTGATCAGGTAGGCGGACATACGCCTTGTGAGACCGAGTTTGGTTATGTGCACAAGTCCTCGTTTGGGATCGTTTATGTTTTGCCATGATGGTGGCCGTTGAATGTATTTGGTAGACATCGGGGCCACCCATGACTTAGCCCAAAGGGGAGTTTGTCGGAGTGGCCGGGAGAGTGTCATGGTAGTAGATCGGTTTTGTTGGAATGACGTTGGTCCACCCGAATGGGAGTGCGAGGCCATGGATTCCGTGGTGTGTGTACATTGTACTAACCTGTGCAGAGTGTGTGTTAAATCTATCGATAACCGTGCCCGCGGATATGGGCCCAGTTCGTAGTTGGTCACACTATGAGTCAATAATAATAATAATAATAATAATAATAATAATAATAATAATAATAATAATAATAATAATGTGCTTAATAATAACCCCGATGTGATGATGAGATTGTTGATGAAACCAAGAGTTGGTTTCCATTGTGATCCGTGAATGATCACTGTATTGATGAGATTGGTATTAAGGATACTGAGTTGATGTATATTTGTGGTGTTATGCAAGAGTCAAGGGTAAAGGTCAAGCTCCTTGTGGTCATGTAATGATTACTATGTTGGGGAACGTAGTATTTCAAAAAATTCCTAAGATCACGCAAGATCTATCTAGGAGAAGCATAGCAACGAGCGGAGAGAGTATGTTCACGTACCCTAGTAGATCAAAAGCGGAAGCGTTTAGTAACACGGTTGGTGTAGTCGAACATCTTCACGATCCAACCAATCCAAGTACCGAACGTACGGCACCTTCGTGTTCAGCACACGTTCAACACAATGACGTCCCACGAGCTCTTGATCCAACAGAGTCTCGAGGGAGAGTTCCGATAGCACGACGGCGTGTTGACGGTGTTGATGATGTGATCCGTGCAGGGCTTCGCCTAAGCACTGCGACAATATGACCGAGGTGTTGAACTGTGGACGGGGGCATCACACACGGCTAAGAGAAGACTTGTTGTGCCTTTGGGGTGCCCCTGCCCACGTATATAAAGGAGGGAGGGAGATAGTCCAGCCCCCTAGGGCGCACCAAGTGTAGGGGGTCCTACTAGGACTTCCAAGTCCTAGTAGGAAACTCTTTCCTATTCGGAGTAAGAGAGAAGGGAAGAGGGAAAGAGAGAGTGAGTAGGAAAGGGCAAGGGGGCGCCGCCCCCTTCCCCTAGTCCAATTCAGACCCATGGGGGATGCCACCTCCCCTTAGCCTGCCTCCTCCTTTTCCCGTATGGCCCAATAAGGCCCATTACTTCTCCGGTGAATTCCCGTGACTCCCCGGTACTCCAAAAAATACCCGAATCACTCGAAACCTTTTCGATGTCCGAATATAGCCTTCCAATATATGAATATTTACCTCTCGACCATTTTGAGACTCCTCGTCGTGTCCGTGAGATCATTCGGGACTCCAAACAAACTTCGGTCATCAAATCACATAACTCATAATACAAATCGTCATCGAACGTTAAGCGTGCGGACCCTATGGGTTCGAGAACTATGTAGACATGACCGAGACACATCTCCGGTCAATAACCAATAGCGGAACCTGTATGCTCATATTGGCTCCTACATATTCTACAAAGATCTTTATCGATCAAACCGCATAACAACATATGTTGTTCCCTTTGTCATCGGTATGTTACTTGCCCGAGATTCGATTGTCGGTGTCATCATACCTAGTTCAATCTTGTTACCGGAAAGTCTCTTTACTCGTTCCGTAATACATCATCTCATGACTAACTCATTAGTCATTTGCTTGCAAGGCTTATTATGATGTGCATTACCGAGAGGGCCCAGAGATACCTCTCCGACACTCGGAGTGACAAATCCTATTCTCGATCTATGCCAACTCAACAAACACCTTTGGAGACACCTGTAGAGCATCTTTATAATCACCCAATTATGTTGTGATGTTTGATAGCACACAAGGTGTTCCTCCGGTATTCGGGAGTTGCATAAGCTCATAGTCAGAGGAACATGTATTAGTCATGAAGAAAGCAATAGCAATAAAAGTAAACGATCATAGTGCTAAGCTGACAGATGGGTCTTGTCCATCACATCATTCTCCTAATGATGTAATCGCATTCATCAAATGGCAACACATGTCTATGGTTAGGAAACTCAACCATATTTGATTAACAAGCTAGTCTAGTAGAGGCATACTAGGGACACTCTGTTTTGTCTATGTATTCACACATGTATCAAGTTTTCGGTTAATACAATTCTAGCATGAATAAAAGACATTTATCATGATATAAGGAAATATAAAATAACAACTTTATTATTGCCTCTAGGGCATATTTCCTTCAGTCTCCCACTTTCACTAGAGTCAATAATCTAGTTCACATCTCCATGTGATTTAACACCGATAGCTCACATTGTGATGTGATTAACACCCATAGTTCACATCGCCATGTGACCAACACCCAAAGGGTTTACTAGAGTCATCAATCTAGTTCACATCGCCATGTGATTAACACCCAAAGAGTACTAAGGTGTGATCGTGTTTTGCTTTGAGAGAAGTTTAGTCAACGGGTCTGTCACATTCAGATCCGTATGTATTTCGCAAATTTCTATGTCTATAATGCACTGCATGGAGCTACTCTAGCTAATTGCTCCCACTTTTAATATGCATCCATATTGATACTTAGAGTCATCTGGATTAGTGTCAAAGCTTGCATCGGTGTAACATTTTTACGATGAACTCTTTATCACCTCCATAATCGAGAAACATTTCCTTAGTCCTCCAGTTACTAAGGATAATTTTGACCGTTGTCGAGTGATCTACTCCTGGATCACTATTGTACCTCCTTACCAAACTCATGGCAAGGTATATAGCAGGTTTGGTACACAGCATGACATACTTTATAGAACCTATGGCTGAGGCATAAGGAATGACTTTACTTCTCTCTATATGTTTATGTCATGGTCGGGCTTTGAGTCTTACTCAACTTCACACCTTACAAATCAGGCAAGAACTCCTTTTTGACCGATCCATTTTGAACTACTTCAAAATCTTATCATGGTATGTACTAATTGAAAGTCTCATCAAGCGTCATGATCTATCTCTATAGATCTTGGTGCCCAATATGTAAGCAGCTTCACCGAGGTCTTTTATTGAAAAAACTCCTTTAAAACAATCCTTTATGCTTTCCAGAAAATTATATATCATTTTCGATCAACAATATATCGTTCACATATACTTATCAGAAATGTTGTAGAGCTCCCACTCGCTTTCTTGTAAATACAGGCTTCGCCGTAAGTCTGTATAAAACTATATGCTTTGATCACCTTATCAAAGCATGTATTCCAACTCCGAGATGCTTGCACCAGTCCATACATGAATCGCTGGAGCTTGCACACTTTGTTAGCACTTTTAGGATTGACAAAACCTTCTGATTGCATCATATACAACTCTTCTTTCAGAAGTCCATTAAGGAATGTAGTTTTGACATCCATTTGCCAGATTTCATAAAATGCGACAATTCATAACATGATTCGAACAGACTTAAGTATCGCTACGGGTGAGAAAGTCTCATCGTAGTCAACTCCTTGAACTTGTTGAAAACCATTTGTGACAAGTCGATCTTTGTAGATAGTGACATTACCATCAGTGTCTGTCTTCCTCTTGAAGATCCATTTATTCTCTATGGCTTGCCGATCATCAAGCAAGTCAACCAAAGTCCACACTTTGTTCTCATACATGGATCCCATCTCAGATTTCATGGCCTGAAGCCATTTCGCGGAATCTGGGCTCATCATCGCTTCCTCATAGTTTGTAGGTTTGTCATGGTCTAGTAACATGACTTCCAGAACAGGGTTACCGTACTACTCTGGCGCGGAACGCACTCTGGTTTACCTACGAGGTTCAGTAGCAACTTGATTTGAAGTTTCATGATCATCATCATTAGCTTTCTCCCTAATTGGTGTAGGAATCACTGGAAGTGATTTATGTGATGAACTACTTTCCGATTCAGGAGAAGGTACAATTACCTCATCAAGTTCAACTTTCCTCCCACTCACTTCTTTCGAGAGAAACTCCTTCTCTAGAAAGGATCCATTCTTAGCAATGAATATCTTGCCTTCGGATATGTGATAGAAGGTGTACCCAACAGTTTCTTTTTGGGTATCCTATGAAGACACATTTCTCCGATTTGGGTTCGAGCTTATTAGGTTGAAGCTTTTTCATATAAGCATCGCAACCCCAAACTTTAAGAAACGACAGTTTAGGTTTCTTGCCAAACCATAGTGCTACCTCTTGAGCTTGCGTTGTTTTTCCCTTGAAGAGGAAAGGGTGATGCAGCACAGTAGCGTAAGTATTTCCCTCAGTTTTTTAGAACCAAGGTATCAATCTAGTAGGAGACTACACGCGAGTCCCTCGTACCTACACAAACAAATAAGAACCTTGCAACCAACGCGATAAAGGGGTTGTCAATCCCTTCTCGACCACTTGCAAAAGTGAGATCTGATAGAGATAATAAGATAAATATTTTTGGTATTTTGTTTTATAGATTGAAAGTAAATATTGCAAAATAAAAGTAAAGTAAAGATAAATAGTTGATGGAGGATTTATATGATGGAAGATAGACCCGGGGGCCATAGGTTTCACTAGTGGCTTCTCTCAAGATAGCAGATTTCTACGGTGGGTGAACAAATTACTGTCGAGCAATTAATAGAAAAGCGCATAGTTATGAGAATATCTAGGCATGATCATTGTATATAGGCATCACGTCCGTGATAAGTAGACCGAAACGATTCTGCATCTACTACTATTACTCCACACATCGACCGCTATCTAGCATGCATCTAGAGTATCAAGTTCATAAGAACAGAGTAACGCCTTAAGCAAGAAGACATGATGTAGAGGGATAAACTCAAGCAATATGATATAAACCCCATCTTTTTATCATCGATGGCAACATTACAATACGTGCCTTGCTGCCCCTGCTGTCACTGGGAAAGTACACCGCAAGATTGAACCCAAAGCTAAGCACTTCTCCCATTGCAGGAACTACCAATCTTGTAGGCCAAACCAAACTGATAATTCAAAGAGACTTGCAAAGATATTTAAATCATTCATAAGAGGTTTCAGAGAAGAATCAAATATTGTTCATACATAATCTTGATCATAAAACCACAATTCATCGGATCTCGACAAACACACCGCAAAAAGAATTACATCGAATAGATCTCCAAGAAGATCGAGGAGAACTTTGTATTGAGACCCAAAGAGAGTGAAGAAGCCATCTAGCTAATAACTATGGACCTGAAGGTCTGTGGTAAACTACTCACAACTCATCGGAGAGGCTATGGTGTTTATGTAGAAGCCCTCCGTGATCGATTCCCCCTCCGGTGGAGCTCCGGAACAGGCCCCAAGATGGGATCTCACAGGTACATAAGGTTGCAGCGGTGGAATTAGGGTTTCGAGGTGCTCTCGGATGTTTTCAGGGTACATGGGTATATATAGGAGGAAGAGGCATGTCGGTGGAGCTATGGTGGGCCCATGAGGGTGGGGGGTGCGCCTACCCCCCTGGGCGCGCTCCCTACCTCGTGGCCACCCCGTGGCTTCCCTGACGTGTACTCCAAGGCTTCTGGATTGCGTTCGTTCCAAAAATGATCCTCCCGAAGGTTTCATTCCATTTGGACTCCGTTTGATATTCCTTTTCTGCGAAACACTGAAATAGGCAAAAAACAGCAATTTGCACTAGGCCTTGGGTTAGTAGGTTAGTCCCAAAAATAATATAAAAGCGTATAATAAAGCCCATTAAACATCCAAAACAGATAATATAATAGCATGGAACAATAAAAAATTATAGATGCGTTGGAGACGTATCACATAGTTCATATGGTGTCGTCTAAACGAATTTAGATGGTGCCCTATTTAATGTGAATGCAACTGTCTCTAATGCATAACCCCAAAATGATAGTGGTAAGTCGGTAAGAGACATCACAGATCGCACCATATCTGATAAAGTATGGTTATGACGTTCGGACACACCATTACACTATGGTGTTCCAGATGGTGTGAGCTGTGAAACTATTCCGCATTGTTTTAAATGAAGACCAAACTCGTAACTCAAATATACGCCTCTGCGATCAGATCGTAGAAACTTTATTTTTCTTGTTACGATGATTCTTTACTTCACTCTGAAATTCTTTGAACTTTTAAAATGTTTCAGACTTGTGTTTCATCAAGTAGATATACTCATATCTGCTCAAATCGTCTGTGGAGGTCAGAAAATAACGATACCTGCCGCGAGCCTCAACACTCATCGGACCGCATACATCTGTATGTATTATTTCCAATAAGTCATTGCTCGCTCCATTGTTTTGGAGAACGGAGTTTTAGTCATCTTGCCCATGAGGCATCGTTCGCAAGCATCAAGTGATTCATAATCAAGTGATTCCAAAAGCCCATCAGCATGTCGTTTGTTCATGTGCTTTACACCAATATGACCTAAACGGCAGTGCCACAAATAAGTTGCACTATCATTATCAACTCTTCATCTTTTTGGCTTCAATATTATGATTATGTGTATTACTACGATCGAGATTCAATAAACCATTCGCCTTGGGTGTATGACCATAGAAGGTTTTATTCATGTAAATAGAATAACGATTATTCTCCGACTTAAATGAATAATCGTATTGCAATAAACACGATCCAATCTTGTTCATGCTCAACGCAAACACCAAATAACATTTATTTAGGTTTAACACTAATCCTGAAAGTAAAAGGAGTGTGTGTTGATGATCATATCAATACTGGAACTACTTCCAACACACATCGTCACCTCACCCTCAACTAGTCTATGTTTATTCTGTAACTCCTGTTTCGAGTTACTAATCTTAGTAATCGAATAGGTATCAAACACCCAGGGCCTACTACGAGCACTAGTGAGGTACACATCAATAACATGTATATCAAATATACCTTTGTTCACTTTGACATCCTTCTTATCCGCCAAATATTTGGGGTAGTTCCGCTTCCAGTGACCATTTCCTTTGCAGTAGTAGTACTCAGTTTCAGGCTTAGGTCTAGCTTTGGGTTTCTTCTCAGGAGTGACAACTTGCTTGCCATTCTTCTTGAAGTTCCCTTTCTTTCCCTTGCCCTTTTTCTTGAAACTAGTGGTCTTGTTTAACCATCAACACTTGATGCTCTTTATTGATTTCTACCTTCGCTGATTTCAGCATCGCGAAGAGCTCGGGAATCGTTTTTGTCATCCCTTGCATATTATAGTTCATCACGAAGTTCTAGTAGCTTGGTGATAGTGGCTAGAGAACTCTATCAATCACTATCTTATCTGGAAGATTAACTCCCACTTGATTAAGTGATTGTAGTACCCAGACATTCTGAGCACATGATCACTAGCTGAGCTTTTCTCCTCCATCTTGTAGGCAAAGTATTTGTCAGAGGCCTCATACCTCTTGACATGGGCATGAGTCTGAAATACCAGTTTCAGCTCTTGGAACATCTCATATGCTCTGTGGCGTTCATAACGTTTTTGAAGTCCTGGTTCTAAGTCGTAAAGCATGGTGCAATAAACTATTAAGTAGACATCATATTGAGCTTTGCCGAACATTCATAACGTTTGCATCTGCTCCTGCAATAGGTCTGTCACCTAGCGGTGCATCAAGTACATAATACTTTTGTGCAGCAATGAGGATAATCCTCAGATCCCGGACCTAGTCCACATCATTGCTACTAACATCTATCAACTTAGTTTTCTCTAGGAACATATCAAAAACACAGGGGAGCTACAACGTGAGCTATTGATCTACAACATAATTTGAAAATACTATCAGGACTAAGTTCATGATAAGTTCAAGTTCAATTAATCATATTACTAAAGAACTCCCACTTAGATAGACATCCCTCAAGTCATCTAAATGATCACGTGATCCATATCAACTAAACCATGTGCGATCATGATGACCCACAAGTGTAGGGGATCTATCGTAGTCCTTTCGATAAGTAAGAGTGTCGAACCCAACGAGGAGCAGAAGGAAATGATAGGCAGTTTTCAGTAAGGTATTTTCTGCAAGCACTGAAATTATAGGTAACAAATAGTTTTGTGATAAGGTAATTGGTAGCAAGTGGCAAAAGGTAAAAGTAAATAAGGTGCAGCAAGATGGCCCAATCCGTTTTTTAGCAAAGGACAAGCCTGGACAAACTCCTATATGAAGGAAAGCGCTCCCGAGGACACATGGGAATTATCGTCAAGCTAGTTTTCATCACGATCGTCTGGTTCGCGTTCGGTACTTTGATAATTTGGTATGTGGGTGGGCCGGTGCATGGGTGCTGTCCTTACTTGGACAAGCCTCCCACTTATGATTAACCTCTAATGCAAGCATCCACAACTACAAAAGAAGTATTAAGGTAAACCTAACCATAGCATGAAACAAGTGGATCCAAATCAGCCCCTTACGAAGCAACACATAAACTAGGGTTTAAGCTTCTGTCACTCTACCAACCCATCATCTACTTATTACTTCCCAATGCCTTCCTCTAGGCCCAAATAACGGTGAAGTGTCATGTAGTCGATGTTCACATGGCACCACTAGAGGAGAGAAAACATACATCTCATCAAAATATCGAACGAATACCAAATTCACATGACTACTAATAGCAAGACTTCTCCCATGTCCTCAGGAACAAAAGTAACTACTCACAAGACATAATATTTTTCATGATAATAGGGGTATTAATATGCATAATGGATCTGAACATATGATCTTCCACCAAATAAACCAACTAGCATCAACTACAAGGAGTAATCAACACTACTAGCAACCCACATGTACCAATCTGAGGTTTGGGTACAAAGATTGGATACAAGAGATGAACTAGGGTTTGAGAGGAGACGGTGCTCGTGAGGATGTTGATGAAGATAGCCCTCCCCAAGATGGGAGAGTTGTTGGTGATGACGGCGGTGACGATTTCCCCCTCCCGAAGGGAAGTATCCCTGGCAGAACAGCTCTGCTGGAGCCCTCGATTAGTTTCCGCCAAGGTTCCGCCTCGAGACGGCGGTGTTTGGTCCCGAAAGCCTCCCCTTGATTTTTTCCAGGTCAAAACACCTCATATAGGAGAAGATGGGCACTGGGGGGCCATCATGGGGCCCACGAGGCAGGGGGCGCACCCCCCACCCTCGTGGACAGGTGGTGGCCCCCTGGTGATCTTCTTCCGTCAGATATTTTTTATATTTTCTGAAACGGTGTCCTGTGAAGTTTCAGAGCTTTTTGAGTTGTGAAGAATAGGTTTCCAGAGTTTGCTTCTTTTCCAACCCAGAATTCCAGCTGCCGGCATTCTCCCTCTTCATGTAAACCTTGTAAAATAAGAGAGAAAAGGCATAAGTATTGTGACATAATGTGTAATAATAGCCCATAGTGCAATAAATATCAACATAAAAGCATGATTCAAAATGGAGGTATCAACTCCCCCAAGCTTAGACCTCGCTTGTCCTCAAGCGAAAGCCGAAATTGAAAAATATGTCCACGTGTTTAGAGATAGAGGTGTCGATAAAAATAAAATACGGACATGAGGGCATCATGATCATTCTCATCACAGCAACATATATTGTCATAGGATTCTTATGGTAAAGTAACAATTCATTCACAATATCAAGCATGAATCAGAAACTTCATTGAAAACCAACAAACTATGATCTCGGTCATTGAAGCAATTGCAATTTATCGTAACATCGGAAAGAGTCAATATAAGAGCTTTTCAGCAAGCCTACATACTAGTCTTTCACAATTGCTCACAGTCACGCACTACTTATGGTTATGGAGTTTTAATCGGACACAGAGAAAGATAGGGGCTTATGGTGTTGCCTCCCAACCTTCTACCTCAAGGGTAATGTCAACAATAATAGACCATGAAAACTTACATCCAAGTGGGTATATATGTCAGGATCTTTCCAACACAATGTGCTTGCCAAAGGATAAAAGGTAAAAAGGAAAGGTGAATTTCACCTTGACTCTGATAAGGCATAGATAAAAGATAGGCCCTTCGTAGAGGGAAGCAGAGGTTGCCATGTGCTTTTATGGTTGGATGCACAAAGTCTTAGCGCAAAAGAACGTCACTTTATATTGCCACCTATGATAAGGACCTTTATTATGCAGTCCGTCGCTTTTATTACTTCCATATCACAAGATCGTATAAAGCTTATTTCCTCCACACTAATAAATAATACATGTTTTAGTGAGTTTGCAACATGACAACTTACTTGGAAGGATCTTACTCAATCCATAGGTAGGTATGGTGGACTCTCATGGCAAAACTGGGTTTAAGGATGTATGGAAGCACAAGTATTATCTCTACTTGGTGCGAGGAGTTTTGGCTAGCATGAAGGGGAAAGGCAAGCTCAACATGTTGGATAATCCATGACAATATACTTTATTTCGGATATAAGAAAACATAACCCATTATGTTGTCTTCCTTGTCCAACAACAACTCTTTAGCATGTCATATTTTAATGAGTGCTCACAATCATAAAAGATGTCCACGATAGTATATTTGTATGTGAAGCCTCTCTTTCTTTATTACTTCTTATTAATTGCAACGATGACCAAAACTATGTTTGTCAACTCCCAACAACTTTTATTCATCATACTCTTTATATGTGAAGTCATTACTTAAGATCAATATGATCTCTTTGATATCTTTTCTTTTATTCTATCATGACCAAAGTGAGGGAATCAAGCCCTTGACTCAACACTAATCTTTATTATATAGCTCACAGACTCGATTACAAAGGGTAAAGATCATAAAGCAAAAGCTCACAAATAGGTCATGCTAACTTTATTCTACTACATCAAGATACTACCAAAAGGATCGAACTAAGAAAAACGGTAAAGATAGGAGTGTGATGGTGATACGATACCGGGGTCACTCCCCCAAGCTTGGCAGTTTCCAAGGGGAGTGCCCATACCCATATGATTATGTCTCCTTCTTTGGAGGTGGCGATAATGGAGTTGTTGATGATGTAGGCTTGTTGTCCACCTTCCAAGGCATGGGCTCACCATCGTAGAAGGATGATCGAGTCTCCGAGATACTCAAATCTGCAGCCAAACTTATCTTCTTGAATGTATATTCATACTCACAGTTTTGGTTTTGCAGGTCATAGATCTGGGCCTGGAGGTGTTCGAATTTCTCTTGGAGATTGGAGATGGCTTCCCCGAAGATCCTTGAGTCCAGCTTGAGGTTGTTGGCGAGCTCCGTAATCATCATGTGGTTAGCGTTGACTCCTCGCTCCACCATACCTTGGCACTTGAAAACTTGTTGCTCCATTGCTTCTAGTCTTGTTTCCACGCTTCCGGTCCTCCTTGGCCCCTCAACATCGCGGATATACAACACCCCCTCATGCAACTCCATGGTTTGAGGGTGATGCAACACCTCTGCAAGGTAGGGGTTGATGACCTTCTCGAAGAACTTGTCCTTGGGGGTGTTGGAAGACTCCATGATGATCTAGATCTGTCAAACACAAAATCTCGAAACGAAAACAGAGGATTTTTGCGTGATACTGAGGTCAAAACCTTCGGGAGTATATATAATGAATTTTTACTGACCAAAAGGAGTAACATGCAAGAAATCGGAGTCCGGGAGACACACGAGGTGCCCACGAGGCAGGGGGCGCGCCCAGGGGAAGGGGGCGCGCCCTCCACCCTCGCGGGCGCCTCATGTCTCTTCCGGGCTGCCACTTATTTTTCTATTTTTCTAAATATTCCAAAACGGTGAAAAATTGCCTTTAGAACTGTTTTGGAGTTGGTTTACTTACCGTACCACATACCTCTTCCTTTTCGGAGCCTAAATCGTTCTGGAAAGTGTCCCTTATGTATTCCTCCGGGGTTATGGTTTCAGTAACATTGGTTTCAACATTTATAGGGTTACCTGAGATATAATGTTTGATTATTTGACCGTTCACCACCTTCGGATTTGTGCCTTCGAAGTTGTTGATTTTTATGGCACTGGAACGATAGACCTCCTCGATAACATAAGGTCCTTCCCATTTAGAGAGAAGTTTTCCTGCAAATAATCTTAAACGAGAGTTGTATAGCAAGACATAATCACCTACGTTAAACTCACGCTTTTGTATCCTTTTGTCATGCCATCTTTCAACTTTTTCTTTAAACAGCTTGGCATTCTCATAGGCCTGGGTTCTCCATTCATCAAGAGAGCTAATATCAAATAACCTCGTCTCACCGGCAAGTTTGAAATCATAATTGAGCTCTTTAATAGCCCAATATGCCTTGTGTTCTAGCTCAAGAGGTAAGTGACAAGCTTTTCCATAAACCATCTTATATGGAGACATACCCATATGATTTTTGTATGGAGTTCTATAGGCCCATAATGCATCCTCAATTTTCTTGGACCAATTCTTTCTATACCTATTAACTGTCTTTTGCAAGATTAATTTCAACTCTCTATTACTTAGTTCTACTTGACCACTAGTCTATGGGTGATAAGGGGGTGCAATTCTATGATTTACATCATACTTAGCAAGCATTTTACGGAAAGCACCATGAATAAAGTGTGAGCCACCATCAGTCATTAGGTATCTAGGGACTCCAAACCTCGGAAAAATAACTTCTTTAAGCATTTTAATAGAGGTGTTATGATCAGCACTACTACTTGGAATAGCTTCTACCCACTTAGTAACATAATCAACAACTACTAAAATATGTGTATACCCATTAGAGGCAGGAAACGGTCCCATATAATCAAAGCCCCAAACATCAAATGGTTCAATAACAAGTGAATAGTTCATAGGCATTTCTTGACGTCTACTAATATTACCAATTCTTTGACATTCATCACAAGATAAGACAAACTTACGGGCATCCTTGAAGAGAGTAGGCCAATAAAAACCAGATTGCAATACCTTATGTGCAGTTCTATCTCCAGCATGGTGTCCTCCATAAGCTTTGGAGTGGCACTTGCGTAGGATCTGTTCCTGTTCATGCTCGGGTACACAATGTCTAATAATACCATCTACTCCTTCTTTATAAAGATGTGGGTCATCCCAGAAGTAATGTCTCAAATCATAAAAGAACTTTTTATTTTGCTGGTATGTGAAGCTAGGAGGTATAAACTTATCAACAATATAATTAGCATAATCAGCATACCATGGAGCAGTACGAGAAGTATTTATGACAGCTAATTGTTCATCAGGAAAGCTATCATCAATAGGTTGTGGGTCATCAAGTATATTCTCTAGCCTAGACAATTTATCTGCAACGGGGTTCTCAGCTCCCTTTCTATCAATAATATGCAAGTCAAATTCTTGCAGCAAGAGAACCCATCTAACAAGTCTAGGTTTAGCATCTTTCTTTTCCATAAGGTATTTGATAGCAGCATGATCAGTGTGAATAGTTACTTTAGAATCTACAATATAAGGTCTAAACTTATCACAAGCAAATACAACTGCTAAAAATTCTTTCTTAGTAGTAGCATAATTTCTCTGGGCACTGTCTAAAGTTTTACTAGCATATTGATAACATTCAATTGTAGCGACCAGACCTCAAACAGTCTGATCTCTGTGCATCAGTGTCATCCCTGGATCAGTAATGCTGACACACACAATACTTGAAGGATTTATAACAGAGTAGCAATCACACACTTATTACATCGATAGTCCAACGATGAATTTATTACCAATAATATGGTTGAAGGCCATCTAACACGATAACAGCGGAAGGCTTGGAAGATAAGTGAGTCCATCAACTCCAACGGCATCACTGAGTATAGAACCACGACCTAAAAGGGCATCTTACTCGTCGTCTAAAAAGTCTGCAACATTGAACATTGCAGCCCGAAAACGGGTCAGCACATGGAATATGCTGGCAAGGTAACACAAGAGAATGCAATGAAAGTAACGCTATACTATATGCATATTTGGCTGGTGGAAATCTCTATGGTTAAGTTTTTGCGTAAAGCCAATTTTTCCCTACTACAAAGGAATGCATTTTAATTAACTATCATGGTAGTTGAAACATCGTTGAGAAGATAGACATCCTCTCAACCCCAATTAAAGTTCATCATTAACCCAACAATATTAATTAAAGTAACATGATGAGATGCACATGAAAATCCAAGTACTAGATACTCAAGACGTCCATAACCGGGGACACGGCTAATCATGATCAGTTTGTACACTCTGCAGAGGTTTATGCACTTTTCCCACAAGACTCGATCGCCTCCGTTTGGTTTCTCGCACTACATGGTGTTTGAGAAACGGATGACCGAGACATAGTCTTTCAGAAGCACTAGCACCTTACGATCGGGCGAACCGTACCAACCTACATCCCCTACATCTGCTAGTCCACCACTGTAAGAGTTCGCTCAACTTACTCATACTATGCTAGAGCCCATAATAGCATTGTGGCTGCACACGGAAGTTTCTAGTATGAATAATCTCATGATCCCTTTGAGCCTGGGTGGCGGTCCAAAAGAAAAACAGGCAATCACTGGAATACCCAGATGCCTCAATCCACACAGATGTGTATTAATGTTGCCACCTTAATTTGAACCATTAATTAACAAACTCACATCTGTCACGGATTTCACTCACCCAATCCACGTCTACGAGCATAGCATGTCCTAACAGCAAACGTAGAAGTAACTCCCAAAGGTTTGAATGTAATGCAGGTAATAGGTACTACCTCAATCTACTTCCCAATCCCACAAGTTAATTGATCTTATTCATGCAATGTGTGAGGGTTGAACTAATGCAATGAAAACTGGGTAATTGGAAAGTATGATCAAAGTGTTACTTGCCTTGCTGATGATCTGCAAAACCTAGAGACTCAAAGTAGCAAGCGGCGCACTCCGGGTACTCTATCGCAATCAAACAAGCATACAATAAGTACTTAACTAATGCACGGGTAAAACTCAAATAAGAGGTCTAACCAGAAAGTTCAACTTAAGAACTCCGGTTTGCAAAAGAATCAACTCGAAAGAAGCAACGAAACTCAAACTGCAAAAGAAACGAGCTCCGGTTTACTAGTTGACCTAAAGTCAAATTTTACAGTAGCCAAGACTTTGTTCCAGTTGTTCTAACATAAAGAGGGCTTTGAGACGAAGATCTGGGATTTTGAATCACCTGATTCCGACTCTCGAGCAAAAAGAAAAACGAAAAACGAGATCAGAGCAGAAATCGCGATCGGAATAACCGCGAATAAATACCCCGAAAAAGAAAAACGACGAACAGGCTAACGAACGAACGCTCGCTGTCTGCGATTAACTAATGAAAACCGTTCGTTAAAACGAACGTACGGACGAACGTCCGCTAAATAACTGAACCGAAAAACTGAACCGATCTAATCTAAAAAAAACGAATCTACGGTTTTATTACTAAACCGATCGGTTTCTAAAAAAACCGATACCTCGACGACGAACTCCGGCGAGGCGAGGAGGCGGCGCGGCGGCGATGCGGGGCGGCGGGCGGCGGCGCGGGGCGGCGGCGGCAGCGGCGTGAGGCGGCAGGCGGCGGCGGCGCGAGCGGCGGCGGCGGCGCGAGGCGGCAGGCGGCGGCGGCGGCGGCGGCGACGCGAGCGGCGGCAGCGGCGCTAGGGTTTGGGGCAGAGGCGGCTGCGGGCTGGGGCGACGGGGCGACGGGCCGGGGCGCTGCGTTTATAAAGCCCACGAGTCCTGGGCCTTCACGACTCCTAGTCGGTTTCCTTTTTTTTTCAAAAGAGTCCCGGCGCAGAAAAACTAACGAAAGAAATACCAAACGGACTCCAAAATTCCCAAAATAAATTTTCACCGTCCTCTAATAATATTTAGGACAAAGTGAACCTTTTTCCCGGACCTAAATGCAATTTTGAAAAACGTGTATTTTTCGTATGCAAATAAATCCGCGAATAAATCCAAAAAAATACCCAAAGTGATTTTAACATTTTTCCTCCAATATTTCTGTTATTTTGGAGAAGTCATATTATCTCCGCTCATATTTGATAATTAGAAATATTTTTAGGAGAGAAAAATAATTAGAATCACACTGTCCTCGTACCAGTATTCGAGCGAACTCAAATACGAAAACGGTAACATCCCCAACTCTCTCCGTAGGTCCTTGAGTTGCGTAGAATTTCGAGGAACTCCACGAACAAAAATGCAAAAACATGAAATGCAATTATGATCTATGTATAACATTCCAAATTGAAAATTTGGGATGTTACAAACCTACCCCCCTTAGAATGAATCTCGCCCTCGAGATTCGAATTGGCTAGAGAACAGGTGTGGGTGGTCCTTGCGTAGATCATCTTCTCGTTCCTAGGTGGCTTCTTCCTCAGTGTGGTGACTCCACTGAACTTTGCAAAACTTGATAACCTTACTGCGAGTAACTCTGCTCGAAAATTCGAGAATCTTAACGGGCTTCTCCTCGTAGGTCAGATCACTGTCCAACTGAATCGCTTCCAGGGGTACTGTGTCTCTAAGCGGTATATCGGCCATCTCCGCATGGCACTTCTTAAGCTGCGAAACGTGAAACACGTCGTGCACTCCTGACAGTCCTTCGAGCAATTCCAACTTGTAGGCAACCTCTCCCATGCGTTCCAAAACACGGTAAGGTCCCACAAATTTCGGGGCTAACTTCCCTTTAACTCCGAAACGTTTAACTCCTCGCAGAGGCGATACTCTCAAGTACGCTCTGTCTCCGATCTCATAGGTTATCTCCTTGCACTTCGAGTCTGCGTAACTCTTCTGCTTGGACTGAGCTACCTTCAGTCTATCTCGAATCAACTTAACCTTCTCATCAAACTCTTTGATTAAGTCTGGTCCAAACAATTATCGGTCTCCAACTTCGTCCCACGACAACGGTGTTCGGCATCTCCTTCCATACAATGCCTCGAAAGGGGCAATCTTCAAACTGGCCTGGTAACTGTTGTTGTATGAGAACTCCGCGTAGGGCTAGTTGTCATCCCAACTAGATCCATAATCTAATGCACAGGCTCTTAGCATATCCTCCAAAATCTGATTGACTCTTTCAGTCTGTCCATCTGTCTGCGGATGAAACGCTGTGCTAAACTCTAGCCTGGTACCCAAAGTTTCATGTAACTGATTCCAGAACTTTGAGGTAAACTGGGTTCCTCTATCTGATACGATGCTCCTCGGAACTCCATGCAGACATACAATTCTGGTCATGTATATCTTTGCCAACTTTGCACTGGTATATGTGGTTTTGACAGGAATAAAGTGTGCTACCTTCGTCAATCGGTCTACTACTACCCAGATTTAATCATATCCTTCCTTGGTCCTGGGCAATCCGGTGATAAAATACATGCCAAGCTTCTCTCACTTCCATTCGGGTATTGGTATAGGTTGTAACAATCCTGTTGGCTTCTGATGTTCTGCCTTTACTCTCTAACATACATCACAAACTGCTACATACTCTGCAATACCCTTCTTCATACCGGTCCACCAGAAAATATCCTTCAAATCCAAATACATCTTAGTATTTCCTGGGTGAATCGAGTATGGTGAATCATGGGCCTCCTGTAAAATAAACTTCCTGATCTCTGGGTCACTAGGCACATAGATTCGGTCCTCAAACCATAGGGTGTCGTGTTCATCCTCACGAAATCCTTTAGCTCTTCATTCGCTCATCCTCTCCTTTATAGTGACAACCTCCTTGTCAGCTTTCTGAGCTTCTCTGATTTTATCCATCAGGGTAGACTGGATTTCTAGTGTTGCTACATAGCCTCTCGGAACTATCTCCAAATGTAGTTCTCGTAGGTCCTCGGCTAACTCCTTTGGAAATTCTTCCATCATTAGGGTATTGACATGGCTCTTATGGCTTAGCGCATCAGCTACCATGTTAGCCTTTCTGGGATGATAATGCAATCTCATGTCATAATCCTTAATGAGTTCCAGCCATCTCCTTTGCCTAAGATTCGGCTCCTTCTGAGTGAATATATACTTCAAACTCTTGTGATCCGTATATACTTCACAATGGTTCCCAATGAGAAAATGTCTCCACGTCTTCAACGCATGCACTACGGCTACTAACTCCAAATCGTGGGTGGCATAGTTCATCTCATGAGGTTTTAGTTGTCGTGAAGCATACGAAAAAACTCTTCCTTCCTGCATAAGAACTGCTCCAAGTCCTCGATGTGAAGCGTCGCAGTACACCTCATAATCTTTATGTTGATCTGGCAGAATCAACATAGGGGATGAGACCAACCTTTTCTTCAACTCCTGGAAACTAGTCTCACATTCTTCGGTCCAACTGAACTTGGTGTCCTTCTTCAACAACTCTGTCATTGGCTTTGCAATCTTTGAGAAATTCTCGATAAATCTCTGGTAGTATCCTACGAGTCCGAGAAAACTCCGGATCTCTCCAACTGTCGTCGGTGCTTCCCAATTGGTCACAGTGTCCACTTTAGCGGGATCTACTACTATTCCTTCTCCGGATATAACATGTCCGAGGAATCCGACTTCCTTCAACCAAAACTCGCACTTGCTAAACTTGGCATATAACTGATGTTCTCTGAGCGTCTCCAATACCAAACGCAAATGCTCTTCATGCTCCTCTTCATCCTTCGAGAAGATCAATATATCATCTATGAACACTACGACGAACTTATCCAAATACTCCATAAATACTTTGTTCATCAGGTTC
This sequence comes from Secale cereale, assembly GCA_902687465.1. Taxonomy (NCBI): domain Eukaryota; kingdom Viridiplantae; phylum Streptophyta; class Magnoliopsida; order Poales; family Poaceae; genus Secale; species Secale cereale. The sequence goes on from LR738715.1 coordinate 413,933,374, forward strand.
ATAAAGTATGCCGGTGCGTTTGTCAGACCAAACGACATAACGGTATACTCGTACAACCCATACCTAGTGGTAAAGGCCGTCTTAGGTATATCTTGCTCTCGGATCTTCAATTGATGGTACCTTGATCGTAGATCAATCTTGGAAAATACCTTAGCTCCTTGCAATCTATCGAACAGATCATTGATCATCGGTAATGGGTACTTGTTCTTGATCATTACTTCATTCAATCCACGGTAATCGACAACCATTCTTAACGATCCATCCTTCTTCTCCACTAGAAGTACTGGCGAACCCCAAGGTGAAGAACTTGGGCGTATGAATCCTTTATCCAGTAACTCCTTAATATGCTTCTTTATTTCCTCCAAATCCTTTGCGGGCATCCTATACGGTCTCTTAGAAATTGGCCCGATGCCTGGCAAAAGTTCAATCAAAAACTCTATATCTCTATCCGGTGGCATGCCAGGTAACTCCTCTGGAAACACATCCGGATAATCCTTCACTACTGGCACTTCCTCCTGAACAACTCCTGACAGGGAATTTAACCTACTCCTCTTTGACTCATGCCGGGATACATACTTGATCCTCCTTCCTTCCGGCGTAGTAAGCAAAATGGTCTTACTGGCACATTCAATATTCCCTTCATACTTAGATAACCAATCCATGCCTAATATCACATCCAGTCCTTGAGATTCCAATACTATTATGTCCGAAGGGAATATGTAATTACCAATCCTTAAGGGCAACTGATCACACCATGACTTAGCCATATACTCTGCTCCTGGTGAGGTTACTAACATGGGCGATCTAAGGGCTTGGGTCGGCAGCTTATACTTATCCACGAATCCCCTTGAAATATATGAATGCGATGCACCAGTGTCGAAAAGAACGAGGGCAGTAAAGGACTTAACTAAGAACTTACCTATGACTGCATCTGGTTGCTCCTCTACTTCCTCCACAGTCACGTGGTTCACTTGTCCTTTGTTGAACGGGTTGGGTTTCTTCCCGGCGCTTCCATTGTCGTTCCCATTCTTAACTTCTGGGCATTCATTGGCATAATGTCCAGTCTTCCCGCACTTGTAACAAGTGACATGGCTAAAATCTCTCTTGGTGGGTGTGGATGGTGTAGGGCGGTTCTGGTTTCCATTGGCTCCATTCCCATTCCCATTGCCATTCTTGGTGCCATTGTGATTGCGCGAGCTACCTCCTCCATGGGTATGTTGAAACTGTCCTACCGCTTTAGGGGTAAAGCGGGGCTTCTGCTGAGCTCCAGAATTATACTTTCCTTGCCCATACTTCCTCTTGCGACTCTCAATCTGTTGATGCTTCCTTTCAATCATTAGGGCGCGGTCAACCAACTCCTGGTAATTATTGAAAGTTGCCACCATCAACTGTACACTCATCTCATCATTCAGCCCTTCCATGAATCTCTCCTGCTTCTTGGCATCTGTGGCCACATCATCTGGGGCATAACGAGATAGGGTACTAAACTCATCCACGTACTGAGCCACAGTACGATTTCCTTGGCGCAAATTGCGAAACTCCCGCTTCTTCATGCTCATGGCTCCAGTTGAGACATGGGCGGTACGAAAAGCTTGCTGAAACTGATCCCAAGTCACATTGGCTACGGGGTAAGTGGCTGTGTAATTCTCCCACCATGCTGCGATTGGTCCAGACAACTGGTGTGCGGCAAATCGCACCTTCTCAGTATCCGAGCAATTGGCGGTGGTCAAATCCCTTCCAATCTTGCGTAGCCAGTCATCAGCCACAATTGGTTCGATGCTACTAGCACACACGGGTGGTTGCAACCTTAAGAAACGTGTCAGGTTGTCCACGGGTGGTGGTGGTGGAGGGTTGTTGTTGTTATTGTTCTGGTTGTTCTGAGTGTTCTGGACAAGAAGTTGCATCAGGGTGTTCTGCTGCTGGATCAACTGGGTGAGCTCAGGGGGAAACTCGAATTCACGTCTTGGAGGCATCTGATGGGTGTAGAGGGAAGAGATTAGAATAGAAAAGAGGTCTAAGGGAAATCACTACCCATATGCACATGAGACAAACACACAATCATATCACACCAATCAATTTCAAACAAGGTCTTACAAGTCTAACGATCGTTACAAAGGTGCTCTATATCTAATATATGGAGGTAAACTACTAGTCACAGGGTGGTCATCTAAAAATATTGATCGGCAGAGGATTCCATAATATCTGCTCCGGCTTCATCTTCATAGTTTTCATTCTTGCTATTCTCAGCTTCCGAATCCGTGTCATCTATGATGATATAGTCTTCCGGTGGAATCTCTTTGGGTTCTTCTTCCTCGTCTTCTTCTCCCATGAGTATTCCTAACTTCCGGGTCAAGTCATCATTCTTCTCCACAAGTATCTTCATGTCCTCCTCATATCCGTCTCGTGTAGACTTGAGTTCTTCTTCTAGCTCCAAATTCTTATTTAGGGCCTTCTTCAAATCTATCATCCCTGCACACATCTTGTGCTCCTGGCGACGAATGTGGTGGTTCAACTCCTGGATGAATGCTGCAATGGATATACCCTTCCGGGTGCTGATCATATCCCAATTCTCATCTCGACGTCCACAAATCTGGTAGATAGTGTCCTTTAGCTCTTGGTTGTAGACTTCTCCAATCATTCCCATAGCAATGTGGGCTGCCATACTCCTTCCTAGGCTCCATGTAGGTGCATTAAAGGAAAATGCTATGAGTGAGGTGACGGGTGCAAACGTCCTTCCTGGAACTTGAGCTTGAATCAACCAACGCTCCTCCTCAGGTAGAGTGGCATTGTAGGTTCCAGTGAAACTTGGTAATCCAATGTTTAGATATCTTGTGACTTCCTTCAGATGTCGTCCAAAGGGTGTATCATCATCCGGTTGCATGAACTTGTGATTTGCTTCCACCATCCTAAAGAGTAGAAAATATGAGGAGTCAGAAAAGAGAAGAGTGAATAGTGTTCTAGGGCTTGTCTTAGTGGTCGTGTCCTACAGTCAGCGTGTGCTCTGATACCATCTTGTAGCGACCAGACCTCAAACAGTCTGATCTCTGTGCATCAGTGTCATCCCTGGATCAGTAATGCTGACACGCACAGTACTTGAAGAAATTATAACAGAGTAGCAATCACACACTTATTACATAGATAGTCCAACGATGAATTTATTACAAATAATATGGCTGAAGGCCATCTAACACGATAACAGCAGAAGGCTTGGAAGATAAGTGAGTACATCAACTCCAACGGCATCACTGAGTATAGAACCACGACCTAAAAGGGCATCTTACTCGTCGTCTGAAAAGTCTGCAACATGAAACGTTGCAGCCCAAAAACGGGTCAGCACATGGAATATGCTGGTAAGGTAACACAAGAGAATGCAATGAAAGTAACGCTATACTATATGCATATCTGGCTGGTGGAAAGCTCTATGGTTAAGTTTTTGCGTAAAGCCAATTTTTCCCTACTACAAAGGAATGCATTTTAATTAACTATCATGGTAGTTGAAACATCGTTGAGAAGATAGACATCCTCTCAACCCCAATTAAAGTTCATCATTAACCCAACAATATTAATTAAAGTAACATGATGAGATGCACATGAAAATCCAAGTACTAGATACTCAAGACGTCCATAACCGGGGACACGGGCTAATCGTGATCAGTTTGTACACTCTGCAGAGGTTTGTGCACTTTTCCCACAAGACTCGATCGCCTCCGTTTGATTTCTCGCACTGCATGGTGTTTGAGAAACGGATGACCGAGACATAGTCTTTCAGAAGCGCTAGCACCTTACGATCGGGCAGACCGTACCAACCTACATCCCCTACATCTGCTAGTCCACCACTGTAAGAGTTCGCTCAACTTACTCATACTATGCTAGAGCCCATAATAGCATTGTGGTTGCAGACAGAAGTTTCTTGTATGAATAATCTCATGATCCCTTTGAGCCTGGGTGGCGGTCCAAAAGAAAAACAGGCAATCACTGGAATACCCAGATGCCTCAATCCACCCAGATGTGTATTAATGTTGCCACCTTAAGTTGAACCATTAATTAACAAACTCACATCTGTCATGGATTTCACTCACCCAATCCACGTCTACGAGCATAGCATGTCCTAACAGCAAACGTAGAAGTAACTCCCAAAGGTTTGAATGTAATGCAGGTAATAGGTACTACCTCAATCTACTTCCCAATCCCACAAGTTAATTGATCCTATTCATGCAATGTGTGAGGGTTGAACCTAATGCAATGAAAACTGGGTAATTGGAAAGTATGATCAAAGTGTTACTTGCCTTGCTGATGATCCGCAAAACCTAGAGACTCAAAGTAGCAAGCGGCGCACTCCGGGTACTCTATCGCAATCAAACAAGCATACAATAAGTACTTAACTAGTGCATGGGTAAAACTCAAATAAGAGGTCTAACCAGAAAGTTCAACTTAAGAACTCCGGTTTGCAAAAGAATCAACTCGAAAGAAGCAACGAAACTCAAACTGCAAAAGAAACGAGCTCCGGTTTACTAGTTGGCCTAAAGTCAAATTTTACAGTAGCCAAAACTTTGTTCCGGTTGTTCTAACGTAAAGAGTGCTTCGAGACGAATATCTGGGATTTTGAATCACCTGATTCCGACTCTCGAGCGAAAAGAAAAACGAAAAACGAGATCAGGGCAGAAATCGCGATCGGAATAACCGCGAATAAATACCTCGAAAAAGAAAAACGACGAACAGGCTAACGAACGAACGTTCGCTGTCTGCGATTAACTAACGAAAACCGTTCGTTAAAACGAACGTACGGACGAACGTCCGCTAAATAACTGAACCGAAAAAACCGAACCGATCTAATCTGAAAAAAACGAACCTACGGTTTTATTACTAAACCGATCGGTTTCTAAAAAAAATCGATACCTCGATGACGAACTCCGGCGACGGCGGTGCTCCGGCGAGGCGAGGCGGCGATGCGGGGCGGCGGGCGGCGGCGGCGGCGGCGACGACGGCGAGCGGCGGCGGCGACGACGGCGAGCGGCGGCGGCGGCGGCGGGCTCGGGCGGCGCGGCGCTAGGGTTTAGGGGCAGAGGCGGCTGCGGGCTGGGGCAACGGGGCGACGGGCCGGGGCGCTGCGTTTATAAAGCCCAGGAGTCCTCGGCCTTCACGACTCCTAGTCGGTTTCCTATTATTATTATTTTCTAAAAGAGTCCCGGCGCAGAAAAACTAACGAAAGAAATACCAAACGGACTCCAAAATTCCCGAAATAAATTTTCACCGTCCTCTAATAATATTTAGGACAAAGTGAACATTTTTCCCGAACCTAAATGCAATTTTGAAAAACGCGTATTTTTCCTATGCAAATAAATCCGCGAATAAATCCAAAAAAAATACCAAAAGTGATTTTAACATTTTTTTTCCTCCAATATTTCTGTTGTTTCGGAGAAGTCATATTATCTCCGCTCATATTTGATAATTATAAATATTTTTAGGAGAGAAAACTAATTAGAATCACATTGTCCTCGTACCGGTATTCGAGCGAACTCAAATACGAAAACGGTAACATTCCCAACTCTCTCCGTAGGTCCTTGAGTTGCGTAGAATTTCGAGGAACTCCACGAACAAAAATGCAAAAACATGAAATGCAATTATGATCTATGTATAACATTCCAAATTGAAAATTTGGGATGTTACATCAATTTCTTATCAACTCTTTGCTCTAAAACAGCACCTACAGCATAATCATTAGCATTGCACATAATCTCAAAAGGTAAATTCCAGTCAGGAGGCTGGACAATAGGTGCAGAGATCAATGTTTTCTTAAGTATTTCAAATGCTTCTAGACAATCATCATCAAAGACAAAAGGAATATCTTTTTGTAAGAGATTAGTCAGAGGCCTGGAGATTTTGGAGAAGTCCTTAATGAACCTCCTATAAAACCCGGCATGACCAAGGAGACTTCGTATACCTTTGATGTCCTTGGGGCACAGCATCCTTTCAATAGCATCAACTTTAGCCTTGTCAACTTCAATACCTCTTTCAGAAATTTTATGTCCCAAGACAATGCCTTCATTAACCATAAAGTGGTACTTCTCTCAATTCAAGACAAGATTAGTGTCTTCACATCTGTGCAAAACTCGATTGAGGTTAGTTAAGCAATCATCAAAGGAAGTTCTGTAAATGGAAAAATCATCCATGAAAACCTCAACAATCTTTTCACAAAAGTCAGAGAATATAGCCATCATGAATCTTTGAAAGGTAGCATGTGCATTACATAAACCAAAAGGCATACGTCTATAAGCAAACGTACCGAAAGGACAAGTAAAAGTGGTCTTTTCTTGATCCCTTTTTGACACGGGTATTTGAGAGAAACCAGAATAACCATCTAGAAAGCAAAAGTGAGTATGTTTGGATAGCCTTTCTAGCATTTGATCAATAAAAGGTAAGGGGTAATGATCTTTCTTAGTAGCTTTATTTAATTTACGAAAATCAATTACCATCCTATAACCTGTAACAATTCTTTGTGGGATCAATTCATCTTTATCATTAGGAACAACAGTCATACCTCCCTTCTTAGGGACGCAATGGACATGACTTACCCACTGGCTATCAGCAACTGGATAGATAATACTTGCCTCTAGAAGCTTTAGTATTTCCTTCCTTACCACTTCTTTCATCTTAGGATTTAACCGTCGTTGATGATCAATAACCGGTTTAGCGTTTTCTTCCAATTTTATCTTGTGTTGGCATAAAGTGGGACTAATGCCCTTAAGATCGTCCAGAGTATACCCAATAGCAGCACGGTGCTTCTTCAGAGTTTTCAATAATTTTTCCTCTTCCTGCTTTGAAAGGTTAGCACTAATAATAATAGGATATATCTTCTTTTCATCAAGATAAACATACTTAAGATTATCAGGTAAAGGTTTAAGTTCAAACACGGGATCACCCTTGGGTGGAGGAGGATCCCCTGGGATTTCAACAGGAAAGTTATTTTTCAATACGGGTCCCTGATTAAAGAATATTTCATCTATTTCCCTTCTCTCATTCATATGCATATCATTTTCATGATCTAGCAAATATTGTTCTAAAGAATCATTAGGAGGCACAACAATAGAAGCAATACCAATAATTTCATCCTTACTAGGTAATTCTTTATCAAGGGGTTGTCTACGATATTTAGCAAAGTTAAAATCATGAGACATATCCCCTAAACCAACAGTAACAATATCTTTCACGCAATCTATCTTAGCATTAACAGTATTCAAGAAGGGTCTACCAAATATAATGGGACAAAAGTCATCTTGTGGGGAACTAAGAATAAGAAAATCGGTAGGGTATTTAACTTTCCCACACGAAACTTCAACATCTCTAACAATCCCAACTGGTGAAATAGTGTCTCTATTAGCAAGCTTAATAGTAACATAAATCCCTTCTAACTCAACGGGTGCAATATCATGCATAATTTCTTGATACAGGGAATGAGGGATTATACTTGCACTAGCACCTACATCACATAAACCATGATAGCAATGATCTCCTATTTTAACAGAGATAACAGGCAAACCTACAATAGGTCTATGTTTATTCCTAGCATCGGGTTTGGCTATTCTAGCAGATTCCTCTTGGAGGTAAATAACATGTCCATCTAAATCTTCTACCAAGAGATCTTTAACCATAGCAACACTAGGTTCAACTTTAATTTGCTCAGAGGGTGTAGGTGTTCTAGTACTACTCTTACGAACTACAATTGAAGCTTTAGCATGATCCTTTACTCTAACAGGGAAAGGTGGTTTCTCGGTATATGCAGTAGGAATAATAGGATCAACATTATAAGTGATAGTCTTTTCTTCAACTTTAACAGGTTCAACTACTTTTACTTCAATGGGAGGATGGTATTTAAACCACTTCTCCTTGGGAAGATCAACATGAGTAGCAAATGATTCACAGAAAGAAGCTACTATCTCAGAGTTAAGTCTGTATTTAGTGCTAAACTCACGGAAAACATCGGTATGCATAAAAGCTTTAACACAATCAAACTTAGGGGTCATACCTGACTCCTTACCTTCATCGAGATCCCAATCTTCAGAGTTGCATTTAGGGTGTGTTTGGTAGGGTGCATGGAGGGTGCATGAGGGCAAAAGTTCCCAATCCGACCCACTTTCTCTTGTTTGGTAGGGTGCATGGGCTCACCTCGACTATGCTCATGTGATGCATAAAAGGCCCCTCAACCATGCTCATCTCATGCACCCCAGACAGGGTGCATGGAGGCAGCTATGCTGGCCCTAATCATCGACCCCATCCACCAGACCACGTCGAGATATATTTATATTTTCAAGAAATGTTTAGAATTTCAAAATTTCTTTAATTTTAGAAAAAATTCAGAATTTCCAATTTTTAAAAAATATTAGAATTTCAAAATTGTTTAAAATTTCATAAAAAGTTCAAAATTTCAAAACTTGTTTGAATTTTCAATAAATGTTCTAAAGTTCAATTTTTTAGAAAAATATAAAAATGCTCGGAATTTCGAAAGAAAAACAAAAATTATTTAAATTTTGAATAAAAATGTTTAGAATTACAAAAAAAATATAAAAAAATTCAAATTTTCAAAAAAAAGATTAAAAAATAGTTTTGGAAAAAAATAAAATTCCAAATTTTGTTAATATTTTCAAAATATTTTAAAATTTGTGTTCGCATTTTTATGATTTTGTTTATCATTTAAAAAAAATCAAAATTCGAAATTGTTCAGCATGTCTAAACACATGCACGCTGCTAAACAAAGTCTGAGCTCAGCATGTCTCAGCGCATCCATCGCAGCCAAACAACAGCAATTTCCAATAAATCCCATTTGAATTCAACAGTCTTCATCATAAAAGAACCAGAACATGAAGTATCGAGCATGGAGCGATTATTGAGAAAAAGCCGAGCATAAATTTTTTGAATGATCATTTCTCTTGAGAGCTCATGATTGGGGCATGAATATAACATTGACTTAAGCCTCCCCCAAGCTTGAGTGATGCTTTCTCCTTCACGAGGCCAAAAATTATAGATATAATTACGATCACGATGAACCTCGTGCATAGGGCAGAACTTTTGATGAAATTCCAACTTCACACGATTATAGTTCCATGATCCAATATCATCACATAGCCTAAACCATGTCAATGCATCTCCCTTCAAAGATAAAGGGAAGACCTTATTCTTGATAACATCCTCGGGCATACCTGCAAGCTTAAATAATCCACAAACTTCATCCACATAGATTAGGTGTAAATCGGGATGAAGTGTTCCGTCTCCTGTAAAGGAATTATCTAGCAGTTTCTCTATCATACCCGAAGGAATTTCAAAGCAAACATTTTCAGTAGGTGCAGTAGGTTGAGGAGCAACTCTTTGCTCTTCTCGTCGGGGTGAAGATACCCCGATCAAGCCCCTCGAAGGATTATGAGCCATAGCACAAGTGACAATAAATTTCAGCACACTATATAAATTGTTCCTTACCAAATTCCACTTACCAAAGGCGCTTCACTCCCCGACAATGGCGTCATAAAAGAGTCTTGATGACCCACAAGTGTAGGGGATCTATCATAGTCCTTTCGATAAGTAAGAGTGTCGAACCCAACGAGGAGCAGAAGGAAATGATAGGCAGTTTTCAGTAAGGTATTTTCTGCAAGCACTGAAATTATAGGTAACTGATAGTTTTGTGATAAGGTAATTGGTAGCAAGTGACAAAAGGTAAAAGTAAATAAGGTGCAGCAAGATGGCCCAATCCTTTTTGTAGCAAAGGACAAGCCTGGACAAACTCTTATATGAAGGAAAGCGCTCCCGAGGACACATGGGAATTATCGTCAAGACATCACGATCATCTGATTCGCGTTCGGTACTTTGATAATTTGGTATGTGAGTGGACCGGTGCTTGGGTGCTGTCCTTACTTGGACAAGCCTCCCACTTATGATTAACCTCTAATGCAAGCATCCGCAACTACAAAAGAAGTATTAAGGTAAACCTAACCATATCATGAAACAAGTGGATCCAAATCAGCCCCTTATGAAGCAACGCATAAACTAGGGTTTAAGCTTCTGTCACTCTAGTAACCCATCATCTACTTATTACTTCCCAATGCCTTCCTCTAGGCCCAAATAATGATGAAGTGTCATGTAGTCGACGTTCACATGACACCACTAGAGGAGAGACAACATACATCTCATCAAAATATCGAACAAATACCAAATTCACATGACTACTAATAGCAAGACTTCTCCCATGTCCTCGGGAACAAAAGTAACTACTCACAAGACATAATATTGTTCATGATCAGAGGGGTATTAATATGCATAATGGATCTGAACATATGATCTTCCACCAAATAAACCAACTAGCATCAACTACAAGGAGTAATCAACACTACTAGCAACCCACACGTACCAATCTGAGGTTTGGGTACAAAGATTAGATACAAGAGATGAACTAGGGTTTGAGAGGAGATGGTGCTGGTGAAGATGTTGATGAAGATAGCCCTCCCAAAGATGGGAGAGTTGTTGGTGATGACGGCGGTGACGATTTCCCCCACCCGGAGGGAAGTATCCCTGGCAGAACAGCTATGCCGGAGCCCTAGATTGGTTTCCGCCAAGGTTCCGCCTCGAGACGGCGGCGTCTGGTCCCGAAAGCCTCCCCTTGATTTTTTTTCAGGTCAAAACACCTCATATAGGAGAAGATGGGCATCGGGGGGCCATCGTTGGGCCCACGAGGCAGGGGGCGCGCCCAGAGAGGGGGGGGGCGCCCCCCACCCTCGTGGACAGGTGGTGGCCCCCCTGGTGATCTTCTTCCGCCAGATATTTTTTATATTTTCTGAAATGGTGTCCAATGAAATTTCAGAGCTTTTTGAGTTGTGGAGAATAGATTTTCGTAAATTAAATAAAGCTACTAAGAAAGATCATTACCCCTTACCTTTTATTGATCAAATGCTAGAAAGGCTATCCAAACATACTCACTTTTGCTTTCTAGATGGTTATTCTGGTTTCTCTCAAATACCCGTGTCAAAAAGGGATCAAGAAAAGACCACTTTTACTTGTCCTTTCGGTACGTTTGCTTATAGACGTATGCCTTTTGGTTTATGTAATGCACATGCTACCTTTCAAAGATTCATGATGCCTTTTGGTTTATATTTTCTGGTTTCTTTTCCAGCCCAGAATTCCAGCTGCCGACATTCTCCCTCTTCATGTAAACCTTGTAAAATAAGAGAGAAAAGGCATAAGTATTGTGACATAATGTGTAATAATAGCCCATAGTGAAATAAATATCAACATAAAAGCATGATGCAAAATGGACATATCAGATCATCATGTGAGGTGGAGTAGTTTTCAATGGTGAACATCTTATGTTGATCATATCTACTATATGATTCATGCTCGACCTTTCGGTCTCCAGTGTTCCGGGGCCATATCTGTACATGCTAGGCTTGCCAAGTTTAACCCGAGTATTCTGCATGTGCAAAATTTTCTTACACCCGTTGTAAGTGAACGTAGAGCTTATCACACCTGATCATCACATGGTGTCTCGGCACGAAGAACTTTCGCAATGGTGCATACTCAGGGAGAACATTTGTACCTCGAAATTTTTGTAAGGGATCATCTTATAATGCTACCGTCGTACTAAGCAAAATAAGATGCATAATAAGATAAACATCACATGAAATCAAAATATGTGACATGATATGGCCATCATCATCTTGTGCTTTTGATCTCCATCTCCAAAGCATCGTCATGATCTCCATCGTCACCTGCTTGACACCATGATCTTCATCGTAGCGTCGTGGTCGTCTCGCCAACTATTGCTTCTACTACTATCGCTAACTCATAGTGATAAAGTAAAGCAATTACATGGCGTTCGCAATTCATACAATAAAGAGACAACCATAAGGCTCCTGTCGGTTGCCGATAATTTACAAAACATGATCATCTCATACAATAACGTATAAATCATCAGGCCTTGACCATATCACATAAAAACATGCCCTGCAAAAACAAGTTAGACGTCCTCTACTTTGTTGTTGCAAGTTTTATGTGGCTGCTACGGTCTTCTAGTAAGAACCGTCCTTACCTACGCATCAAAACCACAACGATTTTTCGTCAAGTGTGTTGTTTTAACCTTCAACAAGGACCAACCGTAGTCACACTCGATTCAACTAAAGTTGGAGAAACTGACACCCGCCAGCCACCTGTGTGCAAAGCACGTCGGTAGAACCAGTCTCATGAACGCGGTCATGTAATGTCGGTCTAGGCCGTTTCATCCAACAATACAGTCGAATCAAAGTATAACGTTGGTGGTAAGAAGTATGACTATTATCGCCCACAACTCTATGTGTTCTACTCGTGCATATCATCTACGCATAGACATGGCTCATGATTATTATGTTGGGGAACGTAGTATTTCAAAAAATTCCTATGATCACGCAAGATCTATCTAGGAGAAGCATAGCAATGAGCGGGGAGAGTGTGTTCACGTACCCTCGTAGACCAAAAGCGGAAGCGTTTAGTAACGCGGTTGAAAGAACATGCGGTGCCCCCATGTTTGGTTTTGGTAATTGATGACAATCTCTATGGACTAATGGTTGCCTTGAGTTATATTTGAAGGGTTTGTCCATAGGCTTTTCTTGGAGTTCATTTGTTGGTTTCAAGGAGAGTTTGTGATGACCAAGGTGCTATTAAGGAATTATCCAAAGATTGGTCTTGTGAGTGTTGAGCTTATTGCAAGCATGTCTTGAAGAAGAAGAGTGTGTTATCATTCATGTTTACCTTCAAGACATCATCCAAATGAAGAGAGTTGGAAAGATTCAAGGTTGATCAAGACTAAGTGAAGGAGTGAATCAAGTTGATCAACACACAAAGTGTAGAAGATGTACCGAGAGGGATCAAGCAATCCCATGGTATGGTAAGCATTGTCAATCACGCTTTGTGTACTAACCCATGTTCTTCGTGAGAGTTCTTTGTGGGGTTAGGTTGCGGTGTGCAAGTTCAAGTGGAGCATCACAAAGAAATCAAGTGCTTGAATCTTGCCGTCCATTTTAGTGACAATGGACTTGTGAAGATATGCCGAAGAGTGGCTCACCCATAGAGGAGTATGGGGGAGCAATCTACTAGTCTTCACCGAGACAACGCAATCAAGAAAGATGGTCCAACTTGAGGAAGTCAAGATCGTCTACATCTAGCTCAAGTGGACTTTGTGCAAAGCAAAGGTTTGCCCTTGATAGGTTTTCTATTTTACCGGTCTCGTGGTGGTAGTTGGAAGACCGGGTTATAGGATCGTTTGCCGTACTATCAAGGGGGGCTCTCAAGTTGGTAGCTTGATCGTATCGTTAGTAGAGAGCTCAACCCATTGCATCCTTGCATCATGTTTCTTGGTTCTTGTTTGGTTCTCTTTGTAGTCTTAGAGCTTATGGTCATCTTGATGACAAGCTTGAGTTCATCGAAAACGGAGTTCACATGTGTCTTCTATGATGTTTTCGGTGTTGGAGGTTTTACCGGTCATATCCGAGAAAGGGTTCTCACCATTTTCTTTTGGGACTTTTCTAACTTGCTTCTTATTGATATTTCTATCAGGATTGTGTTAGCCCTTGTCGCTAGCTTTCCAACAAACTTGGTTTCATCGAATTCGGAGTCCGTATGCAAAAGTTATTGTCGTTTTGGTGTACTGAAAAGGCTGCAGCGGTACTACCGCGCGTAGGAGCGGAAGTAATTTTTTACTACCGCTTTCGGAAGCGGTACTACCGCTTTCGGGAGCAGTACTACCGCTTGGAGCAGTACTACCGCGGCTACTTCCGTGGCTACTTCCGCTCGGGACCAAAAACTCGTCACAAGTCCAGCGGTGGTAGGCACGGATGTAATTTTTTAGTACCGCTCGCAAGCAGTAGTACCGCTAACCTTAGCAGTACTACCGCTACCCCTAGCGGTAGTACCGTGAGGTCAAGCGGTACTACCGCTCCGACGGTTTTTCTGGCCTTTTTGCCTCCTCGCTGTTGTTTTTCAAAGGGGTTATACTGCCCTAGCGGTAGTACCGCTCCTCGAGCGGTAGTACCGCTCTGTGCGGGCTGTGAGCATAACGGTTGGATTTTCCCCCACCTATAAAAGGGGGTCTTCTTCCCCAATGAACCTAATCCTTGGAGCTCGTGTTCTTCCCCCATTGTTGACCTTCTTCGAGCTTGCTATCTCTCAATCCCTCCATGGATTCTTGCTAGTTTTTGGGGGAAAAGAGAGAGGAGATCTAGATCCACATTTCCACCAATAACTTTCTCCTCTAGGTGAGGGGAACCCCTTGGATCTTGATCTTGGAGTTCTTGGTGTTCTCCTTCTTGTTCTTCCTCTCATTTCCCTCCCTAGCATTAGTTGCTTCGGTGGGATTTGGGAGAGAAGGACTTGGGCACTCCGTGTGCCCTTGCCATTGCATTTGGTGCATCGGTTTGAGTTCTCCACGGTGATACGTGGAAGTGAAGTTGAGAAGCTTATTACTCTTGGGTGCTTGGTACCCTTGAGCTTGTTCCTCTTGGGTGCTTGGGCGCCCTAGACGGTTGTGGTCACCTCGGAGCCATATTCCATTGTGGTGAAGCTTCGTGGTGTCGTTGGGGAGATAGCCCCAACCTTGGTGTTCGGAGCTCAATCATTGTGGTGTAAAGCTCCGGGCAAGCGTCGGGGTCTCCAATTAGGTTGTGGAGATCGCCCCGAGCAATTTGACGGGTTTCGGTGACCGCCCCCAAGGGTTGCCAAAGTGTACGGGTTCGGTGACCGCCCCCAAGGGTTGCCATTTGTACGGGTCCGGTGACCGCCCTCAAGGGTCCCTTAGTGGAATCACGGCATCTTGCATTGTGCGAGGGCGTGAGGAGATTACGGTGGCCCTAGTAGCTTCTTGGGGAGCATTGTGCCTCCACACCGCTCCAAACGGATATTAGCATCCGCAAGGGTGTGAACTTCGGGATACATCGTCGTCTCCGCGTGCCTCGGTTATCTCTTACCCGAGCCCTTTACTTATGCACTATACTTTGTGATAGATATATTGTTTCGTGTCATATATCTTGCTATCACCTAGTTGTTTATCTTGCTTAGCATTAGTTGTTGGTGCACATAGGTGAGCCTAGTTGTTGTAGGTTTTGTGCTTGACAAATTAACCGCTAGGTTTATTCCGCATTTGTTCAAGCCTAAACCGTAATTATTTTAAAGCGCATATTCACCCCCCCCCCCTCTAGGCGACATCCACGATCTTTCAATTGGTATCAGAGCCTCGTCTCTCTTTATAGGGCTTAACCGCCTAGAGAGTAAGGATGTCGACTAGGGGTTTAGGATTCTCTGACAATCTTAGTTTCAATGGCACAAATTTTGATGTTTGGGTAATTCGCATGCTTAATCTCTTTAGGGTCATGGACCCAAATTTAGAGCGAATTGTAGATATGGGTTTTTCTCCTCCAAAGGATCCACAAAGATTATCTTTAGAGGATGAGAAAAACTCTTATCTCAATGCTCAAGCTTCTAATGTGATTTTTGATGCTTTGAGCAATGTAGTTATATTTCAACTCATGCCATTCCGGGATGCTCATGAGTTGTGGACAAAGCTTCAAGATAAATATGGTGTGTCCAAGAACTGTAGGAATGATTGTTCTCCCTCCACCTCCGGCCGTGTTGTGTTCTCAACTTCTTCTACTTCACCTACATGTGGTTTGCCACAAGGTAATGATATGGTGAGTAGTGTTGGTCATTGCAATGATGATAGTATGCTTATTGTGGATGATCCTTCTTCACTATCTTATTGCAATGCATCTTCTTTGGACTTTAACACTTCGAGCACCCTACATGTTTCACATGCTTGTGTTGATAGTCCTTGCATATCTTGTAGAAATTGCTTGACTAAAACTCATGATGATATGCTTGCTATGTCTTGTTGCCATGATAAAAATGCATCTATTCCCTCGAATTGTTGTGCTAACAATGTAGAGGAAACCCAACACCCCATGGAACAAGATGTAGTCTTGAATGGTGCTTCAAGGGATCCTACATCATCATCTACTGCATTTTTCCTTATGGCTAAGGCTTCAAAGGTATCTCCCACTTTGAACCCCAATATATCTCGTCATGATAGTGATGATAACAATGATGATGATGATGTAGAAAATGATGAAGAAAATGATAATGTTGCCTCCTTAAAAATTAAGGGGGAAATGATTTTTAAAGCTCTTAATAAGAATAAAATTGCTCGTTCCAACTTCATGGAAATCATGTCTATTGCCATTGAGGGCAAGAAATATATAGAGGAGTTGGAATCTCATCTAGAGGAGTATGAGGTCACCATTGAGAAAATGGAAGGTCATGAGCGCGATTACGCTAATGAGATCGCCGACCTCTCGCAAGCTCTTGAACTTGAACAAACCACCAAGGAATCTCTTGAGGAGACTTTTGCTCTAGAACTATCTAGAATAAAGGAATCCCGTGATAGAGCTCTCGAGGTGGCTAATGATTTTGAAACTAAAAATGAGAAGCTTGAAGTTGCACATGCTAAACTCCTTGAGGATTTTGATCACCTCAAAAATGGCTCAAGGGTCATTAAGAGTGAGCTCATCAAACTCACCGAGTCTCATGCTCAACTTGAAGCTTCATATTCTAAAGAGCTTGCCAAGTTGCCTTCTCCTCTTGCTATTATTGATAATGCGTGTGCTACTAACTCTATTTCTAGTGAAGCATCTATTTTGAAGGAGAATGTTGAGCTAAGGGCTCAACTTGAGTTGCTATCTAGCAATTATGGGAGATTGGAAGAAAGTCATGTAAAGCTCACAAGCTCTCATGATGATCTTCTAGTATCCCATAATGTGCTAAACATAGCTCATGAGGCTATGATCATCAAGGTAACATCTAGTGAGCCTCATGTGGATACTAGCACTACTTCAAGTCCAAATGCTATCTTGCCATGTGCTAGTCCTCGTAATTCATCTACTCACAATGTTAGTACATCTTGTGATGAATTGCTCTCCTTGCCTTGTTGCTCTAACAATGAAGATTATACTTCCTCTAGTACTTTTGTTGATACTAACCATGTAGAGGAAATCAAAGAGCTCAAGGCCCAAGTCACTTATTTGAAAAAAGACTTGGAAAAGTGTCATGAAGGGAAGTCCACACTCAACAATATCTTGAGTGTGCAAAAATCCCCCAATGACAAAGGTGGACTTGGATTCAACTCCAACAAGAAGAAAATGTCCAAGATCATTAACAAGAATAAGGGCCAAGAACAACTCAAGAATTCGGCCAAGATTATTTGCTTCAAGTGCAAAATTGAAGGGCATCATGTTAGATCTTGCCCATTGAAGAAGAAGGCCATTAGTGACAAGCAACAAGGGAAGAGGCCACAAGTTCATTCTCGTGCTCAACCGCAAGTTGGAGAAAGGCCGCTTCCCAAGAAGACTCATGGTAATGCTTCTCATTTTGAGAAATCAAATGAGAAGAAAGTGAAGAGTAGATGTTGCTACCTATGCCGTGAGAAGGGTCACCTTGCTTCTTCATGCACTAGTGGTAACTTATCCAACCCAATTATTATTGATGATGTCTATTCTCTTGGGAAGGATAAGGTTGGCAATGTGTTTGCCAAGTTTCTTGGCACTCAAAGTGGTGTCAAGAAAAGAACCATTTGGGTAGCCAAGCCTATTGTGACTAACCTCTTAGGACCCAACTTGGTTGGGGGCCAACTAGCTTAAACTTGATCAATAGGTGTTGTTGGAGGACTTTGGAGACTTGGCTACATTATGAAGATTTGAGGGGCCTTCATCATTCATATTGTCTCAAGCCAAGTCATTCGGATTATCTTTCTATGGTATATCCAATGTTCCTCCTTGCGGTAACTCGTGCTTAAATTGTTTACATTGAAAGTTACTTGCCCCTTAGCATGTTGTGGTTTTGTACCTTGCATGTGCTTGTATATGTTGTGCTTCCAATTTGCTTATCTTGAGAAATCAAGTATGTATATGTTGGTTTGTACATCATGTACGCGTGTGTCGTGTGTTGAGCCTTTTTGCATCTTGTTTATATCTTAGTTGGCTCTTGTGAGAGATTAATGGAACATCCTATTTTGGGGGAGTGATGTGCTTTGTGCACCTCACAATCCTAAAAATGTGTGTACATGAGGAATACCATCTAGTTTTGATATTACAAGATTATCTAGTCACTATGTGGTATATATTCTCATGAGAAATTCAAATTCTAAAGTGTCCATTAATTATCTCTTGTTGGTTCCTCTTTTGCATCTTGGTAAGTTTTTCATTGGTATCACATTATGGGGGAGTAATATTCTATGTGCATATTACAAGCCTAGAAAATGTGTAAATTTGAGATTTTGTCACCTAGAGTTGATAGTATAAATTATGTTGTTCCTAGGTGACATGTTAGCTCTACAAGTTCCAATTTGCTTGTGCTTGGTGTGAAGATGATGTTGGATATCATTGCTATCCATCACCGGAAATTATTCCCAAATACTTCTTGTCTCTTGACAATTGGTAATCATATATGTGGTAGAAATTGTTGATCATCTTTTCATTGGCTTTTGCTTTTGTTCGGCCTATTTCTTTCCAAGATTGCATCAACTCCCATTCCCTTCCGTGCCACTTGTGGATCTTGTTGTTTTCTTGATCTTGTCTAGTGTTTTATGGATATAGCGAAAGTGGTGATCCCATCGTGTGCATTTCGTATTCAACTGCAAATTCTCTATAATGCACAATTCTTGGGGGAGCTATCCTATTTTCGATAGAACACTCTTATTGTGATTCATTTCAAGTGTGTGTTGATGGAAGGCAAGCCGTTTCTTTTTGGTACTTTGTGCCATCATGAAACTTTGTAGATGGGTTGGTTTGTTTGGAACCATCCTCTCTTTTGGGAGTCCGATATCTTTCCTTTTGTGTGTATCAATGGATATCTCATTCCTTGATGTATCTTCTAATAGATATCTTCCAAGTGATGATTTCTCCATTTGGTATCATATTTTCACTTGGTATTTCTTTTTCATTTTGTTTCGTTTATTGAAAGTCTTGAGCATGCATATTTACTTCATGTATTTTCTTTGGCATGCTTTCTTTCTTCAACCCAATATATAGGGGAAACTCCACCTAGTCTCAATTTGGATGAGATGTGCATGAAATTCATTTTCATATATAAATGCACATATGTTTGTGGAGTTTATCCTATGTATTGGTGTTTCTAACTCTTTGGTCCCAATGAGTTTGGGTACCATTTTGTTTGCGTTTTTGTTCTAGGAACAATTGGAGATGCATTGGATGCTCGGCTCATTCAAAAGAAAGGTGGTGTCACCATGTGCTTATTGGAGTCAAGCTAGGATGATCAATGAACTACTATCTACCTTCAATTGGTATCTACTACATCCTTCCAATGGTATCTCGGTAACAAGTATCACCATCTACTTCATGCACACATTTCTTGCACCAACCTTGTGTAGGTTGTATCATGGCATGTTAGTCATTCCTTCTAATGATACTTGTTTCCTTTCTCAAAGCATCCCAACAATGATCTCTTATTGCTAGTTGTGATGTCTTTGATACTCGTGTGGTTAGAACTCATTTATATACAATAAGAACATATCTAGCAATGTGCTATGCCTTCAAGCAAATATCTTATTGGTATATTTATGACTTCCTTGGGGATATCTTATTCATTCCTTTTTGCAACAATTTTGTGTGTACATCCTTCTTTGTGGATTGATATCATCATGATCTTCATCTACCTAGAATCTTATACACTTTTGAGAAGTTGCATATCTATTTGATATCCCCTTCTTTCACGTCCACCTTTTTGTTCCTGTTTTATTTCTTTGGTGGCTCCGTGAAGGTGTGTGTCCCGAGTGCGGATCTTATATCGTTTCATCTAGATGCACTCTTTTATGGTGAAGATCATTCTCTCTTGCTTGTCTTGATGAGGCTTTGCCATTTCTACTGGTATCCCTCCTCATGACAAAGCTATCATTTTTATATCTTCACCACAGGTTGTCACAAGCATAGGTTATTTATATGATTATTAGTGAGCTTGTGAACCCATTTGTTGTTTTGTGTGGGAATGATAGGCCTTGCACTGTGTATCTCATTCATTCAAGAGTATACTGATGCTTAATGTTCATCCATACATTAATCTTCTCAAGTGCTTTGCCATGACTCACACACATCATTTTGGTTGAGCCTACTCTTAAGTTGACTCTTTTATATATTGCTCAACCAGTTTTTTGTTGCAAGTGCTAGGCTTTGTTTCCTTCATGCTCACTTGCACTTGGTGTGAGTGTCTATTGATCTTGGGGGAGTGATGATCTTATTTTGTGCACTTGGTATCCTAATGAAAATATTCTAAGGAGTGCATAAATTATGGGGAGCTTCACTAATGTCTTTAGAACACTCCATTGCTATGTCGTGAGGTTCTATTGATCTTGGGGGAGCGACGATCCTACTTTGTGCTCGTTGTATCCAAATACAAAACTAAATTGTGCACAAATCATGGGGAGCTTCCCTAGTTTCTATGGAACACTCCTTTGCTCCTATCATAATATCTTTTATTCATTTGGCATGTAGGATCATTGGTCTAGTTGGGTCAATTGGTATCTTTTGATAGCTTGATTTAATTGGTATCCTTTGATTGCTTGATTGCGTGTTTTTCTCCCTTTGTTATGCCTTTGTGGCATATCATTCTTTTGCAATCTTTGGGCCTCAATATAATTTGTCGTCCTCCAAGTATTTACAGTTGGATATATGTATTGCCTTCCACTCTCTATTTTGAGGAATACATAATTTATGGAGGAACACAATTTATATTGAACTTCTAAGCTTTTCGCCCATTTTGGCAATCGATGCCAATGGGGGAGAAGTTTCAGAGAGTTGAGTTTTGTGAGGAAGTTTAGAGAGTTGTCTCTTCGCTCTTCTTGCTTTGGTTTTGTTCCTAAGCTTTTGCATCTCATGCACATACATTATTGTTGCATGGTATTGTGATGCATAATTCCTTATATAAACTCTCTTGAAAGTGATTGTCATCAATTACCAAAATGGGGGAGATTGAAAGAACATGCGGTGCCCCCATGTTTGGTTTTGGTAATTGATGACAATCTCTATGGACTAATGGTTGCCTTGAGTTATATTTGAAGGGTTTGTCCATAGGCTTTTCTTGGAGTTCATTTGTTGGTTTCAAGGAGAGTTTGTGATGACCAAGGTGCTATTAAGGAATTATCCAAAGATTGGTCTTGTGAGTGTTGAGCTTATTGCAAGCACGTCTTGAAGAAGAAGAGTGTGTTATCATTCATGTTTACCTTCAAGACATCATCCAAATGAAGAGAGTTGGAAAGATTCAAGGTTGATCAAGACTAAGTGAAGGAGTGAATCAAGGTGATCAACACACAAAGTGTAGAAGATGTACCGAGAGGGATCAAGCAATCCCATGGTATGGTAAGCATTGTCAATCACGCTTTGTGTACTAACCCATGTTCTTCGTGAGAGTTCTTTGTGGGGTTAGGTTGCGGTGTGCAAGTTCAAGTGGAGCATCACAAAGAAATCAAGTGCTTGAATCTTGCCGTCCATTGTAGTGACAATGGACTTGTGAAGATATGCCGAAGAGTGGCTCACCCATAGAGGAGTATGGGGGAGCAATCTACTAGTCTTCACCGAGACAACGCAATCAAGAAAGATGGTCCAACTTGAGGAAGTCAAGATCGTCTACATCTAGCTCAAGTGGACTTTGTGCAAAGCAAAGGTTTGCCCTTGATAGGTGTGGGGACCCCGACTTGGAAGTCGAGATCACCGAATGCACGTGTACAGTGATCCCAGAGATCAATGCTCACTGAACACACAGAAGCTGAAATAACAAGAGTCTTACATCCATACAAATAGTCTTACACGAATTTAAGGCCATTATGGCCAAGTCTTACATAGATAGAGCCTCACGGGCTGAATAGCAAATATTCAAATAGCGGAAGTCTTCGATAAAACGGGTAGAACCCATGCCATCTGCCTTAACCCTACAGGCATTCTGACTGGGATAGCGTCCTAGTTCGCATGGTCGTCTCCAAAGAACTCTTCCTCATAATCCTGCTCTTCCATGCCTGGCCAATTAAATAACCAGTGGCAAGCCAATGAGTACGTTGAATGTACTCGCAAGCAACCCATGATGTGGTTCAAGTAACAATGCAATTGAATAAAAATGTACGATCTAGCAAGAGGCTAGAACAATATGTTGTCATCAAGCTTATGCATCAATAACCTCATGTAACCTCGAGAACAGGTTACCGACATCAACATGAATATGATTCATTTCATCGAGTCAAGTCACCATCTTGACTCATCACACACACACGCATGTTTTCACAAACATTGGACGTAGCCCAAGAGCGGTTACCCAACTGTCCTTGACCGTGGACTCGGCTATTCGAATAGTTTTACACTCTGCAGAGGTTGCGCACTTTACCCACAAGATCCGGGGAACTTCCGTGTCATCCACGACCCGCGGTACCTCAAATACCCGGGGGTAAGCACCCGGTCATTACCTTTCCTTAGACGACACTAACATAGAGTCCACTCGTTGGCACACGGCCTTTGGGGTACAAACAATAGATCACGGGACTTGCCCTAATTCAATGTTTACGCGTACCCGAAGGGACCAACGGTGTGTCCGGTGCCCTGTGAAAACAGTCATGGTCGCCTATCCAAGCACGACCCCGTCCCGGGAAAGATCTCAAATCTTCCCGTCACTAGTAATGCGGGCACCATGCTAGTATCGACCTAAGTAATCAATAAAGCCCCGTCCCATAAGGGGTAGTGTGGTTGCACATGTATGGTTGGAATAACGGTCGCAACTTCAACCAATCCGTTTGAAAAACACACACACTGGCCTTGGCACACCACTTCTTCATCAAGTGGTCACCCAACTCATCATTATCATCACCCTCGGGCATAAATGGCACCCGACGGGTTCATGCAAAGCTTTTACTACGAGGGGTTCATATCACACATGCATCATATGAGCATCAAGACCAACTATTGCATGTCATCTAGCATGTAGCAAGATCAACAAATAAAGCATGCATCATGTGGTGGTTCATCTAGGTTACCATCGTAACCCTAATCATCATGTATCGGAAAACAACGGTTTCCGAGGAACAAGTGTATCATGGTCAAAGGGCTGCTTGCCTGGATTAGCTTGGTCTTCACAGTCTTCAAGTCCTTCTCCTTCTTCTTCCACAGCAACTTCGTCAAATACGGGATCTATACGTCGCATAATAATAACGGAGAAATAAGAATACAAATAAAACAGAAAAACCAAAGTGCTCAGAAAAATGTCAACTCATTTTTGTAAAATACTAGAGAGTTTTCTAAGATGGGGAAAAATCTTATTTGAAGTTTTGGAGTTGCAGAATAGGATATATTGATTTTTGAACAGGAGTTATACTGCCCAAATTTGAATTTAAATTTGAACAGTACAGAAAAGTTTCATGGATTTGAATGAAAGTAGTACCATTAAATAGGTTGGAATATTACAAGATTTTAGGAGTTGGAAATAATTAATTTGGATCAATATTCTTTTCTGCATAAATGTTTGAAACATTAACAGAAAAGAAAAAGAAAAAGGGTTCCTGTGCACTGGGCCAGAAGTGGCCATAGTGCACGGCCCAAACGGCTCGGCCTGGCCGCACGGAGCCAGCGCGCGCGCACGTCAGGTTTCAAACCTGACGGGCGGGGCCCGTGGGTCAGTGGCTCAGAGGAGGGGAGAGAGGTGGGAGGATGACAGGCGGGGCCCGCCTGTCATCCCTAACCCCGTGGTCACGGCGGCGGCGAGCTCACCGGCGTCGACTCCGGCCACGGCGATGGCAACAGAGGCCAGGGACGGGTTCAGCGGCGTGTCGCGGTTGCGGTGGTGGTGGTGCGGCTCGGCGGGGAGCCCTGGTTCGCCGACGACGAGGTGCGACGGCGGAGGCTCGTCGGAGGTCAGCTGCAGCGGCCGTTTCCGACTGCAAACAGAGGGGGAAGGAGAGGGGAAAGAGTCAGGGGTGTTCTGCGGTTCCAAAACGGGCGAAAGGAGGGGCCGGGGAGGCCTGTACCTCGAGATCGCCGGCGGCCCGACGCGGCGGAGCTCCGGTCGATCCCGAGCGCAGGGGCGCTCCGGGGCTGAACTGAGGGTGCAGGAGGGACTAGAGGAGAGTGGTGAGGCTGGTGGTGGTGTTGGAAGGGCTCGGGGAGGCCTATTTATAGGGCCCCGACGAGGACCCATGGTCCAGTGCGCCGGCGAGCTCCGGCTCGTCGCTACAGCGCACGGGAGGCTGCGGGAGTGAGCCAGGGGTGTTGCTGGACGAGTCCCACGCCCAGCTGAGGCAAGAGGAGGAGCGGGGGAGCAGCAGGGAGGCGTGCGCGTGTGGAGCAGAGGATTGGCCGAAGCGGGCGGCCGGTGCGCGTGCGGCGACGCTCACTGGAGGGCGCAGGAGGAGGGGGGACAGCGCCGGTGACGTTGCGGACGTCGAGGCGCCTCGACTGGCGCGAGGGGGAGGCTCGAGGTGGTCGGGGACCAACGATTGGCCCGAGCCAGCGTGTGAGCCGCACTGTTCACGCGCTCTGGAGCGCGCGTATGGCTGGCATCAGCACGCTCTCGCCGGCTTGGTCCATTCCCGCGTGCCCAACAGTGTTTGGTGAGTAGAGGGAGTAGTAAAGAATTGCCCTAAGGCCTTGGATGCTGTGTGGTGTAGAGAGAGAGGGAGGGTGCTGGTAAAAATGGTGAAAGGTGAGTGCACAGCAGGGTAAAGCTGGGGTTTCACCCCCCCCCCCAATCATGGAGATGAGGTGCTGGGGAAGTTACTGGGGTTTGCTAGTAACCCCATGAGTCTGTGGTAAAGAGCTGAGGCCATGGAGAAAAGTGAAAGTGGTAAAAGTAGAGGTTTTAAGATTTCTGCAGAAGGTGTTTGATCATGGTTTGATCAAGTAAATGAGGTCCAATTGACATGGCACTTGACAGGGTTGAAAGGCATGAGAAAATAGGGTGCTTCACCAAATTTGGGCTCATTTGAAGAAACTAGCCAATGTAACTTTGGTGAACCCTAGAAATCAACAGAAATAGTTTCATCATGATTGAGTCAAGCTAATCATCTCCCCTTGATGCACCACTTGGTGTAGCATCATCATTTGGGGTATTGATCATGCTCACAAAGTTTGAGGCTCCAGATAAAAAGTTGGTAATGTGAAGTTGTTCAAATTTGCATTTGAACAGAAAGGGTTTTGAGGTGATCTGATCAAGTTGCTCTATTCCAAATCTTGTGCCATTTGGTCTAGGTGCCTTATTTGGCCATCCTAGCATGTGCACCAAGTTTGAGAGCATTTGGACAAGTTTGGCAATGTAGAGTTGCTCAAACTTCAAATATGGACAGAATGGTTATGAAGGGGTTTGAGGAGGTTTTCTTGATCTCCAATGCATGAGGCTTTGCAAGATCATCAAATATGTCATATGTGACATGATAGAATTTCCCTGGAATTTTTGGAGAAAAATTCCTTTGTAAATATTTCAAAAGCTTGAAATATCCAGAAAGGGTTTTAGAGGGTTTAGCCCAATATTTTGAACATGACCAAGTGTTGAAACTCTTATATATGGACAATATATGTCCTCTGAGTCTCTCTGAATTTTGGCAAATATTTTTGAAACAGTTAAATAATTTTTCCCTATTAAAGACCATTTCTGGCCTTAAGAAAAAGCTTTTAAATAAAATAGGAAAATAACTTTTAAAATTATACCTTTGTGGTTTATGGGAGTCCTATGACTACTAGGTCTCAAATAAACCTTTTGAAAAAGTTTTCACACCCTTAATCAAGTACTTGCAGTGCAAACCTCAATTCAGGGGTTTTTGGAAAACTAAATTTATAAAAATACTTTTTGGCCAAATTAATTTTGTAAGAAAATACTATACTGCTATATAACACTTGGCATGATCATTGGGCAGGAGTTTTGAGTATGGAGATGAAACCTACAAGAGATCATAGTTGACTTTAATGAGCACATGAAAAGCAATTGAAGAAAACTCAATTCCAAATAAAAGCCAAATGATGCTAAAAAATTTTGCTGGTCCAAATTTTCATGCTTCAAAGTTACAAATATCATGTTACAAAATGCAGGGTGTGACAGACCTACCCCCCTTACAAGAATCTCGTCCCCGAGATTCCTAAACTAGGGCTTAAAAGAGGTCGGGAAACTCGGATCTAAGATAGTCTTCTCGTTCCCAGGTTGCTTCTGCTTCGGTGTGGTTGCTCCACTGGACCTTGAAGTACTTGATGGTACGGCTCCGCGTACGTCGTTCTGCTTCGCCCAGAATACGGATAGGCTTCTCGCGGTAGGTCTAATCAGGCTGCAGATCAATGGCTTGGTGATCCACATCCTTGTAGAGACTGGGCTTGTCTGGAACCTGGAGACACTTCCGGAGTTGTGACACATGGAACACATTGTGCACATCGGATAGCTCAGGTGGTAGTTCCAACTGATAAGCCACTTCTCCTCGTCGGTCGGTGATCTTGAAAGGGCCAATAAACCTCGGTGCGAGCTTCCCCTTGACGTGGAAACGCTTGGTTCCCTTCAGAGGAGTTACCCGCAGGTACACATGATCTCCGACACGGAAACTCATGTCTCGGCGTCGAGTGTCAGCATAACTCTTCTGCCTTGACTTGGCTGCCTTTAGTCGCTCTCTGACTAGTTGGACTTGCTCTTCTGCTGCGCGGAGAATATCCGGTCCAAAGACTAGTCCTTCTCCAGTCTCTGACCAGTTGAGGGGTGTGCGACATCTACGTCCGTACAACGCCTCAAATGGTGCCATCTGAAGGCTTGACTGGTAACTGTTGTTATAGGAGAACTCGGCAAAAGGGAGACAGTCTTCCCACTTGGCTCCATATGCCAGGACACAGGCTCGGAGCATGTCTTCGAGAATCTGATTGACTCGCTCAGTTTGACCTCCGGTCTGTGGGTGGAAAGCTGTGCTGAAAGACAACTTGGTTCCCAAGGCTTCTTCGAATCGCTTCCAGAACCTCGAAGTGAACTGGGTGCCTCGATCTGACACAATCTCTTTGGGAACACCGTGAAGACTTACAATTCGGTTGATATAGAGAGTTGCCAACTGGTTGCCTGAGTAGGTAGTCTTGACAGGAATGAAATGAGCCACCTTGGTCAAATGATCGACTATGACCCAGATAGAGTCATGTCCTCTACTCGACCTTGGTAATCCAGTGATGAAGTCCATTCCGACTTTATCCCACTTCCACTCAGGAACCTTGAGTGGTTGAAGCAATCCAGCGGGTCGCTGATATTCAGCCTTGACCTTTTGGCACACATCACACTTCGCAACGTAGGTTGCAATTTCTCTCTTCATACCGTGCCACCAGAATCGTGCCTTCAAGTCTTGGTACATCTTGGTTCCTCCGGGGTGGATGGAATACGGGGTGTCGTGGGCTTCTTGCAGAATCAGCGTCTTCAACTCGGGGCTGTTTGGTACGCAGAGACGACCTTTGTACCAAACAATCCCGTGCTCGTCTTCAGAGAATCCTGGGGCCTTGCCCATCTTCATCTTCCTCTTGATACCTTCAATGCTTGCGTGTCCATCTTGGGCCTTCTTGACGTCGTCCATCAGGGTTGGTCTGACTTCCAAATGATCCGGAAATCCGGGGGTGACCACTTCCAAACTGAATTGTTCGATCTCCTTAAACAAGGCTGGCTGTCTTTCTCGAATAATGACATTCAAAGTGCAAGCCTTCCTGCTTAAGGCATCGGCCACCACGTTGGCCTTCCCAGGGTGATACTGAACACTGAGGTCATAATCCTTGATGAGTTCCAACCATCTCCGCTGCCTCATGTTCAACTCCTTTTGGGTGAAAATATACTTCAGACTTTTGTGGTCTGTGTAAATCTCACACCGTTTCCCTAGGAGGTAATGCCGCCATGTTTTCAAGGCATGAACTACTGCCGTTAGCTCAAGATCGTGAGTAGCGTAGTTCTCCTCATGAGGTCGTAGCTACCTGGAGAGGTATGCTATGACGCGGCCTTCTTGCATTAGAACGCTTCCCAATCCGGTTCGAGAGGCATCACAATATATCACGAACTCCTTGTGAATATCAGGTGTTGCCAGAACTGGGGCGGTGGTCAATCTCTTCTTGAGCTCTTGGAAGCTCTCTTCGCATTTTGGCATCCACTCGAACTTCTTGTCCTTCTTGAGGAGCTGAGTCATTGGTCGTGCAATGCTAGAGAATCCTTCCACGAACTTGCGGTAATAGCCCGCCAATCCGAGGAAGCTTCTGACTTCCTTGACGGTCGTTGGAGATTGCCATTGGGTCACAGCTTCGATTTTTGCAGGATCAACTGATAATCCTTCCTCGGTCAAGACATGACCTAAGAATCCAACTTTGTGCAGCCAAAACTCACACTTGCTGAACTTGGCATACAGTTGGTGCTCACGAAGCTTGTCTAGGACCATCCTCAGATGCTGCTCATGTTCTTCCTCCGACTTCGAGAACACAAGGATGTCATCAATGAAGACAACAATGAACTTGTCCAAATATTCCATAAAGACTTTATTCATGAGATACATGAAGTAAGCTGGGGCATTGGTTAACCCAAAAGACATGACCGTGCACTCGTACAGGCCATATCTGGTTACGAATGCCGTCTTCGGAATATCTTGGGGTCTGATCTTCAGCTGGTAATACCCAGATCTGAGGTCGATCTTGGAGAATACCTTGGCTTCGCTGAGTTGATCAAACAGATCTTCGATCTTGGGAAGTGGGTACTTGTTCTTGATTGTAACTTCATTGAGGGAACGATAGTCAATGCATAGGCGGATGGTACCGTCCCTCTTTGCCACAAACAGAACAGGAGATCCCCAAGGGGAGGCACTTGGGCGGATAAATCCTTTCCTTAGCTGCTCTTCTAGCTGCTTCTTCAACTCGGCTAGTTCTTTCGTCCCCATTCTATAAGGCTTCTTATAGATGGGTCCTGCTCCGGGCACGAGCTCGATGATGAACTCAATGTCACGGTCAGGGGGCATTCCCGGTAGTTCATCCGGAAAGACATCAGGATACTCACATACCACCGGTACTTGGTCTAGCCCAACTTCAGACAGACAATTGATTTTAGCGGCTTGAGCGGAAGAGGAGTTGGGGGCAAACTTGACTTCTACACCTTGGTCATTGGTCACAGTGACTGTCCGATTGGCACTGTCTAACAAGCCTTGGTGCTTGCTGAGCCAATCCATCCCTAAGATCACATCCAAGCCTTGCGATCTCAGGATGATAAGGTCTGCTAGGAAGTCTACACCGTTAATGGTAATACCGACTCCTTTACAGCCTATCTTGGCTCTCATCTCGGCTCCGGGGGTTTGTACCACCATAGGGTTATTCAGGGGTGTAGGGGTCATGCCACTTTTTAATGCAAATCTTTGAGTGACAAATGAATGCGTTGCTCCAGAATCAAACAAGACAGTTGCAGGTGCTGAGTTGACGAGGAACGTACCCAGCACGACGTCCGGGTCTTCCTGGGCTTCTTCAGAAGTGACGTGATTCACACGCCCCTTCCCATAGTTTGGCGGATTGCGAGGAGCTGGGTTCCTTGGTGGCATTCCATGGCCTTGTCCCTGGTTCTGCGCATTGGGGCACGGGGCATCAGGCTTCTTGTTGGGGCACACCCTGGAGATGTGTCCGGGCTGACCACACCCAAAACAAGTGACTTGATTTGGAGTGTTGATCTTGCTGCCACCATTGGTATTGGGGTTGAAAGCTGGTCTGGGGTTGGCATACTGCTGAGGCTGAGGATTGGCACGAGGTGCAGGAGCTCTTGGCTGCTGATAGGTTGGCTTGGCCGGGGCTGACTGCCACGGACGAGGCTTCTGGTTGCTGGAACTTCCCTTACTGATCAACTTGCGCTTGCGAGTGTCTTCCAAAGCACGCCGCTTGTCTTCAAGCATAAGTGCCTTGTTCACCAGGTCAGGGAAAGACGGGCAGTCGCACACGACAAGCGAATATTGCAGAGTCTGATTAAGGCCTTCCATGAAGCGCTCCCTTTTGGCAGCATCAGTGCTGACATCCTCAGGGGCATACCTTGACAGAATACTGAACTTCTGCATGTACTCCTTGACAGTGCCACTTCCTTGCTTCAGGGCTCGGAACTCGCGCTTTTTGATAGCCATGACTCCAGAAGGAATGTGGGCCTTGCGGAATTCTGTCTTGAAGTTAACCCAAGTGATGTCTTGTTCAGCATGCATGACCTTGAATCCATCCCACCAAGCTCTTGCGGTTCCCCCGAGGCAGTGGGCTGCATAAGCCACCTTCTCGCGATCTTCGGTGCATCCGACTAGTTCCAGAATCTCCTCAATGGAACGGACCCAGTCATCAGCATCCAGGGGTTCAGCAGTCTCGATGAAGGTTGGCGGTGCATGCTTCTTGAACTCTGCCAACGTGGAACGTCCATTGCCATTCCCCGCCGGCTGGCGGTTGTTGGCAACAGCTTGAGCAATCAGCTGAAGAGCTGCAGTGTTGGCTTGGCGTTCCTCTCGGAAAGCTTGGAGAAGCTGAGCCATGTCCATGCTTGGAGGAGGTGGTGGAGCTTGGTCGTTGGTTTGGTCGTGGTCTGCCTCTGGCTGAGAGGATGCTCCGGCTTCGGGCTGCTGGGTAGAGGTACCAGTATGAGTTACAACAGGCATCCTGTTGGAGCGGTAAAAGGTCTCATGACTCGGAAGAGGAAAAGCAAGATAGATAGGTGCCTAGTAAGGGGGTGGGTGTGACACTAAATCAAATCATGCAAGGGCCGAGAGGCCAAAACACATTCATTAAAATCCAAATGGGTGATGTAGTCGTTTACACATTCCCGAAGGAAGATTACGACTTACATCCAGACACGGCAAAAGCTAGCACTAGATGGTTTCATATGAACCATACAAGGACTCGACTGCGCATAGGGGTTACACGACCTATCCTACCATAGGGGTTACAACAGGCATATCCGAGTAGCGAATAATGCCTAAGCGGCGGAATGCTCGGTCGCGTATTCCGGCTCTTCTGGGTCTTCCTCCTTGTCTTCATCTGACTGGGCTCCCTTGTCACTTGAGGGAGTGGGGGAGTGGAGGAGTTGGATACGACGGTGCTTCGACGGTGGTGCAGGGAAAAGCTTGCGATATTCCCTTGCTGTCATCCGGCGTCGCCGAGGTGGTTCTTCACCCTTGGAAGACACATCCTCGGAGGGCCTTCCGCCTCGATATGCGATAGCAGATTGTCCAGAAGGTGCTCCTTCCTTCTTGATCCTGTCTGCCTTCTCTTGAGCTCGACGAAGAAGTGCCTTGGTCTTGTAAAGTTCTTCTCGAAGCTTCATTGATTCCGAGGCCAAGTCTTGTGCCAAGCTGTCGGCACATAGACTGAAGTAGGTCTGGAACCGAAGCGAGAGTCCATCCTTCAGTGGAGGGGCTAGTGCGCTGCTTTCTTCGTCACCTTCCTTCCGGTAAGGTAAGAAGCGAGTTGCCATCTTGGCTGCCATCTCCGGAAGAAGCTCACGGAGACGGGTTAGTGCCTTGAGTGCAGCAGCCTCGGCAGCGAGTGGTAGTGTTGTCATCTGGGGTCCCTCGAAGAACCAACTTGTGGGAGGATCGTTTGCCTTCACAATCACTTCCACGTGGTACTCCACCTCAGTATCGCTCACCCAATGCTCGTGGTAGGTGAGGATGGGTGCTCGGTGGAACTGACACTCCTGGAGGCTATCCTCGAGAAGCAGGGGAAACCCAGTAGTCAGGTGCTCTTCGGGAACAGCGGCCATCTACAAAGGTGGAATAGGAGGGGTTAATAAGCTGAGGAAATCTCAGGTTTAGAAAAGAAGAGAGGTTCAGAAGGTTTTGAAAAAGGGGTCTCAACTAACTAACGCCCATGCTAACTAAGGCTTCCTACAGTTAGGATGGCTCTGATACCAGCCCTGTGGGGACCCCGACTTGGAAGTCGAGATCACCGAATGCACGTGTACAGTGATCCCAGAGATCAATGCTCACTGAACACACAGAAGCTGAAATAACAAGAGTCTTACATCCATACAAATAGTCTTACACGAATTTAAGGCCATTATGGCCAAGTCTTACATAGATAGAGCCTCACGGGCTGAATAGCAAATATTCAAATAGCGGAAGTCTTCGATAAAACGGGTAGAACCCATGCCATCTGCCTTAACCCTACAGGCATTCTGACTGGGATAGCGTCCTAGTTCGCATGGTCGTCTCCAAAGAACTCTTCCTCATAATCCTGCTCTTCCATGCCTGGCCAATTAAATAACCAGTGGCAAGCCAATGAGTACGTTGAATGTACTCGCAAGCAACCCATGATGTGGTTCAAGTAACAATGCAATTGAATAAAAATGTACGATCTAGCAAGAGGCTAGAACAATATGTTATCATCAAGCTTATGCATCAATAACCTCATGTAACCTCGAGAACAGGTTACCGACATCAACATGAATATGATTCATTTCATCGAGTCAAGTCACCATCTTGACTCATCACACACACACGCATGTTTTCACAAACATTGGACGTAGCCCAAGAGCGGTTACCCAACTGTCCTTGACCGTGGACTCGGCTATTCGAATAGTTTTACACTCTGCAGAGGTTGCGCACTTTACCCACAAGATCCGGGGAACTTCCGTGTCATCCACGACCCGCGGTACCTCAAATACCCGGGGGTAAGCACCCGGTCATTACCTTTCCTTAGACGACACTAACATAGAGTCCACTCGTTGGCACACGGCCTTTGGGGTACAAACAATAGATCACGGGACTTGCCCTAATTCAATGTTTACGCGTACCCGAAGGGACCAACGGTGTGTCCGGTGCCCTGTGAAAACAGTCATGGTCGCCTATCCAAGCACGACCCCGTCCCGGGAAAGATCTCAAATCTTCCCGTCACTAGTAATGCGGGCACCATGCTAGTATCGACCTAAGTAATCAATAAAGCCCCGTCCCATAAGGGGTAGTGTGGTTGCACATGTATGGTTGGAATAACGGTCGCAACTTCAACCAATCCGTTTGAAAAACACACACACTGGCCTTGGCACACCACTTCGTCATCAAGTGGTCACCCAACTCATCATTATCATCACCCTCGGGCATAAATGGCACCCGACGGGTTCATGCAAAGCTTTTACTACGGGGGGTTCATATCACACATGCATCATATGAGCATCAAGACCAACTATTGCATGTCATCTAGCATGTAGCAAGATCAACAAATAAAGCATGCATCATGTGGTGGTTCATCTAGGTTACCATCGTAACCCTAATCATCATGTATCGGAAAACAACGGTTTCCGAGGAACAAGTGTATCATGGTCAAAGGGCTGCTTGCCTGGATTAGCTTGGTCTTCAAAGTCTTCAAGTCCTTCTCCTTCTTCTTCCACAGCAACTTCGTCAAATACGGGATCTATACGTCGCATAATAATAACGGAGAAATAAGAATACAAATAAAACAGAAAAACCAAAGTGCTCAGAAAAATGTCAACTCATTTTTGTAAAATACTAGAGAGTTTTCTAAGATGGGGAAAAATCTTATTGAAGTTTTGGAGTTGCAGAATAGGATATATTGATTTTTGAACAGGAGTTATACTGCCCAAATTTGAATTTAAATTTGAACAGTACAGAAAAGTTTCATGGATTTGAATGAAAGTAGTACCATTAAATAGGTTGGAATATTACAAGATTTTAGGAGTTGGAAATAATTAATTTGGATCAATATTCTTTTCTGCATAAATGTTTGAAACATTAACAGAAAAGAAAAAGAAAAAGGGTTCCTGTGCACTGGGCCAGAAGTGGCCAT
Source organism: Secale cereale (assembly GCA_902687465.1). Lineage (NCBI taxonomy): Eukaryota > Viridiplantae > Streptophyta > Magnoliopsida > Poales > Poaceae > Secale > Secale cereale. The sequence goes on from LR738715.1 coordinate 413,967,195, forward strand.
AGTGCACGGCCCAAACGGCTCGGCCTGGCCGCACGGAGCCAGCGCGCGCGCACGTCAGGTTTCAAACCTGACGGGCGGGGCCCGTGGGTCAGTGGCTCAGAGGAGGGGAGAGAGGTGGGAGGATGACAGGCGGGGCCCGCCTGTCATCCCTAACCCCGTGGTCACGGCGGCGGCGAGCTCACCGGCGTCGAATCCGGCCACGGCGATGGCAACAGAGGCCAGGGATGGGTTCAGCGGCGTGTCGCGGTTGCGGTGGTGGTGGTGCGGCTCGGCGGGGAGCCCTGGTTCGCCGGCGACGAGGTGCGACGGCGGAGGCTCGTCGGAGGTCAGCTGCAGCGGCCGTTTCCGACTGCAAACAGAGGGGGAAGGAGAGGGGAAAGAGTCAGGGGTGTTCTGCGGTTCCAAAACGGGCGAAAGGAGGGGCCGGGGAGGCCTGTACCTCGAGATCGCCGGCGGCCCGACGCGGCGGAGCTCCGGTCGATCCCGAGCGCAGGGGCGCTCCGGGGCTGAACTGAGGGTGCAGGAGGGACTAGAGGAGAGTGGTGAGGCTGGTGGTGGTGTTGGAAGGGCTCGGGGAGGCCTATTTATAGGGCCCCGACGAGGACCCGTGGTCCAGTGCGCCGGCGAGCTCCGGCTCGTCGCTACAGCGAACGGGAGGCTGCGGGAGTGAGCCAGGGGTGTTGCTGGACGAGTCCCACGCCCAGCTGAGGCAAGAGGAGGAGCGGGGGAGGAGCAGGGAGGCGTGCGCGTGTGGAGCAGAGGATTGGCCGAAGCGGGCGGCCGGTGCGCGTGCGGCGACGCTCACTGGAGGGCGCAGGAGGAGGGGGGACAGCGCCGGTGACGTTGCGGACGTCGAGGCGCCTCGACTGGCGCGAGGGGGAGGCTCGAGGTGGTCGGGGACCAACGATTGGCCCGAGCCAGCGTGTGAGCCGCACTGTTCACGCGCTCTGGAGCGCGCGTATGGCTGGCATCAGCACGCTCTCGCCGGCTTGGTCCATTCCCGCGTGCCCAACAGTGTCTGGTGAGTAGAGGGAGTAGTAAAGAATTGCCCTAAGGCCTTGGATGCTCTGTGGTGTAGAGAGAGAGGGAGGGTGCTGGTAAAAATGGTGAAAGGTGAGTGCACAGCAGGGTAAAGCTGGGGTTTCACCCCCCCAATCATGGAGATGAGGTGCTGGGGAAGTTACTGGGGTTTGCTAGTAACCCCATGAGTCTGTGGTAAAGAGCTGAGGCCATGGAGAAAAGTGAAAGTGGTAAAAGTAGAGGTTTTAAGATTTCCGCAGAAGGTGTTTGATCATGGTTTGATCAAGTAAATGAGGTCCAATTGACATGGCACTTGACAGGGTTGAAAGGCATGAGAAAATAGGGTGCTTCACCAAATTTGGGCTCATTTGAAGAAACTAGCCAATGTAACTTTGGTGAACCCTAGAAATCAACAGAAATAGTTTCATCATGATTGAGTCAAGCTAATCATCTCCCCTTGATGCACCACTTGGTGTAGCATCATCATTTGGGGTATTGATCATGCTCACAAAGTTTGAGGCTCCAGATAAAAAGTTGGTAATGTAAAGTTGTTCAAATTTGCATTTGAACAGAAAGGGTTTTGAGGTGATCTGATCAAGTTGCTCTATTCCAAATCTTGTGCCATTTGGTCTAGGTGCCTTATTTGGCCATCCTAGCATGTGCACCAAGTTTGAGAGCATTTGGACAAGTTTGGCAATGTAGAGTTGCTCAAACTTCAAATATGGACAGAATGGTTATGAAGGGGTTTGAGGAGGTTTTCTTGATCTCCAATGCATGAGGCTTTGCAAGATCATCAAATATGTCATATGTGACATGATAGAATTTCCCTGGAATTTTTGGAGAAAAATTCCTTTGTAAATATTTCAAAAGCTTGAAATATCCAGAAAGGGTTTTAGAGGGTTTAGCCCAATATTTTGAACATGACCAAGTGTTGAAACTCTTATATATGGACAATATATGTCCTCTGAGTCTCTCTGAATTTTGGCAAATATTTTTGAAACAGTTAAATAATTTTTCCCTATTAAAGACCATTTCTGGCCTTAAGAAAAAGCTTTTAAATAAAATAGGAAAATAACTTTTAAAATTATACCTTTGTGGTTTATGGGAGTCCTATGACTACTAGGTCTCAAATAAACCTTTTGAAAAAGTTTTCACACCCTTAATCAAGTACTTGCAGTGCAAACCTCAATTCAGGGGGTTTTGGAAAACTAAATTTATAAAAATACTTTTTGGCCAAATTAATTTTGTAAGAAAATACTATACTGCTATATAACACTTGGCATGATCATTGGGCAGGAGTTTTGAGTATGGAGATGAAACCTACAAGAGATCATAGTTGACTTTAATGAGCACATGAAAAGCAATTGAAGAAAACTCAATTCCAAATAAAAGCCAAATGATGCTAAAAAATTTTGCTGGTCCAAATTTTCATGCTTCAAAGTTACAAATATCATGTTACAAAATGCAGGGTGTGACAATAGGTTTTCTATTTTACCGGTCTCGTGGTGGTAGTTGGAAGACCGGGTTATAGGATCGTTTGCCGTACTATCAAGGGGGGCTCTCAAGTTGGTAGCTTGATCGTATCGTTAGTAGAGAGCTCAAACCATTGCATCCTTGCATCATGTTTCTTGGTTCTTGTTTGGTTCTCTTTGTAGTCTTAGAGCTTATGGTCATCTTGATGACAAGCTTGAGTTCATCGAAAACGGAGTTCACATGTGTCTTCTATGATGTTTTCGGTGTTGGAGGTTTTACCGGTCATATCCGAGAAAGGGTTCTCACCATTTTCTTTTGGGACTTTTCTAACTTGCTTCTTATTGATATTTCTATCAAGATTGTGTTAGCCCTTGTCGCTAGCTTTCCAACAAACTTGGTTTCATCGAATTCGGAGTCCGTATGCAAAAGTTATTGTCGTTTTGGTGTACTGAAAAGGCTGCAGCGGTACTACCGCGCGTAGGAGCGGAAGTAATTTTTTACTACCGCTTTCGGAAGCGGTACTACCGCTTTCGGGAGCAGTACTACCGCTTGGAGCAGTACTACCGCGGCTACTTCCGTGGCTACTTCCGCTCGGGACCAAAAACTCGTCACAAGTCCAGCGGTGGTAGGCACGGATGTAATTTTTTAGTACCGCTCGCAAGCAGTAGTACCGCTAACCTTAGCAGTACTACCGCTACCCCTAGCGGTAGTACCGTGAGGTCAAGCGGTACTACCGCTCCGACGGTTTTTCTGGCCTTTTTGCCTCCTCGCTGTTGTTTTTCAAAGGGGTTATACTGCCCTAGCGGTAGTACCGCTCCTCGAGCGGTAGTACCGCTCTGTGCGGGCTGTGAGCATAACGGTTGGATTTTCCCCCACCTATAAAAGGGGGTCTTCTTCCCCAATGAACCTAATCCTTGGAGCTCGTGTTCTTCCCCCATTGTTGACCTTCTTCGAGCTTGCTATCTCTCAATCCCTCCATGGATTCTTGCTAGTTTTTGGGGGGAAAGAGAGAGGAGATCTAGATCCACATTTCCACCAATCACTTTCTCCTCTAGGTGAGGGGAACCCCTTGGATCTTGACCTTGGAGTTCTTGGTGTTCTCCTTCTTGTTCTTCCTCTCATTTTCCCTCCCTAGCATTAGTTGCTTCGGTGGGATTTGGGAGAGAAGGATTTGGGCACTCCGTGTGCCCTTGCCATTGCATTTGGTGCATCGGTTTGAGTTCTCCACGGTGATACGTGGAAGTGAAGTTGAGAAGCTTATTACTCTTGGGTGCTTGGTACCGTTGAGCTTGTTCCTCTTGGGTGCTTGGGCGCCCTAGACGGTTGTGGTCACCTCGGAGCCATATTCCATTGTGGTGAAGCTTCGTGGTGTCGTTGGGGAGATAGCCCCAACCTTGGTGTTCGGAGCTCAATCATTGTGGTGTAAAGCTCCGGGCAAGCGTCGGGGTCTCCCATTAGGTTGTGGAGATCGCCCCGAGCAATTTGACGGGTTTCGGTGACCGCCCCCAAGGGTTGCCAAAGTGTACGGGTTCGGTGACCGCCCCCAAGGGTTGCCATTTGTACGGGTTCGGTGACCGCCCTCAAGGGTCCCTTAGTGGAATCACGGCATCTTGCATTGTGCGAGGGCGTGAGGAGATTACGGTGGCCCTAGTGGCTTCTTGGGGAGCATTGTGCCTCCACACCGCTCCAAACGGAGATTAGCATCCGCAAGGGTGTGAACTTCGGGATACATCGTCGTCTCCGCGTGCCTCGGTTATCTCTTACCCGAGCCCTTTACTTATGCACTATACTTTGTGATAGATATATTGTTTCGTGTCATATATCTTGCTATCACCTAGTTGTTTATCTTGCTTAGCATTAGTTGTTGGTGCACATAGGTGAGCCTAGTTGTTGTAGGTTTTGTGCTTGACAAATTAACCGCTAGGTTTATTCCGCATTTGTTCAAGCCTAAACCGTAATTATTTTAAAGCGCCTATTCACCCCCCCCCCTCTAGGCGACATCCACGATCTTTCAGCGGTTGATGTAGTCGAACGTCTTCACAACCCAACCGATCCAAGTACCGAATGTAAGACACCTCCGTGTTCAGCACACGTTCAACACGATGACGTCCCACGAGCTCTTGATCCAACAGAGTCTGGAGGGAGAGTTCCGGCAGCACGACGGCGTGTTGACGGGTGTTGATGATGTGAAACGCGCCGGGCTTCGCCTAAGCACTACGATAATATGACCGAGGTGTTGAACTTTGGAGGGGGGCACCGCACACGGCTAAGAGAAGACTTGTTGTGCCTTTGGGGTACCCCCTGCCCACGTATATAAAGGACGGAGGGAGAGAGGTCGGTTCCCTAGGGCGCGCCAAGTGTAGGGAGTCCTACTAGTCCTAGTAGGAAACCCTTTCCTATTCGGAGTAATAGAGAAGGAACTAGGGAAAGAGAGAGGGAGTAGGAAAGGGCAAGGGGGTGCTGCCCCCTTCCCCTAGCCAATTCGGACCCATGGGGGGCGCCACCTCTCCTTGGCTTGCCTCCTCCTTTTCCCGTATGGCCCAATAAGGTCCATTACTTCTCCGGTGAATTCATGTAACTCCTCGGTACTCCGAAAAATACCCATATCACTTGGAACCTTTTCGATGTCCGAATATAGCCTTCCAATATATGAATCTTTACCTCTCGACCATTTCGAGACTCCTCGTCATGTCCGCTATCTCATCCGGGACTTCGAACAAACTTCGATCATCAAATCACATAACTCATAATACAAATCGTCATCGAACGTTAAGCGTGCGGACCCTACGGGTTCGAGAACTATGTAGACATGACCGAGACACATCTCCGGTAAATAACCAATAGCGGAACCTGGATGCTCATATGGGCTCCTACATATTCTACAAAGATCTTTATCAGTCAAACTGCATAACAACATACGTTGTTCCCTTTGTCATCAGTATGTTACTTGCCCGAGATTCGATCGTCGGTATCATCATACCTAGTTCAATCTCGTTACCGGCAAGTTTCTTTACTCATTCTGTAATACACCATCTCATGAGTAACTCATTAGTCATTTGCTTGCAAGGCTTATTATGATGTGCATTACCGAGAGGGCCCAGAGATACCTCTCCGACACTCGGAGAGACAAATCCTATTCTCGATCTATGACAACTCAACAAACACCTTTGGAGACACCTGTAGAGCATCTTTATAATCACCCAGTTATGTTGTGACGTTTGATAGCACACAAGGTGTTCCTCCAGTATTCGGGAGTTGCATAATCTCATAGTCAGAGGAACATGCATAAGTCATGAAGAAAGCAATAATAATAAAACTAAACGATCATAGTGCTAAGCTAACGGATGGGTCTTGTCCATCACATCATTCTTCTAATGATGTGATCCCATTCATCAAATGACAACACAAGTCTATGGTTAGGAAACTCAACCATCTTTGATTAACGAGCTAGTCTAGTATAGGCATACTAGGGACACTCTGTTTTGTCCATGTATTCACACATGTATCAAGTTTCCGGTTAGTACAATTCTAGCATGAATAAAAGACATTTATCATGATATAAGAGGAAATATAAAATAACAACTTTATTATTGCCTCTAGGGCATATTTCCTTCATACTACGGTATTGTTAATACCAAGCTTGATTGGATCCTGAGATGATCATGTGATGTCCGTAATGGTAAGCCTGTGCATGTGATGGTTACGAAGTAACCCGAGCAGCGTAAGTTGGTGCATGATAGCGTCATCATGCTGCATGCTAGTATGGTCATGTTCACATGCTCATGTCATGCTAGTGTTGTTCTAGCCGTATCATGTTCATTTGGTGCATGCCATGTTGTTCTGTTAATATCATGCTCATGATTGTTTAACCTGCTAATGCCATGATGTTGTTGTATTGACCGCTTTTGGTTTATTGTGAGCTTGCAAGTACATTCAATGTACTGACTTGGTGTGTCATGCCAGTTTGCAGGTTGTGCTTAGATTGCTTGCTTGTTTGGTGTGGTTCCTGTGTTCGCGAGCTAGGATAAATATTCCAGCCAGAGTCCTTGTGGATTGGAGTCCATCATCGTCATTCATTGTTCTGCTGCCAGTAGAGGTTCTGCTACCTCGAGTTGTTATGTTGCTTGCATAGAGCAACTGTGGCTGGCGTAGCGTCGCCGTGCTGGTGTTATTCATTGTAATATCGGAGACCTTGTATTCATATTCGTGTTCTAATAGAGAGCTGGTTTGTTCTACGCTAAGCACTGCCGCATTCCAAACGACTTCACCTCGATCTCTGAGCTAGAATACGGGGCGTTCCAGTTTCTCTGAGCCGGGGTGCCACACCCCCCCTTCAAGATGTTTATGAATATAAATGAGTCGAAGGCGAGTAGGAGGTTCCCCCGCGCCAGAGGCGCCGTGTGACAGCACGACGCACAAACTGACACACTGCACGACCAACACACACTTCGAGCCATGCCTCCCTTTCAAGATGTATATGAATATTAAACAAGCCGAAGGCGAGCAGGAGGTTCCTCCGCGCCGGAATCTCCGTGTGATACCACGACGAAAAACGCGCCGCACGAACCGACACGCTGCACGACCAACACACACTTCGACATATGCCTCCCTGTTCAAAATGTTTATGAATATTAAACGAGCCAAAGGCAAGCAGGAGGTTCCTCCGCGCCGGTGGCGCCGTGTGACACCACGACGGACAACTCGCTGCACGAACCGACACACTGCATGACCAACGCACACTTTAACCTACGCCCCCTTCAAGATGTTTATGAATATTAAATGAGCCGAAGGCGAGCAGGAGGTTTGCCCGCGTCGGAGGCGCCTGTGACACCAGGACAAAAAATGTGCCGCACGAACCGACAAGCTGCACGACCAACACACTTCGACCTATACCCCCCTCAAGATGTTTATGAATATTAAACGAGCCGAAGGCGAGCAGGAGGTTTGCCCACGCCGGAGGCGCCATGCTCCATGTTAGTAAAGTGATACAAACCATGCCTCTGCTAGTATACGGCCGTGCCTATAGAGAATTGACACATTCAAATTGACAAGATTGACCGATGCCTGTGCACTCTTCTCGATCGTGCATGAACCACTTGAAAGGTCACATTTGATAGTGTTGGAAGCCCCCGCCCATAACTACCCCATAAATCTCCATTTCCCAGAAATATAATGGGAACAAAAAGGAAACAGGGAACTGATGCGGTTGGCCGTTATTTTCTGTCTGTTATCGCGTGGAAAGGGAAAAACGGAAAATTCAAGAATTTGAAGGGTTATACTTCAAAACGCACAAAACCAAAAACCAGACACGGAAAACCAGGAACCAACTGCGTCTGGTGGTTTTCCATCACGAGAGCGCGTCGCGGGCGACACTTGTCACGCGTGGAGCGCTCCCGAGCCGCTCGTTCGGATGGCTCCGAAGGAGAGCTCGTTAACTAGTTGCTCTAAAAAAAGATGGAGAAATTTTGGTAGAAGCTAGGGTACGAACCCTCGTCTCTAGGGTCGAAGAGTGAGGGTCGAGCCACCGCGTATTCTGAGTCAAACATTTTGAAAAATTCAAACTTTTATTTTTTACGAACATTTTTTATTTAGACGAACATTTATTGAAATGCATTAATAGTTTTTGCATTCAACATTTTTTGACTATTTTTTTAATCGATGAACTTATTCAAATTGGATAACAAATTTTGAATTTCATAAAAATATATTTTATTTTTTGAATATTCTAATATTCCATCATTTTTTAGATTCACGAATATGTTTTGAATACATGATCATTTTATCAAAATCATGATCATGATTTTATTTCACGGTATTTCTTTCCAAATTGTGATTTTTTATAATCTGCGAATGTTTTTGTAAAATCACTAACATTTTTTTGAATTTACACACATTTTATAATTTCTCAAACATCTTTTTTGAACTCGCAACTTTTAAATCTGAAAATCTCGAATTAATTTAAAGAAGGAAAAAACAAAAATAAAAATGAGAAAAGAGAAGACCAAAAAAACGGGCGTCAAGCCCGCTGCCGGCCCACATAGACCTAAGTCGGGGGTGGGGGGTTGCGTGAGAAAAAAGGTGGAGAAAACTTGGTAGAGGCTGGGGCTCGAACCCTGGGTGGTACCAAAAAAGGCTTCCGTCGCGCTTTACATATAAACTAAAGTCCAACAACAATCCGGTACAAACGCACGCCATCACCACACACGCACACACTCAAGGCAGGATACATGGGCGCTTAGCGCAGCAACACGACCCCAAACACTACAAGAGCAACCGGGGACTCCAACGGTGAACACGTCACCGCGAAGAAATGAAGCCACATACGACGAACCATGAGCTCTAAGGCGGTGCCTTCAGGAAGGATACGACACCGGAGCGCCGCCACCGCCCGATCCGAGAATCTGAGTTTCCCCAGGAGCCACACGACGGGCCGTGAGAGCCGAGACACCGACTTCAAGAAGGGCACGAGCAACGCCGCTGCCGGTCCGTCCGAAGATAGATCAGGTTTTCACCCCGGCCAACACTCACCGCCACCGAACGCCACACCCCAGCGACCACACCGCCCACACGGCCATGGCCGCCGAGCAGCACCGAGCGACGGGCTCTGCACAAGAGCACCTCGCTACCACCACTAGGGCCGCCGCCCCGGCATCCAAGACCTCGACAACACCTCACTCGATACTCGTCACTACCCCAACCGAAAAGACGATCGAACCCCGTGGCAAACTAGCCTCCATCGACTCATCCTGCCGCATCGAGCGCGAGACGAGCACGGTCCTGCTGCCGGGCGCGAGACGGGCGTGGTCCTGCTGCTGGGTGCGAGACGGGCACGGTCCTGCTGCCCTAGCGCGAGACTAACAATGGGCCACAGCTAGGAGAAGGCCATTCTTTCAACGGGAATAGCACCCGGACGACGAGGAGATAGATCGAAGGCCAATACAAGTGGCCTACGGACGAGCCGACTCCAGGGTATGCCAGCCGCCGCCGAAGCCAACTTGCCAAGCTGCCGTGGAGCCACCCACGGCTGGAGCAGCAGCCACACCAGGCCACTGCCAACCCGCGCAGTCCGGCGAGCTCCAAGCGTCAGAGCCACCGGGCACGCACCTGCGCCACCAGACAGCCACCCCGGACGCCAGCACCAAGCCACCCAAAGCGACCCCAGTCCGCACTGCCACCACCGCCACCACGCCGCTGCTACCTCCACCCAACGGCAAGGAAGAAGCCGCCGACCGCAGCCCAAGCCATCCACAGCCCGCGCCGCCCCGCCATGGTAGCCGCCAGATCTAGGTCATCCCGCGGCACGAGCTAAAACAAGACCACCAGATCGGGCACCACCCCCGTAGCCCGCCGCCACCAGGAGACACGCATGCACCCATGGGAAGGGAGGCCGCCTCGCGCCACCATGGCAGCCGCCGCGTCAGATCTGAGAAGGGCGAACCCTAGCAGACCCGACGGAAGGGGCCGGCAGAGCACGCACAACCCCGCCGTAATGCAGTCGCCGCGCCGCCAACATGCACCTGCGCCACCGCTGCAGCCACGCGCCGCCATGCCCCGCACCAACATGGCGCCTCCACCCAGCGGACGTGTCCCGCGCCACCACCAGCCGAGGGATGAGGAAGGACTCCCGCCGGCGCCGGCTGGGCTTCGCCCGATCGCGCCCTCTGGCGGCGGCGAGGGGATGCGGAGGAAGGGAGGGGGGCCGCAGGAAGGGGGCGCAGAGTCGCCCGTCAGCTCGCGGGAGCCGAGCGAGCCACCGCGCCACTGCTTAATATGTGTTATGTGTGGGATATCGTATGTATGAAAACACTCGGCACGACACTGATTTTGGAAAGAAAAATCGAATCATTTTTCACTTATAGGTGGCATAGCGGATAATTTATAGCAACTTCGAGGACAATTTTAATGACGCATGGGCAGAAGCAATAGTTGTTTTATTATTACTAACACAAATGGCCGTGCGTTGCAACGGGTGGAAAAAAGCACACTTGCCTAACCCCAATGACTCAAGACTCCCCCCCCCCCATTCCACGACCCATCGCCACACATGATTACATGAACAAACCCTTTGAAGTCATCCATGCTGCCATGAAAATATGTATTGCAAAAAAATGTGAACAAATTTCATAATTGTACTGAAGGTGTGTGGAATTTAAATCACATAAATATCTACCTAGTTGTGAGTATCTCTTCATGTCTTTATCGGAATTGCTTAATGATGACCAAAAAAATATAGCATTATACTGTAAATAGTAAATTCCAATTTAGTACAATGTCTTTGATTCACTACGGTGGTAACATGAATGTTCATGAACCAATGTTGGATAGGTATATGGACTGTAGCATAACACTATTCGTGTCCAGTGATATAAGGAGCGTTGTACAAAGATTCTTCATCCCGGACTAATATAACAGAGTAAAGTGAGGAGTTTATGTCGCAAATTGCGGGGACTCCGAGTCTTACACTTATTGCTTTGGTGACGGGCGAAAGAAACAACAAACTTGCCACTATTTGCCACCTATTGTATTCAATTCCAACGAACATCACAGATAAGATTACTCTTTGTTTTGCGAAGAACAAATAAGATTACTCTCATATCTGGTAACATTGTGAAAGCAAAGTTGTTTCACTAAAAGTAAAAACCCAAATATCTAGATTAATGTTTTTTTTTTGCGGGAAAACTTTGCCAAACTTGCAAAAGTTGTTAGGTTTTCTTGCTTCTCGCAATTTAGTGTTTACTTGTGTGAGGTTTGTAGATGATCTGAAAACTACGACTCCTATGACATGAAGATATAAAAAAGGCTTGATTCAAGTACGAAGGAAACTTTTGTCAGACTTAAAGAACCCGTATGCAACATGAAGAAAATGACATGTATATGTATTATTAAACGGAGTCGTTGGACCTTATAATCTTTACATGCAAGCGTACAATCTCGTTTCAAGGTGCACATTTGAGAAATTATTTGTTTCAAAACGGCAATTTCCAGCCATTGGGTATGCCGGATGCCATACCATCGTTTGGTTCGTGTAGACATATATGGCCGGTCGTTTTATTAAAGAACAATCAATTACCTATTTTTAACCGGTGCTTTCTTTTTCATTATATAATTCTAAAAAAAATGTGTACATGAACAACAATAAATAATATTTTTTATTATGATTTAGACATAGTATTTTTTTGCAGGTTTTAGACAATCCTAACATTCCCCGCAGAAAAACAATCTTAACATGATTTTCTCTTGAGTTATGGACAAGGTAAAACTACGCGTTCATGGGACTATAGCCAGTGGCGGAGGACGAAAAAAAATTAAGGGGGCGAACTCTAAAGCGTGAAAGAAATTCGTTCGATGCAAATTACTAAAATTCACACAAATACTTTTATATGGAATGTACTAAAATTCTTTGAAAATCACTCTGTTGTCAAGTCATTTTCTCAAAGTGATACTCCCTCCGTAAAGAAAAAAAATGTAAACAATCTCTCTCTCTCCCTTCCGTTTACAGGCTGAGTACTAATATTTGAAAACAATGATCTCTCCCTCTCTCTTTCGTTTTTCCTCCCCGTTGCCAGACGAGCCACGGAGATGGGAGATCGAGAGTTGATCCCCGCCCTGCATACCTAACCTATTCTGCTGGTCGCCCTTTGCGTCGCTCCTTCTCGTCGCGACCTTCATTACGGGATTTCCTTCTTTGTTTTCCCTTCCTCGAATCCCTCATCTCCTTCTTTATTTTCTCCCCCTTCTTCCTTATTAGGACACTGTCTTCTTACTAACTTCTCACTTTCCTATTTTTTTATCAGTCCCCGAATCCCGTCCTTTCCTTCTTATTATGGGACAATTTCCCACTTTCCTATTTTTTGCTTTCAATCCCCAAAATCCCTCATTCCTTTTTATTTTTAGAAAACATGGGACCCACACTTCACCATGTTCTCTGGATGGCTTCCTGATGCTCAAGAAAATTAAAGTTGTATATAAATTAGGTAGATCAGATGTAAGAACGTCAAAAACTGAATCGCCCATTGTCTTTTTTTACAAATAACATAGGTAGCTCAGTTGGCTGCGCTATTATTTGTTGGGCGTTAGGTTTGTGGTTTGAATCCTCTCACCAACATGTTTTTTGCTTCAAACAAGATAGGTGGGCCTGCTTTATTGTGCTATAGCGCACGGGCGGGCTTGGCCTGGATCAGCCGAACTATTACTCACCAACGGACGAATGAAATGAACGCGGACGGGTAAAACTAAATAACGGACGAAAATTAGGGAGGAAGAAGCGTTAATCCTTTTATTAGTAGGCACTCACTCTATAAACTAATATAAGAATATTTAGATGATCTAAACACTCTTATATAGATATAGATTAGGTAGAGACAGAGATTATTATTATATATTATATAAATGTTTATATATATA
>LR738715.1:413980101-413993645 GCA_902687465.1 Secale cereale
ATATATATATATATATATATATATATATATATATATATATATATATATATATATATACACACGCGTTTTTATCGATTTTTATTATTTTATATACGTCTTTTTGAGAGATATTGTATACTCCCTTCTTTCCTTAATATTTGTCTTTCTAAATATTTCAAATGGACTACAACATACAGATGTATATAAACATATTCCAGAGTGTAGATTTTCACTCATTTTACTTCATTTATACTCATTTGTTGAAATCTCTAGAAAGACAAATATTTGGGACAGAGGGGGTATATGTTACGAAAGCGTGAGGTCATCTCATCGATTTTTTGTCGAAAGAGACCCTCTCCCCACTGGAATTACCAGAAAAGACCCTCTCCGGACGAAAATGACAAAAAGGACCCCTCAGCCGTGGCGACAGGCGACACGTGACACCTGCCGCCATGGCTGGAGGCGGCGGGGCCTGCCGCCATGCCAGGAGGCGGCCGCCCGGCTAAAACGGGTTTTTCCTGTGGGCTCAAGCCGGGACGGAACGGCCAGGGCAGGCGGGCCCTGCCGCCACCGCGTGAGGCGGCCTCAGCTGGTCTTGCCGCTCCCAGGGCAACAGCTCGGGCTGCTCGCGGTCCCAGCAGGTGGGCCACGCCGCCACCGTAGTAGGCGGCCAGGCTGCTGCTGCTGCACGCGCACCAACGTAGACGGCACTGATTCCCACGAGGACGATGATTTGCGCGTGCGCTGATTTTCACGTGCGGGAATCTATGGATTTTTGACTCCTTGTGCCGACACTCAGCGGTGCTCCTCTGCACTGGTTGCTTTGGCGGGAATCACGCACTCCGGTAGCTTTTGCTTTAGCGGACGCGACCGCATCAGACACTCAACTCTACTGTTGCTTCAGAGGACTTGACCGCATCAATCACTCGACACTGTTTTGGATCACGCGTATCTCCTGCCTAAAATTTTGTGTGTTCATGCATATTTTATCGCCATCATTTGTCGTCTGAGCCTATAAAAGGAGACACCGAGGCTCTCGTCATCCTCGTCCAGCCATCCTCAAAATCTCCACTGCGCAAAGTGTGTAACATATTTTTTCAGTCGGTATGACTTTGCCTTACTCGGATCAAAGCATTAGGCCTAGGAAAATGAAGAATGCAAGTTTGCCTCCGGGTGTGGCAGTCTTGTGATGTTGGTGTGGCGGTCTTTGCAAGGTGAAGGAGGTGACGGATTTTTCTGATTGGTTGGGCATGAAGTTTTTCATGTGCGCCAATTATGAGGAGGATCCACCCATACCTTCTTGAGAGTATGACAATCCTCCGGTATGATTTAACCATCACGAATAGATATATTGTTGTTTTTTGTTGTTTCTTTATTAACATTCTTGTTTTGGTTGTAGTCTCCTCCACCTCTGTGCATGTACTATCATTGGATTGACGGGGAGATGCCAGCTTGGGCAGTGACTGAGATTCGTGGAAAAAGTCGCCGTGCATGGGGTAGTTTATTTGCGGAAGAGCGACGTGAGAAGGCGGAAGCTGAAGAGAAAGCAGAGCAAGAAAGGGAGTTAAGAGAATACTATGCGGAGCAACACCATTTTTTAAGGATTTAGGGAAGAAAAACAGAGAAGAGGCTTGTTGCATGAAGGAGAAGGAACGACATCGAAAGGAGGCTCGTGAGGCGGAGAGATAGAGAAAGAAAGAAAGGGCTCGTGAGGCGGAGAGATAGAGAAATAAAGAAAGGGCTCGTGAGGCCAAGGCAACAGAAAAAGCTGACGATGGAAAAAGAAAATATCCATGTTGGACTCAGTAGATACCTGGGGTAGTATTTTAAATTTCACAATCGTTTGTATCTTAATTTTTGCAGTTTAATGTAGCTTTATTTCAATAGTACGATGTATCTTATTACAGTTGAAGCGTGTCGTAATGAAAAAAAATATTTTTAGAATAAAATGTGACATTTTCTTTCTCTCTACTAATTATCAAACATCGTGCAACAACTAAAACATGAAATTAAGATAGAACATAATACCCTACAATAAGACAGTACAAACTAATAATGCAAGTACATCTGAATTAAACGGTAGAACTGGACTTGCTTAAAAACTACATGAAAGCATCATCGTCATCCTCCGTCGATACAGAACTCTTGCCCTTCGAGGATGCAGAACTCCTACCCATGGACGATGCAGAACTCTTGTCCTTCGTGGATGCAGAACTCTTGCTCTTGGATGATGCACAACTCTTGCCCTTCGACGATGCGGTAGTTGTGGCCTTGGTGCTGGGCATGAAGATATCATCTTCGTCCTCGCTGTCGTCAGTCCATAAAAATGATGTTTTGCTGCAAACTTCATGTCTGATTCACTGTTATGTTGTATATTGTTCCATCCTCCATGCAACCTTAGAAGTTCTTTTCGTATCTCCTCAAAGGTCCTGGAGGCCACCCACACCTAGATAATGCGTGACTCGGCTCATTCATGAGAGTGTCACTACTGATGAGTTCATCCCATTGAACATATGTATTGTCTATCTTGAAATTGGCGGCTAAACACAGAAGACATTGGGACATAGTAGGGTGAAAACTACGATCAAAAGGATAACCGGACATCTTGAGGAGACTACACTGAAATACATATCCACCATAGTGTGGAGTTTTTTTTAATAGGTTTAGAAGGGAAGAATAGGCGGGAACTCAGAAGTAGGAAAGTATGGCGGGAGATATCGGCGGGAAACAACGGTGCGAGGTATACGCGGGAGCTAAGAAGCGGGAAAGTATGACGGGAGATATAGGCACGAAACATTGTTGCCGACTGATGCATTTTTATTTCGGTGTACATAGATGTTTCTTACATAAAACAGAAAGTCTTATACAGACATATGTAGATACAATGGGTCGCACGCGTAGATAGATGAATCACCCTAGTCGACGACCGCCACCTGACCTTTCCTTAGGATCGGAAAGCGACAATTTGGTGGTCGAGGTACACGAAAATCGCGACCATACTCCACTTCGGCTTCCTGTGTCTGCGACTCCTGCGTAGTGGTGGGGTATGTAATCCTTGTTGCAAACCTGATGCGTAATTGTAGGCATATGCTTGTGACTCCTCGGTGATAAAAGATGGACCAATAACGTCCCCTCAGAAGAATTCTGTAACTACAACTGTAACCGTGTCGGCATGATCATGTGATGCTCCCCGGATGTGTGTGTTTATGCCACGTTGGGTGTTGTCATCGTTCCATGTATGATCAGGTATGTCCTGCACATAGAAACATTGTAAACAAATTGTTAGAGGATAATATGTGATATCATTGCCCCATGCAGTAAAATGTAAACATGACTACCTCATCAGATCCCTCGCCTATACTGTCTGACCATTTTACGTGGTACCGGTTTATCTCTGGGACACGAGTCTCCTCGGGCATGGAGATCCCTCGCGTGGAGAGATACGGTTGAGATCCCTCACCTTGGGTATATGCGCCGTATCTTGTGAACGCATATGGGCTCGGCGAAAGAGTCTGCTCGGGCATCGAATCCAAGCTCGTGCCATGGTCCTGCGTGCAGCAGCAACAGTGAGGCCGCCTCACGCGGTGATGGCCTGGCCCACCGTCTCGTTGAGCGTGCATGGCACTTTGTCGACCTGGGCGCGGTAGCACCTGTTCTGGTCGCCTCGCGCGGTGGCGGCATGGCCCACCTAGTGTGCCCTGTTCCGTCTTGGCTCGAGCCTGCGGTGTAAAAACGTTTTACCCGGGCGGCCGCCTCGCCGCGTGGCGGCAGGGCCCGCCGCCTCCAGACATGGCGGCAAGTGCCACGTGTTGCCTGATGCGTGTGCTGCCACGGCTAAGGGGGTCTTTTTTGTCGATTTCGTTCGGAGGGGTCTCCTCGCAATTCCAGTGCGGAGAGGGTGTCTTTCGACAAAAAAAATCATCTCATCGACCTGAGGGCATCTCCAGACGTTCGCCCCCAGGGCGCCTAAATAGAGCGGTCTGGGGGCGTGCCGGCGCTAGTTCGGCCCCTGGGGGCGACCTAGCTCCAAGTCACGCCCCCAAGCGCCGGCCCCAGGATGCGGGAAATTTGAACTAGGTCGTTCCCGCTCATAAAAGACGTCACAAATCCGGCGATCGGACATAGTCCGGCGTTACAAAAAACAGAGCGCCGCACGCCGCAAGTTCGCGTGCGCAACGAATCACTCGGCGGGGTCAGCTCTAGGCGTTGGAAGAGTCGGCATGCGCGGGCTCGGCGGTGTCGGAGCTGCTTCGGTGCTGGGCTGTGTCGGCGCGGCTTCGGTACTGCTGGGCGGCGATGTAGAGGCGTCGTTCGGGCTTGGCGTCCGTGTGGCCGTGGGCGCGGGAGCTGGCGTCGTCGGCGTCATCGGCGTTGCCGTCTGCATCTGGTTCAGGATGAGGCCGCGCTCCGCCATGTACCACGCCCTGAGCTGCTCGTCGTTGCTCTGGAGCATGTCCGCCCCGCCCATCAGAAAAGCCATGTCGGTGTTCCTCTTCTTCGCGGCGACGTTCGTTCGGAGCAGGTCGACGTTGGTCCGTAGCAGGTCGAGCTTGATGGCGCTGTTCGTCATCAACGACGACCACCGCGCCTCGGTCTTCTCTTCACGTAGGACGGCCCGGGCCTGGGCGTCGGCGAGGCAATGCTCGATGGACTCCTGCACTCGCGCGGTTGCCGCGTCGGCGTTTTTCCCCTTCTTTTCCAATTTGTGGCCGTGCGGCCGCCCCTCTGACGCGCCCGGAGTCATCGCGTCCGGCTTGTATGTCTCCTTGGCCTTGTCAAGGGTACGTCGGACTTCCGCCCACTTCTCGCACTTGTCAATGCGCTTGTAGACGTGGAGGTACTTGAAGTCGGCGTCGAGGTTGTCGCGCCGATACATGGTGAACATGCGCAGCAATTGCGCGGAGGAACAAACAGTTGGCGGGCGACGGGCGTAGACGACGAAGAGATGCGGGCGAACGGCGTGCGTACCTGATCCTCAACGCTGGCGCCGCTCTCCGGGCGAGCCGCGACCTCCTCGACAATTCCATGCCATTTGTTGCACGCCCCCTGGATACGCCCCCAATGGTTCGCCATCGCCTTGGAGCCGCGCTGCATGTAGACGCCTTTGAAGTAGGGGTCGACGAGCTTCCGCTCGTCGAACTCGGCCTTGATGCGGTCCCAGTACGTCTCGAAGCTCTGGTTCGTGCCAGTGGTCTGGTCGAGGCAGACGACTTTCCATGCTTCGGCGAGGCATTCCTCCTCCTTGGACGTCCACTTGATACACGGTTCGCCTGGCCTAGCCGCCCGCTTCTTCTTCTGGCGCCCCTTCGTCGGATCAGGAGCCGGCTCCTCCTCCTCCTCCTCCTCCTCGGGTTCCTGCGCTTCGTGCGCGTCCTCGCCGTAGACGTAGCCGAGCTCGGCCTCCATGCCACCGCTGAGATCCACTACCTCGTCCTGGGTGGCGAACCCGGGAGACGCGGCGGCCGCGGTCGATCCTGTCGCGATGATGTCGTCCATGTCTGCTCCTGTGTCGTCGGTGTCGCCGAGGTGCGAGAAAGGCAGCGATGCACCGCGGAGATGGGACGTCGGTGTGGACGCGTAGGCGAGCGGCGAGTAGTTATATGGAGGGTACTGCACGCCGACGAAGGCGGGCGAGTGTGTGCGCGTCGCGGGATGGTCATGGGGGAAGGTCACGTTTGGGTTGAACCCACCGTGCGCGTCGCCGTCGGCGTAGCCGGGCGACGACGATCCCCATGGAGAGCCGATGCCTTGCTGTCCCCAGGGCGTGTACTGGGCGTGGCTGACGACGGGTGGATTCATCATCCCCGCGCGGTCGACCGATGAGGAGGACGCCGCCGCGCGCACCGCGTTGTCGCGTGCCTTCTTGGCGATGGCTCTGTTCCGCCGGTCGACGGTGACTGCGTCGCGTTGATACGTCCAAAACGTATCTATAATTTCTGCTTGCTCCATGCCACTTTTGGGTGATATTGCTATGATATTTATACACTTCCATACACTTTTGATCATATTTGGACTAACCTACTAATCCAGTGCACCCCAGTGCCAGTTTCTGTTTTCGGCTGTTTTTTGTATTTCAGGTTTTCACATTACGAGAACTGTCAAGAAAAATCTAGAAAAATTATATAAAAAATCAGCGTTCTAGAACCTACCTTGCGCCTGAAGTACAGCCGGGGGGGGGGGGCCACCAGGGCCCCAGGCGCCCTGGCGGCGCCCCCCCCTGGGCCGCGCCGGTGGGGCGCCTGGGCCCCCCGAGCCCCGTCTGATGCCCCCCTTTGGCATATATTTAGAGCGTCCTTCGAAACCCTCGGGACGGGAACTCTTTTTCGCGATCTCATCTCTATTCCGCTGCCGCCGCCGCTTCCAAGATCGGGAGCACCAGGAGAACTTTTCCCGGCACCCTGCCGGAGGGGAGGATCACCATCGAGAGCCTCTCCACCACCATGGACGCCTCCCGGATGAGTTGTGAGTAGTCTCCCTTGGACCATGAGTCCATGACCAGTAGCTATGTGATGTTCTCCTCCCGTTCTTGTGCTTCACTAATTAGTCCTCGTGAGCTGCCCTACATGATCGAGGCACATATGTAATCCTTATGCTGTTGCTATGATGAGTTTGCTGGGATCCGATGGATTATGAGATTATGTTCAGATTGTGATTGAGTAATATATTTGATCTACCTCTTTTATATTTATGTTCATAAGTAATTCTTGCATGTTCTCCGTTGTTATTTATTGCTTTGGCCAAGTAATACGTAGTGACTCCAAGAGGGAACATTATGCTTGATTGTGGGTTCATGCCCCTCGATGACTAGCTTGAGTGACAGAAACATGAGTCTAGGGGATGTGCTGTTGTCGCAAGGGGGAAAACAACGGTGCTTGTGCCCGCGGGTGCAAGGATTGTTTACTTTACGCAAAGTTCTTTTAATGCAGTTGTCTGTTGCTTTGAGTTTACACTATGGGTGGGGCTCGCAACTTAATACCAGCGAGATGTTCTGGATAGATATCTCAAGGTGGATGATTAGTAGTAGATATTGATGGATTTCGGTCTACTTACTTTGGCGTACCGCCCATGCTTTGAACCTCAACCTTTCTTGCAATGTAGTCAGGATTGGTTTGCGTTCGTGGTCCTGTCAATTGCGCAGCTGTAATTCGTTTACCTCACATAGCTGTTTTATCGTCTTTTGGGAGAGAGACATCACTAGTGAACATCATGAGACTCCGGTACATATTACCATCATTGATCACATCCGATATTTACTTTTCGCTTTTACTTACTATTGCAAACATTATCGATCACTACTATCATTTGCGTTTAATCCTTTGTGAACTACAAGGCCGGAGGGATTGACAACCTCTCTGTACTCGTTGGGAGCAAAGTTATTTGTATCTGTGTGCAGGTCCACGTTGATTGCTAATATCTGGCGCCGTTAGCAGTTAACACCTACTTGTTGAACCTAGGAGTCTCTGGGGATTCGATCCTTGGCATCTTTGCTAAGGGAAAAACTTCCACAACACTGCATCTCACACCTTCCACTTGGGGTAACCAACGAGGGGTTAGAGGCCCATCAAGGAGTTTTTCTAGCGCCGTTGTTGGGGACTCCACTCTTCAGGATAGGGGAGTTGCATGCTATCTTTTACCTTTGCTTTTTAGTCTTGTTAGTTTACCTTTCAGTTTTTGCTTTAGTACCATTTATCGAAAATCACAAAAATAGTTATCTTGCTTGCTTGCTACTATGGGTTCCACCGAGAACACCAAGTTGTGTGACTTCACTAGTCACAACAACGATGACTTTATCAGCACACCTATCACTACACCTGCCACTTCAGCACCTTCATATGAAATTAAACCTGCTTTACTGAACTTAGTCATGAAAGATCAATTCTCCGGTGGTGGAGATGATGCTGCTTTACACTTAAACAACTTTGTTGAACTTTGTGATATGCAAAAATACCAAGAAATAGATGGTAATATTGTTAAGCTTAAGCTTTTTCCTTTCTCCTTGAGAGGAGGAGCTAAAATTTGGTTTCAGTCTTTGCCTAGAAATAGCATAGATTCATGGGACAAGTGCAAAGATGCTTTTATCGGAAAATACTATCCACCTGCTAAAATTATTCAACTGAGAAGTAACATAATGAATTTTAAACAATTGGATAATGAACACGTTGCCCAAGCTTGGGAACGTATGAAATCTCTTATCAAGAACTGCCCTACTCACGGTTTGACTACTTGGATGGTTATCCAAACTTTTTATGCAGGCTTGAACTTTACCTCGCGGAACTTGTTAGATTCGGCCGCGGGAGGAACTTTTATGTCAACTACACTTGGTGCTGCCACGAAGCTTCTTGATGAGATGATGACCAACTATTCCCAATGGCACACCGAACGCGCTCCAACAGGTAGGAAGGTAAACTCTGTCGAGGAGATTTCCTCCCTTAATGAAAAAGTTGACTTGATCATGTCTCTACTTTCGAAGCAATCTTCTGTTGATCCTCGCAATGTTCCTTTAAATTCTTTGATTGCTCAAGAACAAGTAGATGTGAACTTTATCTCTAGAAACAATTTTAATAACAATGCTTATAGGAGTAACTTTGGTAACAATCCTAGACCGTTCCCCTCTAATTCTTATGGGAACAACAATGCTTATCCTATCACCAAGAACTCCACTACTGAACTAGAGACTATGCTTAAAGATTTCATCACTACCCAAAAAGCCTTTAATAAGAGTGTAGAAGAAAAACTACATAAACTAGATGATCTTTCTTTTAAGGTGGACCATTTAGCCAATGAGGTAAAATTGCTAAAAATTAAAACTTCTCCTCTTGAGGAGAGGGAAGTCTCCTATAAATGCTATTCAAGTGCGAATTAATGAAAACATTAGGATGATGGCTAAACTTAAAGAGAGATGGGCTAGAGAAAGGGAGGAAGAAGATAGAATTAAGAGCCTTCCTACCCACCACACTATTGCTACTATCCAAGTTGTTGAGGATGTTCAAACTCTTAGCACCCAATGTACTTCTGGTCCCATTGGACCTATTAATGGTGATGCTAATGACCTTGATTTTGATAATTGCACTCTTACCGAAGTTATTGATTTCCTTCACAAGATGTCTAAAGACCCCCGCACTAGCACGCTTAACCTTGCCTTCACAGAGCATATCACTAATGCTCTCATCAAAGCTAGGGAGGAGAAACTTAGAGTAGAAGCCTCCATACCTAGAAAGTTAGAAGATGGTTGGGATCCTATGATAAAAATTAAGTTGAATGACTTCTCTTGTTATGCATTATGTGATGTTGGTGCTAGTACCTCTGTTATGCCCAAAAGAATATATGATATGCTTAAATTGAAACCTTATGATTCTTGTTCTTTTGGTGTTCGTCTCGTTGATTCTTCCATAAAGAAACCTTTGGGGAGGATCGACGATGTTCTTATCGTTGTCAATGATAATTATGTTCCCGTTGATTTTACTATTATGGATATTGAATGTGATCCTTCTTGTCCAATTATTTTGGGACGTCCCTTTTTACGCACCGTTGGTGCTATCATTGACATGAAAGAGGGTAATATAAAATTTCAGTTTCCTCTCAAGAAAGGGATGGAACACTTCCCTCGAAAGAAGATCAAGTTACCTTTTGAGTCCGTTGTACGGGCTAGCTATTCTTTTACTCTTGATAAAACTTGATCTCTATGCATTATGCCTAGCTTAAAGGCATAAAAGAAAGCGCTTTTGGGAGGCAACCCACATGAATAAATTTTTATATTTTGCTTTTGTTGTGTCTTGATGTTGTTTACTACAGAAGCATCATCATTGTATCTTTGCTTTTCATATTTGTGCCAAGTATAGCCTCTGATTGCTAGAAAGTTCAAAAGTTGTGAGGTGCTGTCCAGGAAACGGATTCTGTCCTTGGATAGAAAAATTCGTATAAAATTACCAGGTCATCTTTTTGGTCTGAATTTTTTCGACAGCGTTCTCTATATAATTTTCTTTCGTGCGTCTGTTTTGAATTTTTTTATTTGAGTTGCAGAAGTACCCCGAACAAATCAATTACTACCTGCTGTTCTGTTTTTCACAGATTCTGTCCTGTTTTGCCTTTCCTTCATTTTGCAATCAAGAGCTTCCTTTTTCTTTGCAAAAACCTTTTGGCAATCTTGAGAAACAGTAGAACTTCAAGAATATCTTTATTTCCAGCAAGGAACAATTATTTTATTAAGGGTACTAACCTCGCTAATCAGATTATAATGAGTTATGTATGAAGGGAGTTTTCAAGTGTGCGAGGGAAGATGATAAAAAGATTCAGGAGTGTGAAGCGCTCAAGCTTGGGGATGCCCCCGTGCACCCCCAAGAAATATTCAAGGAGACTCAAGCGTCTAAGCTTGGGGATGCCCCCGTGCATCCCCTTCTCCATCAACATTATCAGTTCGTCTTTCGTTCCGCTATATTTTTATCACTTCATGTGTTATGTGCTATGCTTGGAGCGTCTTGCTTTTAGTTTCCTTTTTAGTTTTTCATAACGAGTCGGAACTCAGCGTTCTTTATGTGGGAGAGAAACACGCTCCACTTCTACCTAGAACATAACATAGAATTTTCATGTCTATCTTTGCTGTGTGTGTTCTTTGTCTTTTAATAGCTACTATCATGCTCTGCTCTTAGTATTCATGCTTATCTTTTTTTAAAGAGCTTTTGTTTAGTTGGTTGCTTGAACTCTCTTTAATTACCATGCTCACCTTATTAAGAGAGTTTGCTTCCGTTGCATTGGTTAATATGTCTATGATAAAGATGCTACGTGCATAATGGCGCTTAGTAGTTCAGGTTTTCTTATGGTTAGTCTCAAATAGCTGGGGGATTCCCAATGTGTTATTGGAGTACCAACATGATTTGTTTGCCTATGATGTGGTATGGTTTAGTAATATCTTCCTTCAAGAATTTATTTTGATTGACTTGGCGTATGCTCACGCATATTTAAGACTGTAAAGAAAGTCTGTCAAGCCTTGATGATCTTTTATTTCTGAGTAGCGATATAACTACCATGCCTGATTCAATGTTGCTTTGTCGCTCTGCATGATTATGACCGTCATTGCACTCTTAGTTGGTCGCTCCCAGTCTTTTGCTAACCTCCACCTGTACTAAGCAGACTAACTTTGCAATACATAGCTCATGGGAAAGTGGCTTAAAAACTATTGTGGTAAAGAATATGTTGCCTATGTATCTTATTTCTTATAAGTTGCTTGCTGAGCGGTAACCATGTTTCTGGGGACGCCATCAACTGTCACACTTTTGTTGAATATCATGTGAGTTGCTATGCATGTTCATCTTGTCTGAAGTAAGGGTGATTTGCCATGGGTTGAATGGTTGAGTATGCATATTGTTAGAGAGGAACATTGGGCCGCCAACCAAAGCCATGTATCATGGTGGAAGTTTTAGCTTGGACATTAATCCTCAATCTCTTATGAGAATATGCTTATGCATTAAAGAGGAGTCCATCATCTATTTTCTATGTTGTCCCGGTATGGATGTCCTCAAGTTGAGATCTATCAAAAACGAGAAATCAAATGCGATTTATCTCCTTGGACCTTTGTACAGGTGGCATAGAGGTACCCCTTTGTGACACTTGGTTGAAACATATGTAATGCAATGATAACCCATGGAAATCCGAGCTAATTAGGACAAGGTGCGAGCACTATTGGTATTCGATGCATGAGGCTTGCAACTTATAGGATGTCTTATGCATGACACATATGAAGTACTACTAACGTTGACAAAATTGCTTCTATGTTTTCAAAATAAAAAAAAGCTCTAGCACATAACCATTCTTTTACTTTTATGTTGAGTCTCCACCTTCTTTTAAAGCACCAACTACTGAGAGCATGATTGTCATTCTAAGTGTAATGTGCATTGTTCCAAAGTAGCATTGTCTTTTGTATGATTGTGATATCGTTTATTTTGAAATCATTGTATCTAGTCATCACTTAAACCTTGAAGGTGCCCCTGCATTTATGCTTTGCTTCACTAAAGGGGCAAGCTAGATATCACTTTATCATATTTGCACATCATGTTCATTGCAAATCTTTTTGATGTTTCAGTTTCATATTGTAAAACTTTCTGTCCTTTGTGATTTTCTCATGAGGCAACTTAATTACTATAGAATCATTGTCTCAGTAAGCTTTTGTCATATGACTATAAAAAGTCCTATATGGTTAATAGCATGTCACCACAGAAATTATTCTTGTTATCATTTACCTACTCGAGGACGAGCAGGAATTAAGCTTGGGGATGTTGATACGTCCAAAACGTATCTATAATTTCTGCTTGCTCCATGCCACTTTTGGGTGATATTGCTATGATATTTATACACTTCCATACACTTTTGATCATATTTGGACTAACCTACTAATCCAGTGCACCCCAGTGCCAGTTTCTATTTTCGGCTGTTTTTTGTATTTCAGGTTTTCACATTACGAGAACTATCAGGAAAAATCCAAAAATTATATAAAAAATCAGCGTTCCAGAACCTACCTTGCGCCCGAAGTACAGCTGGGGGGGGGCCACCAGGGCCCCAGGCGCCCTGGCGGCGCGCCCCCCTGGGCCGCGCCGGGGGGGCGCCTGGGCCCCCCGAGCCCCGTCTGGTGCCCCCCTTTGGCATATATTTAGAGCGTCCTTCGAAACCCTCGGGACGGGAACTCTTTTTCGCGATCTCATCTCTGTTCCGCCGCCGCCGCCGCTTCCAAGATCGGGAGCACCAGGAGAACTCTTCCCGGCCGGAGGGGAGGATCACCATCGGGAGCCTCTCCACCACCATGGATGCCTCCCCGGATGAGTTGTGAGTAGTCTCCCTTGGACCATGAGTCCATGACCAGTAGCTATGTGATGTTCTCCTCCCGTTCTTGTGCTTCACTAATTAGTCCTCGTGAGCTGCCCTACATGATCGAGGCACATATGTAATCCTTATGCTGTTGCTATGATGAGTTTGCTGGGATCCGATGGATTATGAGATTATGTTCAGATTGTGATTGAGTAATATATTTGATCTACCTCTTTTATATTTATGTTCATAAGTAATTCTTGCATGTTCTCCGTTGTTATTTATTGCTTTGGCCAAGTAATACGTAGTGACTCCAAGAGGGAACGTTATGCTTGATTGTGGGTTCATGCCCCTCGATGACTAGCTTGAGTGACAGAAACATGAGTCTAGGGGATGTGTTGTTGCCACAAGGGGTAAAACAACGGTGCTTGTGCCCGCGGGTACAAGGATTGTTTACTTTACGCAAAGTTCTTTTAATGCAGTTGTCTGTTGCTTTGAGTTTACACTACGGGTGGGGCTCGCAACTTAATACCAGTGAGATGTTCTGGATAGATATCTCAAGGTGGATGATTAGTAGTAGATATTGATGGATTTCGATCTAATTACTTTGGCGTACCACCCATGCTTTGAACCTCAACCTTTCTTGCAATGTAGTCAGCATTGGTTTGCGTTCGTGGTCCTGTCAATTGCCCAGCTGTAATTCGTTTACCTCACATAGCTGTTTTATCGTCTTTTGGGAGAGAGACATCACTAGTGAACATCATGAGACT
>LR738715.1:413993655-414047123 GCA_902687465.1 Secale cereale
CCCCGGATGAGTTGTGAGTAGTCTCCCTTGGACCATGAGTCCATGACCAGTAGCTATGTGATGTTCTCCTCCCGTTCTTGTGCTTCACTAATTAGTCCTCGTGAGCTGCCCTACATGATCGAGGCACATATGTAATCCTTATGCTGTTGCTATGATGAGTTTGCTGGGATCCGATGGATTATGAGATTATGTTCAGATTGTGATTGAGTAATATATTTGATCTACCTCTTTTATATTTATGTTCATAAGTAATTCTTGCATGTTCTCCGTTGTTATTTATTGCTTTGGCCAAGTAATACGTAGTGACTCCAAGAGGGAACGTTATGCTTGATTGTGGGTTCATGCCCCTCGATGACTAGCTTGAGTGACAGAAACATGAGTCTAGGGGATGTGTTGTTGCCACAAGGGGTAAAACAACAGTGCTTGTGCCCGCGGGTACAAGGATTGTTTACTTTACGCAAAGTTCTTTTAATGCAGTTGTCTGTTGCTTTGAGTTTACACTACGGGTGGGGCTCGCAACTTAATACCAGTGAGATGTTCTGGATAGATATCTCAAGGTGGATGATTAGTAGTAGATATTGATGGATTTCGATCTAATTACTTTGGCGTACCACCCATGCTTTGAACCTCAACCTTTCTTGCAATGTAGTCAGCATTGGTTTGCGTTCGTGGTCCTGTCAATTGCCCAGCTGTAATTCGTTTACCTCACATAGCTGTTTTATCGTCTTTTGGGAGAGAGACATCACTAGTGAACATCATGAGACTCCGGTCCATATTACCATCATTGATCACATCCGCTATTTACTTTTCGCTTTTACTTACTATTGCAAACATTATCTATCACTACTATCATTTGCGTTTAATCCTTTGTGAACTACAAGGCCGGAGGGATTGACAACCTCTCTGTACTCGTTGGGAGCAAAGTTATTTGTATCTGTGTGCAGGTCCACGTTGATTGCTAATATCTGGCGCCGTTAGCAGTTGACACCTACTTGTTGAACCTAGGAGTCTCTGGGGATTCGATCCTTGGCATCTTTGTTAAGGGAAAAACTTCCACAACACTGCATCTCACATCTTCCACTTGGGGTAACCAACGAGGGGTTAGAGGCCCATCACGCGTCGCTGTACTTCCACCCTCCACTCGGCGTTCGACATGCCCGGTGGCTTCAATGGCGGCGCCCTCGGCTTCCTCTGCTTCGGCTGGGCCACGGTGCCAGTCGTGGTTGCCACCGCGTGCGGCATGGCGTACTTCTTCGGCGACATGGCGGCGACTGGAAGGCGAGCGGAAGGGGGTTTGGTGGGAGAAAGGAAGGGAATGGCGGGAGGAAGGCGAGCGAGCGGGAGGGATGCGAGGTGATGAGGACATGACTACCTTGGATACGACGAAAAATATTGCATACATGTATATTTATGAGGTGATTTCTAATGCAAATTATGCAACAATTTATTTATGTCATCCAGAACAAAAATACTTCACAGACTTTTGTGCCATGTCTAATTCCAGGTGTATGGGACATTTGTACAATCCACATATGAAGATAAGGGAAAAAGAGAAGTTTAGGTGCTGTTTAAAAAGTTCTCTCACGTCACTTTTGGGCCAAGAGAAGATAGAGTCCAAGTCTCTCACGTTCTGCATCCAGATTCGGACTGCACAGACATACCTGACTCAAAACGGCAAGAACTCCTTCATACGGACTCCGAATTGGGTGATTCTTTTTTTGTTGGAAACTAGATTTCATACACTTTCCAACCCAATTGGATTCACCTTCAAATTCGTCCGGAGCGTTGAGATACCGACGAAACAATCTGACGCTGGAGCAGAATCCGAGTCAAACTACAAGTCCAAAGGTGTTACATCACCTCCACTTGGGCCCATGAGCCTTGTACGACCTAGGGTTAGTTTTAGGCTGCCTTGGGACGTCCTTACACCTCCTTGGCCGCCACCCCTTGCTCCTATATAAGTAGATCCATCTAGTAGCTTTTTCTTTGGGTTTTGTTTAGATTAAAGTTCGCCATAGCTGCAACTTCGCGTACTTCGTTTGTGTTCAACGACCAGACCAAGACGTCACAGAACCCCACTTGATCAATAAAGCTTTCCTCTTGAATTCGCAATATCCAGATTGCAATCTCAGTTTCTTGCTTGTTCTTCGTTTGCCTGTAGGAAACAGACCTCCGTGGTCAGGTTGATCGTGCTCCGGCGTGGTCAATAACCTCTCGGAGTTGGTTTAGCGATTGCTAAGGCGCGACGTCCACGCACGTTCGTAGTCGGATCGTCAAAGTCGACTTCATCCAAACGATAGCCACCATCTCATCGAAAGACAGGACACCTTTGCCTCTATCAAGTGGTATCAGATTTCCAGGTTGCTCGGTGAGATTTTACAGTTTTTCATAGTTTAGATCGAGTCTGTTCTTCATACCTATAGTCCACGAAAAAGCCACAAAAAAAATTAGGGTTAGTTCATCCCATCCGAACCAATCTGAGCCTTTGCATAATCTTTTCTGTATTTGCTTTGTTGAATTTACGGTTGCATCGTCGTGTCAAGTTGCTGGTCTTAGCGTCTAGTTCTTTAGAGTTTCGAGTTCTGTTCACAGTTTGTCACGTCGCCGCCGCACCATATTCAGCGCCACTGCCATACCACCACCGCTGCCATATCCCACCACCGCCACCACATACCACCACCGCTGCCATAACCTACCACCGCTGCCATATCCTACCATCATATATCCACCGCCAATCCGAGTTCTTTTCATATTAGGTTTGTTCTCGAGATCCATCTAGGTTTCGGATTTGTGTTTCCTTGCCTGCGTGGGTCTCGGAAAAAAAAAAGAGTCTGGAGACCCCCGGGCAGTTTTTAGGCCAAAATTTCGACACGTGAAAATATTTTTTTCCTATCCTACTTTTGGGCTTTTCTGAGTCTTTTGAGACACGTGCCACCATACTGTTTTTTTACCGCACTTTTTCGTCGTCGCTGCCCTGATTCCGAAAAAAAATCGTCAAAAAAATTTCGTGCCTATCATCTTAGTTTGACTTGGGAAGTGTTTTGAGACACTTGTCATTATAGTGATTTTCGGCCAAAAAAAAGCAGCGCAAAAAAAAGAGCGCAAAAAAAAAGAGGCGGAAAAAAAATCAGAGTGTGCTTTCCCCTTTATTACGTGCAGCGCCGTGATTTTGTTAGTGTTCTAGGCTCGCGTCTCTAGTACGGTCTAGCCTAGGACCAGCACAGTACCGTCGTTGAGCGTTTATTCAACTTTGCATCTCTGAATTGATTATTGCTGACCACTTTTGCTACCATCTTATAAGCCTTCCCAGCTCCACATACATCTACGTCGTGCGTTTGACTCTCCCTGGTAATCGCTTTATCCAAGCTTTGAGAGTTTTGACTACCACGGTTGCCGATCACCACCTGCTGCTGGGTAAGAACTGGTAAGAATTTGAGATTTGCTTGTCGGATTTGTGACACCCGCCACCACCACCACTTATTAGTAGTCTGTAGGATCATATTCTTGTGTGTTTCTATTGCTGCTAACCATGCCAGGATCACAAGTCGACGAGACTGACTGGGAGAACTTGACGAACAAGGAGCTTCATGATAAGTTTCAGCAAATGATGAGTGTACAGGTGCAAGATGTGCTAAACACATTGGACGAGGCCATGG
Organism: Secale cereale; assembly: GCA_902687465.1. NCBI lineage: Eukaryota > Viridiplantae > Streptophyta > Magnoliopsida > Poales > Poaceae > Secale > Secale cereale. The sequence continues at coordinate 413,997,312 of LR738715.1, forward strand.
AGAAGATAGTTGGCATGGAGAAGACGTTTGAAACAAAGCTCGATAACAAGTTTGCTGAATTGCTTTCGCGTTTTCCACCACCACCGGCTGCTGCAGCTGTCCCACCTCTACAACAACAACAACAACAACAACAACAACGTTGCCTTCCGAATCAAGTGGGACGAGCACAGCGCGTTCCCCTTGAGACTGGTCAAGCTTCTGGTGCTGCTGTTGATGCTTCTGTAGCTCTTGCTGCTACTGCAGAGGTGGAGGACCATTACGAGGATGAGGTTGACCAAAATCAGAACTACGTGCAACAACCAGCACCACCACCACCAGGTCGTCCTCATGCATATCATCGCAACGGTAGGGCTGCACCACCACCTGAGGTACATGACCATCTTCCTAAACTGAAATTGAATATTCCACCATTTGAGGGTAGATATGTTCCTGATATATATCTTACTTGGGAGTTAGAAACTGAACAACGTTTTACATGTTTACATTATCCCGAGGAGAGACGTGTTCCCGCTGCTGTTTGTGCTTTCACTAGTTTTGCATGTGTTTGGTGGTCTGAACATTGTAGATTATATCCTATTCCAGCTACTTGGGCTGCTTTGAAAACTGCTATGCGTACTCGTTGGGTTCCACCATATTATCAACGTGAATTACTTCAAAAACTGCAGCACTTAAGACAAGGAAAAAATTATGTAGAGGAATATTATCAGCAATTACAAACTGACCTGATTAGATGTGGTATTGTTGAGGAGAATGAAGCTATGCTTGCACGTTTTATGGGTGGATTAAATAAAGAGATTCAGACCATTCTAGAGTATAAGGATTATACTAATATCACTCGTTTATTCCATCTTGCTTGTAAAGCTGAACGTGAAGTGCAGGATCGACAGGCATTGGCGCGGACTAACTTTTCTGTAGGTCGACCTTCATCATGGACACCGCGTGCATCCTCTACTTCCACACATTCTACTGCACCGACACCTCCATCAGCTGTTACCTCCAGCCGTGATACAAGGAAGCAGGCACAACCACCATTATCTGCCAAGAGCACACCTATTGGGCCTGCACAGAGTTCTTAGATTTATTTTCTTACCTATTGTCCAAGAAAAAGTCCAAAAAAAGTTAGATCTATTCATCCTTTGTCCAAGCCAGTCTGAGCCTTTGCAATTTTCTTTTCATTGTTTGCATTATTGAATTATCGGTTGCATCGTCGTGTCGAGTTGCTGGTCTTAGTGTCTAGTTCGTTAGAGTTTCGAGTTCTGTCACATTAGTCACGTCGCCGCTGCATCGTTATCCCTTCTGTTGTCCACCACCTCATCCATCAATTTTCACCCCGTGCAACCCATCGTTCATTGTCACAATCATAGTTGAAGTCATTCGCATCTTTGCTTGATCCAATGTGCATCTTATCTAGTTTGTCTTGGAAAGAGGGAGAAAGAAAAAAAAGACAGAGAAAAAAAAAGTAAAAAAAAGAGGAGAGAAAGAAAAAGAAAAAAAGACAGAGAGAAAAGAAAAAGAAAAAGAAGGAAAAGAAAGTTGGAGAGAGTGTTGTTGTATATTCTGCTTGGCAGTTGTTTTCATCATTATCTTTACTGTCGTAGTGATCTTCACTCATATCTTGCTGTCCAGAGCTACTTCGTATCCTTTACTGATGCTAGTTGTGCTACACCGTGACATCATTAGTGTTCTAGGCTCGCGTCTCTAGTCCGCTCTAGCCTAGGACCAGCACAGTACCGTCGTTGAGCGTTTATTCAACATTGCATCTCTGAATAGATTATTGCTAATCTTTTGCTACCATATATAGCCAACCCAGCTCCACATATTTCTACACCGTGCATATTTACGTTCACCTGGTAATCGCTTTACTCGATCTTTGGAGTTATTTGACACCGCGGGTTGCCTATCACCACCTGCTGCATGGTAAGAACTTGTAAGATATTGATATTTCCTTTACTGTGAGCGCTTTACCACCACATCCTAGTAGTTCATAGGAACATTATTCTCGAATTTTGTTTCTTGTTTCTACTAATCATGACAGGTACCGGAGACAGAAGTTCTTGGACGACAGATACATCTTCACCATCACGAGACATGGGACAACACACACAAGCACATGGTCAGGTTATTTGTTTACCGTCATTTGAGGGTAGATTTAATCCTGCTATTTATCTAGCTTGGGAGCTTGAAGTAGAAAAAGTTTTTAGTCACCGTCATTTTTCTGAACTTGAGAGAGTACAAGCTGCCACTAGAGTATTTACTGGTTTTGCTTCTGTTTGGTGGAGTGTGCATTGTAAGAAAAATATTGATAACCAACCCACAACTTGGAAAGATTTGAAGGCTGTAATGAGAAAACATTTTTTCCCTCCTTACCATCGCCGTGAATTGCTTCATAAATTAGAACAATTAAAACAAGGCAGTAACACTGTTCATGCTTACTACCAAGAGTTCAAATCTTATATGCATCATTGTGACATAGAAGAATCTGAGGATGATACGATGAATAGATTTTTTGGTGGTTTGAACCATGATATTCGTGCAAGATTTCAGTATATTCCTCGTTGCATTATTGGTATGTATGTTCGTGCTTGTACCTTTGAAAGACAAATACAGGAGGATGCATTGTGTGACTACAACAACTACTATTTCAGTTCATGCTCACCACCACTGGTTGGTTCCTCCGCCATTGCACCTACTAGAGCAGCCACCCCTCCAATTGTGAGCGTGACATCATCTAAAGTGTATGGTACATTGTCATCGTTCGTATCTACATCAGCTACGTCTTTGCGACAAGGTAACAGTAAAACCAATGATGATATGACTTCATATGAGGATGATGCATCTCTAGTTAACTTGAATACATAATGTATTGAATTATCTGTTGATTTGAGCACACCACCTAGTTTAGATAATCATGTTACTGTCATGAATGCGTCAAGTGATCAAACAACTGAAATACCAACAATTTTAAGTGCACCCATTGAATTAACTGTTGATGCAAAAGAATCATGTGAATCGGAGAATAAATCAGATTTGGATAAAATACATTTGAAAATAATTGTGCCAATGTTTAATCATTTTGATATGACCTCTAATTTTGGTGACGATTCTATGTCAAATGACTTATTGCATGTTTGCTTATTTAAGCATGTTGCAGCCTGTGAATTTCATGCAAGTAATGTTTATTCATCAGTGTTGGGATGATTTAATGATGAACATTGTCAATCTTTTGATATGAATAAGAGCTTCACTTATTTGTGCAAACAGAGTTGCAATATTTTAATGCCTTCTACTTCTTTTGATAATATTTTGGGTTCATATTTTATGAATTACGAAAGTTACTCATCTATACATGCGTTATATGTGCGAAAATCAAGAGAAGTAAAAATGGATGACATATACATATACAACATGTACACCTTGTCTTTTTTGTTACCCACATTTCAGATTAAGCAACGCCGAGAACGGCTTTATTTTCAAAAAAAGGAGGATGATGAGGACATGACTACCTTGGATACGACGAAAAATATTGCATACATGTATATTTATGAGGTGATTTTTAATGCAAATTATGCAACAATTTATTTATGTCATCCAGAACAAAAATACTTAACAGACTTTTGTGCCATGTCTAATTCCAGGTGTATGGGACATTTGTATAATCCACATATGAAGATAAGGGAAAAAGAGAAGTTTAGGTGCTGTTTAAAAAGTTTTCTCACGTCACTTTTGGGCCAAGAGAAGATAGAGTCCAAGTCTCTCACGTTCTGCATCCAGATTCGGACTGCACAGACATACCTGACTCAAAACGGCAAGAACTCCTTCATACGGACTTCGAATTGGGTGATTCTTTTTTTGTTGGAAACTAGATTTCATACACTTTCCAACCCATTTGGATTCACCTTCAAATTCGTCCGGAGCGTTGAGATACCGACGAAACAATCTGACGCTGGAGCAGAATCCGAGTCAAACTACAAGTCCAAAGGTGTTACATCACCTCCACTTGGGCCCATGAGCCTTGTACGACCTAGGGTTAGTTTTAGGCTGCCTTGGGACGTCCTTACACCTCCTTGGATGCTACCCCTTGCTCCTATATAAGTAGATCCATGTAGTAGCTTTTTCTTTGGGTTTTGTTTAGATTAAAGTTCGCCATAGCTGCAACTTCGCGTACTTCGTTTGTGTTCAACGACCAGACCAAGACGTCACAGAATCCCACTTGATCAATAAAGCTTTCCTCTTGAATTCGCAATATCCAGATTGCAATCTCAGTTTCTTGCTTGTTCTTCGTTTGCCTGCAGGAAACAGACCTTCGTGGTCAGGTTGATCATGCTCCGGCGTGGTCAATAACCTCTCGGAGTTGGTTTAGCGATTGCTAAGGCGCGACGTCCACGCACGTTCGTAGTCGGATCGTCAAAGTCGACTTCATCCAAACGTTAGCTACCATCTCATCGAAAGACGGGACACCTTTTGCCTCTATCACGAGGAAAAAGCGTCAAGAAACGGCGGGAAAAGGCCCTCGGGTCGCCGGCAGGGCGGACCCACGCGCCTTGTTCGCTTGTGCCGGCTCCCCAAGCGTCCCAAGGCGTCGGATTCGGTCTGAGTCCGCCGGCATCAGTTTTGGCCTGAGCGAACGAAAAACGGGTTTCTGGGGACGCGACTGGTCCGTTTTTTTGTGCCGGCGCGGCAAAAACGTGGGGAGGGCTGTTGGGGGCGCGGCTGGATACCGGTACGGACGCCCTACCCCCTCTCGTAGCCCTCGTATAGACCACTCTCTCCAGATCTCGCGCCTCTCCCCCGGTCCCGCCTCGCCGTCGGTAACGATGAACCGCCATCGCCGTGGCATCTTCGACGGCCTCCCGATTCCGGCCGACAAATCTGTAAGTCCCGTTCCCTTCCTAATACATCCCTCCATTCCGCCTGGAATTTATATGGAATTTGAAATTGGGGTCTGGCCGGGCGGGCGTGCGTGCGTGCGTGCGTGCGTGTAGTACCTGAAGGAAGGACTGTCGCGGATCGACGAGGGATGGGCAGCGGCGCGGTTCGACTCGCTGCCGCACGTCGTGCACATCCTCACCTCGAAGGACCGCGATGGCGAGATCCAGTTCCTCAAGGAGCAGAGCGACCTCATCGAGGACGTCGTTGACGAGGTCGTCCACGCGTACCACCATGGTTTCAACAAGGCCATCCAGAACTACTCCCAGGTCCGTCCGCCCGTCGGCCACACCACCTGCGCATTCCTTCTCCCTGGCGGATTATTCATCCCCGTCCATTTTGGGGAGTGTAGTCGGCGTTGCATTTTTTTTTTATCATTTTACTGTGTGGTGCCAGATCCTGCGGCTGTTCAGCGAGTCCGCTGAGAGCATCACCGGCCTCAAGGGGGAGATGGCAGAGGCCAAAAAGCTGCTTGGGAGGAAGAATCAGCACCTTGGGCAGCTATGGTACAGGTCCCTCACGCTACGCCACGTGATCTCCCTGCTGGATCAGGTTGAGGATGTTGCCAAGGTCAGTGGGCACACTTCACCCGTTACAATTATGTACTACTTGGCGGCAACATTACATTAAATTGAAGTTGGTAATCAGGCTCTGTCTGTATTCTGCAACCCAACACAATTGCAAAAAAGGGACATTTGTGGGATGGAACAACAATATCATTTTTAGTATGTGTTGCCATTTTCTTTGCGTTGTTAAAAATCCGTATGCACTAGATGAGCCCAGCTGTCGCATACTCATGTTTGGTACATTTAATAATCATGCCAGGACAATTTGTCTAATCTAGAAACGAAAAATCTTATAAATAGCTAGATTTGTGGGTTATGATATTCTGACTAAAAATATTGATCAATTACGAAAGGAAAAATGATCATAGTTCAGTAAGCTGCTTATCTATACTTACTAGCTAATTGCCTGTGCGTTGCAACGTGGGAAACATATTACGAGTGGCTCAATAGGGACGCCGCGAGTGCTTTTTTCCCTATGGCCCGTCCCACATCGACGTCGTCGGGGTAGAATCGTGTGGCAGGAAGTGAAGATGACGGAAAGGGAACGCGAGATTTTAGGAGCCCACATAAATGATACTTCCCCTAAATTAAGGCGATCCTCGCTTGAGGTATTTAACCACACTAAGCATGTATAGTCAAACCGGAAAAGAATGATGCTCTCCATAGTTAATATGATCCTTCCGTCCAACGCTAGATGATACTTGAAATAAATTAATAGATGTTGTTTTTTGTTTCAAGGGAATGAGTAGGACAAGGAAAGAAAAATATCAATTTAGTTCAGATTATTTCAAGTTACACTATATACGCTGGTTTTTGTTTTGTGTGGCAGCGGTTGAGATTACCAAAAAAATCTACAGAAAACCAAGCGAGGATGGGGGAAGGCAAGGCGAACCAACCAACTCCCCTTTAAAAGTAGAGATTAAAGTATGAGTGTGTAGTGATACTAGTCACCTTAACCATCCATAAAATCTGGTCAACACTGTAAAGAAGGTGAAACTTTTCTCGCGGTTGCTAGTTATTTTTAATTGTCTTTATTGCAAGAAGTGCTAACTAAGCCATGCAATTAACACCACAAAGCGATGAAATTAATCCCATGCTTTGTATTTCGTTTGATTTTGTCTGGCAAAATTAAAATCCCTAAAAATAATGGCCTCCTCTATCTCTCTCCACCGACCGGTGCTCTTCCCTTTCTCTGTCTGCTCAGTGGCACACTTTAGTGCCAATTTAGGAAAATTAATATTCATCAGTGAGGCTGATTCTGGAGGAACTATTTTTTTGTCAGTCGTGTATCATTCTTCCAATCATCTGTTGGGTGGGTATTTCATCGGTGGCTAATTCTACATGTGTAGGATAGCGTTGCAAAAAGCGTGCATTGCATGTGTAGGATAGCACTATGTCGAAAATGCTGCAAAATCTTCTTGCCTACCATTATCTTAAGACATCCCAAGAAACTAATCTTGAAGTCACATGCCCTGTGACATATTTGGATGCGTTCGAAGTTTAGTCAGAATTGTATGATTGAAGTTTCCAAGAGAATAATCGAAGCTATTATTTCATGTACCCTTCATATGTGTTTTTACTGTTTTATTTAAACATCTGGAACATAAATGCCGGTGATTTTTTCTTGTATGTAAAAAATTGTGTCTTCGTGGTGGTTTGCTTCTCCTTCATCCTTGCCTCGAATAATTATCAGTGACTGGATGAGACTGGTCTGTAATTCTTTGTTGGCAGTTTCTTTTGAATCATTAGCTGATGTGTAGAAAGTAGGTCGAAGTGAACCTGTATTGTTCGACACAAATCATGTGAAAGTCACAATTCCTTGCTGTTTTTGCCTTTGAAATGAAATGTTTGCTTAATGCGTCAATCATTTGGTCCAGTCAAAATTTCATAGTGGAGAGATTTTAAACAATATTTCTTTATAGGGTACTGGAGTATGTATCTAATTTCTAGCTTTTACAGTGTACATTCCTAAGTGCTCATTTCAACCTTAGCATGTTTTATGTCCCAAGTCCCAACTACCAAGAGTTTATTTCCGTATTAAGTTACTGAATTTCTGCAGGTTCCTGCTCGGATTGAAAACTTGATGGCAGAGAAGCAGCTATACGCCGCAGTGCAGTTGCATGTCCAGTCAATGCTGATGCTAGAGCGGGAAGGCCTTCAAGCGGTTAGTCTTAACATGCAAGTACTTTTGTAACAGGCCAGTGTACTTAGACTAACCACAATGGGGTCTAACTTAGACTAGTAACATGCATAGGTTACTAGTCTATGTTACTACCTCTATTGTGGGGAGTAACATATGTGTGGTGTCATGCAACACTTCATTTGTTAGGTTGTAGACTCATCTTGTCTTGGTATGTGTGATGTTACTCATACTATCAGTAACTAGCTATGTTACCGCATGCCTCTCTTTCTTCATTAATTACTTACCACATCATCTATTTTGCCTAGATATGTGTGATGTTGCCACCTATGTTACTCCCACTATGGGTAGTCTTATTTGCAATATGCCTGCTGCAATTTACAATGTCTGCACCATGTGCTAGGTTTATCAGAATATGCACTTCCGGTCGGTAACATATAATAGTGCAGTTCCATTTAGCGACGTATGAGGGATCAATAAGTTTATCTTTTATATGCCTATCGGTCTGGTCGCCCTCTTAATACATTCTGTACTTCAAAATAGCTCTTTATCCTACGATGACACATTCTTTCTTTCATCTTAGCATTTTCACATATTGACAACATTTTAAAGGTAGGTGCTCTTCAAGATGTTCGATCTGATCTAACAAAGCTGCGTGGTGCACTGTTCTACAAAATTTTGGAAGAGCTGCATTGCCACCTATACAATAATGGTGAATATAGGTACATTTCATGTCCCCAATTCCTTTTGGCTTGTTTTGATTATCCCCTATTTTTTCTGTAGCCATCTTATGTCTTATAACTGTTTTACAATCACATTTTTACACGCACTTTACTATGACAGTGTGAACACCAGTGAGTAAGTTGTGTTTGAGAATTTTATTTTGATTTGGACGTCCTGGTAACTCTTTTGGCAATGATCACCATTCGTGTCAACTGATTCTCGATTCAAATTCTGTCATTGATCATCAGCTCTTCATCTCTATTTTTTTTATGTTCCAGCTTGGTGACTTTAAGCATGCTTGACAGTGAGGACATACCAACTTCCGGAGCCACTGGTCGCTTAGTAAACAGCATGCAGCCTCTGTCCAGGAGAACCATGTCTATTAAAGGTGAAAATCATTTTAGTGGACCAGCTACTGCAGATGGGATAACAAAAACTAGTTCTGTTGGATGGTATGTTCCATTCCCTATGCTTATTCCAAGTTATGATGGAGCTAATGATATCCTTGCATCTCATAACGTAAAAAACTAGATTGTGGTAATTCCATCCTTGTGCTCAAAAGTTTTGATGCATTATATATCATATAGCTATCGTAAATGATGAGTTGTCCAATACCTGCAAGATGTGAACAATTATATGCTTCAGAGTAATGTCCGTCAAATTCATTAATTATTTCCTCGAATCAGTTCTATTTATGTTTAGTGAATCTACCAGAACTGCACATGTAAACAGTAAAATAGGTACACGGAGTTGCTAAGCTACTGTGTTATCCTTGTTGAATTTTTTCAGTGAAATATACTATGTTAGCCATTTCTTGTCCTTTGCATCTGTATCAAATAGTCGGAAGGTCATTGTTAAATGTATGGAATAAACTAACTAGTATTTGTTATCTAATTTTTGATTTTTTTCCCATATTTCCAGTTCTTCATTTGATGGCCCAGACGATGATAGTAGCTTAGGTGGTGGGTGTGGTCGGAAGGATTCCAAAAGTTTCTCTTGTGAAATTCCGATTTTTCTTTCTTGCGCTACACCAGACGAGTTCCTTGTATGGCTTATTCTCTGTACATTGTGGGTAACATTATTTTGGTGTCAAATTACCTGAGTTATTTATTTATTTTTAATGCTGCTTTAGGAATCAATGAGAAAGGCAGATGCTCCCCTCAATGTGAAATACTTAAGAACATTGGTGCAATGCTTATCCATGCTTCGAAAGGTTGCAGCTGCTGGAGCTGTGATATGGTATTTACATTCTATTTTGTTTTATATATTTGTCACACCGAGTAAGCTTTGCATCTATTAGACATTAGTTTTTGTTTGAGTAGACTGGATAAATATCATTCTTCCTAAGAAGGAATCCTTATTTGGTGCTAAATTCAGGGAAACATCATAAGATTGAAGTTCATAAATGTACGTGTTTTACCCAATTTTTGAGAACTGTTTATATTCTTACGAAAATTGGAGATATTTGGGAAAAATAAGGCTAGTACCCCCCCCTCTAATAGTGCGTAGGCAATAATACCGAAGGAAGTGTTGTCTACTATAGGTTAATTCGGCAAATGCCATTGACAACTCTTCGAAATTGAAGAGTAGGCGGAACACATACGAGCCTGGCTAGGGCTGGCAGCAAATCCAGTTAGGGTTTTGGTCCTAGGCAATTAAGGAAATAATAATCACTTATGGAAAGTCCTAGTTGTGCGTTACTGGAATCATTTAGTATTACGGAAGCGTAAGTCATTTTCTATTTGGAGTTTGCAAGGCAAACCTCTACATAAGGAGGCAACCACATGAAGTCTAGGTTGGAGAATTAATAACGGCCCACTTTCCTCTATCTAGTGCGCATGTGGCTCAAATACCAACGGATGCGCTGGAGGCTAACTTCGGATGAGAATAGCCCCACCTTGTCGCTTTGTCCCATGCCCTCGCAGATGTGAACACATACCATGGATGTGCGGATGCAGGTGGTGGACGCGGCACCGCCCGCCGTCGTTGGCAGACGTGATGACGCCGACGGTGGACGTGGGGAAGCCGGTTGCGTATGTGGTGACGCTGGCTGACAACGGCGCAGAGAACTTGACCACGTATGCAATGGCGTTGCATTTCTCCTCACATCTATCTCATTGAAGGCACACAAGGGTGCGTGATACGAGAAGATTGGGATCAATTTGGATTTCTTGTATAGAAGAAAGAAGCGCGTGGACCTTTTTCCCTTCGATCTGGAGACATGTTCTTTTTAAGAGGAAAGGGAGGCAATGTGCCTGTGGTGTTGCGGAAGGTTATTTTGGTCGAGAGAAGTGTTTAGGGAGTAATACGCACCACAAACTGGAATATTCCTAAAAAACTTATACGTACTAGGTATTGGAATGGAGGGAGTAGTTTCCTCTCGTCTCTATACCTTGTTACTCTCTGCTACCACCGACGACTTCTTCCCGCTGGAAGCACTCCGGTCCTACAACCCCTCCAGGTCACGTAATAGCCCTACGAAGCAAGGGCTCTTCCAATTTTGTATAAGCCTCCATGTCTGGTCTTTGGGAGAAGGCCCACGACCTCCAAGTGAACCAAGACGTTTCGCTCGAAGCTGTTGCACGTTGGGCGCAAGCCCTTGCAACCATCTAGCAGTACAAGCGAGCACTTGTAGCCACCCGGGAGCAGCTTCCGTACATGTTGACTTGGATGGTGAGGCAAGCACTTGTAGCCACCCGGGAGCAGCTTCCCTACATTTTGACTCGGATGGTGAAGTACGAGACCCGGCCTTCGCCAACACGCTAGCATCATGGGCCAAGCCTGTAACACCTCCTCCACCTCTTGCATGGCCTACCACCTAGATCAGACGCTTTTCCTACGCAACCACCAGCCTCTATGGGCTTCACTATTCCCTTGCAGCGGCTTGCCTCAATCTCGCTCGCTTTGTAGCCTCTCCCCGCTGCTTTCCCACGTCGCCCCCGCCTTAACTTCTATGCCACCATACACTTATACCGAAAAAGGCTTTCGCCCCGCTTTATATATAAAGCAATGATCCTCGACAACCCGGTACAAACACGTGCCGACACTACACATGCACACACCCAAGGCAGGATACATAGGCGCTGAGCGCAGCAACAACCCTAGCGCTACAAGAGCAACCGGGGTTCTCAACCGTGAACATGCCACCGCGAAGAGAAGAAGCCACATACGACGAACCGTGGGCACCAAGGCGGCGCCTTCAGGAAGGATACGACACCGGAGCGCCGCCACTGCCCGACCCGAGGATCAGAGTTTCCCCTGGAGCAACACGACGGGTAATGAGAGCCGCGACGACGCCTTCAAGAAGGGAACGAGCTTCGCCGTCGCCGGTCCGTCCGAAGATAGAACGGGTTTTCACCCCGGCCAACAATCACCACCACCGAACGCCACACACGGTGACCACGCCGCCCACACGACAATGGCCAGCGGGCAACACCTAGCCGCGTGCTCTGCCCATGAGCACCGCGGAACCACCACCAGGGTTGCCGCCCCGACATCCAAGACCCGGACACCACCTCACTCGAGACCCACCGCTACCCTCACCAAAGATGTGTGCGGAAAGGACCAGCCTTCCACGCCCCTGGGCTGCCCCCAACACCTCCATCGACTCGTCCCGTTGCTGGGCGCGAGATGAGGTCGGTCCTGCTGCCGGGCGCGAGACGAGGTCGGTCCTGCTGCCGGGCGCGAGACGAGGTCGGTCCTGCTGTCGGGCGCGAGACGAGCTCGGTCCTGCTACCGAGCGCGAGATGAGCGATAGACCGTAACTGGGGAAGGGCCGAACCTTCGACGACGGTAGCGACCTGACGACGAGGGAAGGGACCGAAGGTCGAAACGGGCCGCCTACAAACGAGCCGACGCCGGAACACCAGCCGCCGCCGCATCCGACCCGCCAAACCGCCGTGATGCGGACGCAGCGAAAGGAAGGCGCCACGCCGAGAGACGAGCCACCTCGCCGCCGCCGCCCACAGCCGGAGCAGCCGCCACATCGGGCCGCTGCCCCAACCCGCGCCGCCCGCTGGAAAAAAGCGCCAGATCCGTCCGACACACATCCACCACCACCAGCCCCGGCCCGCCTCCAGCCCCCGACCGAAACCAGAGGAGAGAAAGGGCGAGACCCACACCGCTGCGCCGCCACCTCCGCCAGCAGACCACCACGGCGAAGACGACCGCCCGCAGCCCGCGCCGCCCGCAGCCCGCACCCATCGCGTCTAAGATCTGGCAGCCCGCCTTCAGCACACCGGCCGTGCACCACCAGGGCGTGGCCCGTCACGCCGCCACCACACCCGCACGCCACCACCAGCGTCGATGCGACGCCGCGCGGTGGAGCCCCACGGAAGCGCCACCACCAGGTCCGGGGCCGTCGGCCACCCCGCACGGAGAGACGAGAGGGGCGCCGCCGGCGGCGACCGGGCTTCGCCCGGCCCCGCCCTCTGGCGGCGGCGAGGGAGGAGGAAGCAGGAGGGGTGCGCTGGCGGTGGTGGTGCGGTCGCCCGCGGGAGCGGCGCGGGAGGGGATAAGGTCGCGGGGAGTCATACAACTACTATAGGTGCCTGCCCACTACCCTTGCCCACCTTACGCATACCCCATCCACCAACCATTGCCATCTGCTACCCCCACAATTACCCACCACCCATTACAAAATTCATTACCATACCTTTCCCACATGTCGAACCTGTCTCTATGCTGGTGCTGGCCAAGTTTGCTATATTGGAATTTCCCCTCTTTGATGGCAAAGAAGATCCTCTCGATTGGCTGATTCAATGTGATGTGGCTTGCGTCCTTCCATGTGACGTGTGATGCCCACCTTTGGTACCACTAGTATGTGGAAGCGAAGGACGGCCTCCATGGGACCTGTTTAATATGCTTTGCACCACAAAATTTGGTCCACCTTAACAACAAGCTGGGTGCGGTCTCTTGTTGCCCGTTCAACGAGTCAGTCGTTTGCTACAGCGAACGGTGCTCCCACCTTTCGTACTCCGTCGCCTTCACAAACCGGATGGAACTGGAGTTGAGTTGTTCATGATGGGGGCCCGAGCCTATACACACCTAAGTGGAACACTCCTGTTCCACTCCTATCCAACTGGTCTGGATGAGGCGATCAGCCTTACACTTTCTTAGTGCTTGCTTATGAGTGCACTCACCCCATGGCTACCCTTACCCCTCAAGCTCGCTCTTCCTGCAGAGCGTTCACGTGCCTGTCTGCACCTCATGACCAAGTCAGGTCTAAGGGTACCTAGCAACTTCTACAACACCTACCACGACATCTTCATCTTTTGACTGAATTCGTCTCCGGAGATTGCCGAACGCCGCAAGCAAGACCTTTGTTTCAGTTGCGATGACTAGTTTGCAACCGGTCATCGCTGTGCTCACTGATCAACTCTTCAGTATTGAGGTCTTCGACTTGTACGCTGACGCCAATGACTTTATCGAGGAGTATGTTGGAAGAGTTCCATGTGTCTGCCCAGGCATGTCTAGGCACTTACAGGTTTAGGGAGCATTCACGCGACCAACACCATCAATGTCACCTTTTAAGAGCTTAAAGTGTAAGGTGAGGTGACGCCTTAGACACACACTTCCATTAGGAGATTTAACAGCTGGAGTAAAGCTTTCTTTCAACCATAATCCATACTCCCAAGCTGGATCGTTGGATGTAGCTCTTCTCCTAGGGTCACTGAAGAGATCATGATCTGTACCAGCCACAAGATCCATCACAGCAGTCACACTTGGCTAAAGCAGCAACACCAAGAGAAGGGCCATCAGCTGCGAGAAGAAAGAAAAGAGCCAATCAGTTGAGCAACCAGATCAAACATGGGGGCGGAGAGAAGTGATGGTGGGGTTACGACCTTGTGGGTGGAGAAGCAGATTTGCGAGGAAACATGCCGAGGAGCCAGCAGATGCAGATGAGAAAAAGCAAAGGTGGGGAAGAAAAGGCGTGGAGAAGTGAGGAGGAATGAGAGAGAGAGGACAAGAGAGAAGCCACACCTTGCAGTTGCTGGGGGAGTGCTCCATGCCTAGGCAGATGATGGGGAGACTGGTGAGGAGGCCGTCGGATCTTCACTCTTTATTCGCCAGCCGCTGCTAGAGATCCATGGAGAGAGCCATCCCTACCAAGCGTAGACTGGTTTTATTCTCTCCCCCTCTTTCTCTTATCGGTTTGCGCATGAGACATCTAACGAAAAAGGCTTTCGCCCCGCTTTATATATAAAACACCAAACCACAAGCACCCGGTACAAACACACGCCACGACACCGCAACACACGCACACACCCAGGACGGGATACATAGGCGCTGAGCGCAGCAACACCACCTCTAGCACTACCGTCCCGAAGAGATGAAGTTACATATGACGAACCATGCGCTCCAAGGCGGCGCCTTCAGGAAGGATACGACATTGGAGCGCAGCCACCGCCCGACCCAAGGATCAGAGTTTCCCCCGGAGCCGCATGACGAGCAATGAGAGCCGCGACGACGCCTTCAAGAAGGGAACGATCTTCGCTGCCGCCGGTCCGTCTGAAGATAGAGCAGGTTTTCACCTCGGCCAACATTCACCGCCACCGAACGCCACACCCCGGCAACCACGCCGCCCACACGACCATGTTGACCGGGCAACACCAAGGCACGGGCTCTGCCCAAGAGCACCGCGCAACCACCACCGGGGGCGCCGCCCCAGCATCCAAGACCTTGACACCACCTCACCCGAGACCCGCCGCACCCCAACGAAAGAGACGAGCGGAAAGGTCCCACCTTTCGCGCCCCTGGGTGACCCCTAGCGTCGAGACCCTATAGGTCGGCCAGAGCTGGCATCCACCAACCCGTCCTGCTGCCCCGAGCGCGAGACGAGCTCGGTCCTGCAGCATCGCGAGGGGGACGAGGTCAGTCCTGCTGCATCGTCCGCGAGACGAGCTCGGTCCCGCTGCATCGTTCGTGAGACGAGCTCAGTCCTGCGGCACCGGGCGCGAGACGAGCGGTGGACCGCAGCTGGGAGAGGACCAGCCCATTGATGGGAGTAGCGCCCGGGCGACGAGGAGATGGGGTGAAGGTCGAGATGGCCCGAACGCAGACAAGCCGACGCCGGAGAAGCCGGCCGTTGCCGCAGGCAGATCCATCGAGCCACCGTGAAGCCGCCACGACACCCGTAGACCACCATCGAGATCTACGCATGCCGTCGCCCACAGCCGGAGCAGCGGCCATGCCCGGCCGCTGCCCTACCCGTGTCGCCCGGCGAGCTCCAAGCGCCGGAGCCGCCGGGCACGCACCACCGGAGTCAGGCGTCGTCGGTCGGCCCCCAAAGCTAGATTCGTCCGGAGACCGGCCGCGCGCCACCTCCCGAGACGGGAGCACCGCAGCCGCCGCGCCGCGCGCGGAACGAAGGTCGCCCGAGCGCCGCCACCAGCAGGCCGCCCCGCGAGACCGCCGCCGCGCCGCTGGATCCCGCGAACGACCAGCGCCGCCGCTCGAAGCAGCCGTCCGCGCCGGCGCCCACAAGCGGACGGGGAAGAACGGCGCCCCCCGGGCTTTGCCCGACGGAGCTCGCTGGCGACGGCGGTGGGAGGGGGAGGGCGGCGGGGACGAAGGCCGCGGCCTCAGGGGTTCCCCCCGGGCGTGCGCGGGCGCGCCGCGGGAGAGGGGGGTAGAGGGGGGGGAGCGAGGTGGGCCAGGAGGCGCGCGCCCGGCGGCCGTGGGGAGGCTAGGTCGACGGCGGTGGTGTGGGTGGGAACCCTAGCGGAGCGGGAGCGGGCCCGTGCTTTGCAGTCCTACCAGGTTTATCAAACTCATCATGCACTTTCTCCTTTCCTCCGTGAGACATCTATTTCCCCTGCGAGACATTGGTTCCTGCTTGGAGCTCTGCTCACCCTGCCTGAGAAGCCCCCACGACATCTGATTTGGTCCAAAGCGTTGCCTTGCGCGCCTAGTCCGACGCTCGAGATGCCTCAGTGCTTAAGGTGCCTTTCGAAGTTGTCAAAGGCGAGTCCGTCGCCCTGCCATCGCCCTGCCATCGGAGGGCACCTTGATGCCAAATCATCTTCGCCTAAGCGACGCCTTATTAACAATGGACCCCGCACAATTGGACATGTCTATTGAGAAATCTACTTACACTACACTTATGGACATGGGATCAACACAATTTCTTTGATGAAGGTACCTTGGCACGAGTCAGCTTATCCGCTATTGCTCGGCCCAGTTTTAGGGTCATGCGGCCAACGGTTGCCAGGTGGCTAGCAAAGGTGTTCATCGTGCGGGCCCCCTACTCATTGGGAATCGACAATTCGCGGCAGATTGCTTCACAATTATGCTAGGTGTCTTTGACATTTATTTTGGTGTTGGTTGGTTGCTAAACTTAAATCAATTTTATAGGACTTTGATAACATTGCAGGGGCCTTCAGTTGTGGAGGTTTTCATGTGACATGGATATGCCGGTCCATGCCACATTCTCCGGCCACACATGCTTTGATGGTGCCCGTTCTGGCTGACCTGATGATGGATACGCGTGCTGAACTTGAGGATATTTTTCCCACACCCTCCTTCACATCGCGACGCTCGAAGTTTATTTTTGCAGTGGCAATTTTTTTTATTTCGATGAGTTTGCACTAGCTTTATCAGATTAACTCTATAGATAGGACGCGGAGTTTCTGCTCCCGAGCTCATCTGCACCCGCGCTCGGAAAAAAATCAAAACAAATACTAGAAAAATTCAAAAAATTCCAATTTTTTTTGGGTGGTAGATAATTTGATGCGTGAGGTCCGCTCCAAATTTCAACTCATTTGAACATCTGAGCAGCTCTCGGCAAAAAAGACGAAACCGGGGTCTGTAAAAATGTTTACTGTTCATGCACTGTTCTACCCGATTTGTCTTTTTTGCCGAGAGGTACTCAAATGTCCAAATAAGTTGAAATTTGGAGCGGACCTCACGCAGCAAATTATCTATCACACAAAAAAATTTGGAATTTTTTGAATTTTTCTAGTATTTATTTTGATTTTTTTTCTGTGCGGGAGCAGATGAGCCTGGGCACCGAATAGGATATCCGCTATAGATATAGCTTTATTAATTCTAAATTGGTGGTTTGGAGAAAAGAAATTCAGTGCTGTTTAGATTATTAGGTTACATGTTCATGTTTGTAACTATTTGTATTTTTGTTATAGCCAAAGAGTTCGCCCGACAATTCATGATGTTATCACTTCAAAGATTAAATCATATGCCAGAGAGGCTTCAAAGTCCAATATAGATAAAGTTGCAAAAAGAACGGCATCTGATGTGTCACATTCACATGGAGCTGTCAGCCGTTACCAACTACCTAAACAGAAAAAGAAGAATGAGGCATCAACATTGGCAACACAACTTGTTGCTAGTCCCATCTCTCCAGTTATGGCACCCACAGGAGGTGCTCAGCATGCAGCTAGTCAGCTTCTTGGTTCAATATTTGAGTGTCTAGTAGGCATACTTGGTAAGTGCTCAGCTCAGTTTCTTGCACTTTCAAAGCTAAATCCTGTGATTATGTATGTATTATTTAGTTCTTCCCTTGGCAGAGAACCATATTACTGTTGGAGAGCTTCTTGAACAAAAATCATCCACTGATGTTGACAGTGTAAACACACCTCACGTGGCAAATGGGGACACAAGCTGGAATCCAGATTCTGAATACTCCCAACCTACTGGTGGTTTTAGTGTTGCATTCTCTCTGTCAGTTGTTCAGGTAGCCACAGATTTTCTGTTATATTAAATTATGATTTTTTTGCTTCTATCATCCATTTCTAGTTAGTCCATTTTTTCTCTATTTCAATGTAACACCATGTGTTCCTTTCCTGCTGTGGAATACAAATAATATGCTTTATCCTTTGAAACGGTATTAGGTAACTGTATAACATGTGAATTTGTTATTCGGTGGTGGACTATCACAGTGTCTCCCTTGTTCAGTGAAATGGGTAGTTGTACTACTGCAATATTCTTTCATGTTCTGCTGTATTCTATTTCTCCTACCGCCTTCACCTTTTTTTGCTAGAGCGAGTGCCAGCAACTTCTGTGTGAAATTTTGCGGGCAACTCCAGAAGCTGCTACTGCAGATGCAGCTGTTCAGACAGCTAGGCTTGCAAATAAGGAACCAGTGAAGGAAAAGAGGTAAGTCTTCACCCATTGATAGCCTACATAATGTTTTCTATTTGTTTATTACATATGCATATTCAGTTAAGCATTGTAATTAAGCCAGTCATTTGGCAATCCCTTGAACAATGGCCGACAATCCTATATTAGCTCAATGTCCGGTGCAACTGGAGTTACTATCTATTTTCGTATACACGTAAATCCTTCGTCTTGATTGGCACCAGTAGTTTTTCAGCCCCTAGGGTAGTAGGGATGGGAAGGGATTTGGTGAACCCCTTATCCCTCCCCAATCCTCTGAAATCCCCAATCGCCTAGTACTTGTTTGTCTGGTTGAAGTCAAGTATTAAAAATCATTTTTTATGGCTGCTGCCAGAGAGCTACTACAGCATAAACATGCCAACTACTACTCTAAGCACAAGCTAGCACAATAAAGATAGTATAATCTTTACATGGCATATGGATAAATGTTCTAATGCAAATAGCACAAGATGGAGTTGTCATTTGAGTCTGTAAATAGCACAAGATAAATCAGATATCCAAAACAGTGCCCAAGCACAGCTGAGCCCTATATCTAAGCCATTCATGTGTGTGGAGATGTGTGCTAGGCAGTGTATAAGGTTCAATTGGTGATGTATATTTCTTCTCTGTTCTTTGAAAGTTACCATGCTGTGCAATGAAAAATTATTCCCACCTAAGCCCTCCAATGAAAACTGTCTTTTTTTTAGTCTGCATATAAATTTTGTGTGAAGTCAAACTTGTAAAGTTTGACCAACTTTATAGTAAAAATTATCAAAATTCACAATACGAAAGCACGGTAAAGCTGCTGCCTTGTGACCATGAGGCCACGGGTTCAAGTCCTGGAAACAGCCTCTTACAGAAATATAAGTAAAGGCTGCATACTATATACCCGAAGTGGTCGGACCCTTCCCCGGACCCTGCGCAAGCGGGAGCTACATGCACCGGGCTGCCCCCTTTCATTCACAATACGAATTAAATATCATCAGTTTGACTATGAAATTAGGTTTTCATACTATATAACTTTGGTATTGTAGATGTCGATATTTTTTAATATAGGTTTGGTCAAACTTTGCGTAGTTTGACCTCAAACAAATCTTATATGTGGAGTAAAAAGAAATGGAGGGAGTATTTCTTTGACCTCTTAGGTTTGCTTCTCTTTTTACGTCTGTAACTGCTAAACTTTCTTACGTCAGGGATGGATCAGAAGGCCTTTCTTTTGCTTTTCGCGTTACAGATGCAGCAATCTCTGCGCAAAATGAAGGTATGTTCTAAACATATTAACATGTATCATACGGACATGCTACATGTCATTTTCTCTTATTTATAGATGTTACTCACTTACTCTGCTTGCTTTTGCATTTTGGACATTGTTCATGCACGTTAGGTTGTCAGCTAATTACTGCTTTTGCATTCTCTGTTCTATTGTATATGTGCCATATACGGAGTATTTTCAATTCTGATATATTTCGATCAATGTCATAGGTCAAGGATGGCGAAGAAACCCAGCTGTACCCCAAGAAGGGTATGGAACAGCAAGCATCATACCTGATCAAGGGATTTTCCTAGCTGCATCAGTTTACCGTCCTGTCTTTGAGGTAACCTGGCACATACTTCCCTTATAACTCATACGATCCTATGACGGTTTGATTACTTGGTTCATGATGGTATTTATTCTGTTTTGCAGTTTATGAATAAAATAGGATTGATGCTTCCTCGAAAGTACTCACAACTTGGGTAATGTGCTAAATACTTTATTTTGATTCTCATTCATTTGTGAAATTGTGCACCTGTACTCCTATAGTTACTATTCAGCGTGTACCTTAATGCTGTCTAATAACCTGAGTTATATAGGTTCATTGATGATACATGGTCTAATGTGTGTGTTTATCATCCCATGCTTCTGACACCAGCCTTTTTTCCCAGACAGTAGAGTTAGCAGTATCTATAAGTAGAGAAGAACTTTACGGTGTTATTTCTGTATGTTCCTTAGCTTGGATTTTAAGATGTCACAAGCTTAGGCCTTGCCTAACGACTGAGTTATTTTGAAGTTCATTCCGAGATAAGCTTGACAGATCCATTTGCACCACTAATTTTGAGGCAGTTTACGGTAGCTCGTCATGCTTGGTCATGCGAAGGAACTCCCCTAAAAGGAACCCTTGTATGATTAGCTGGCCAATTTTCTCTCTCTATAAGGACCAGATTCTCCTGGCTTGGCTTACTGGGCTTGTCATGGGTCAACACCATCTAAAAGAAGGCTCTTTATTGGACTTTGAGCAATTTGTTTTCTTTCTTGATATAAAGAAGAGTTTGTAGTTTGTACAAGCCCTGATAGGACCACACCCGAAGTTACAAGGCAACACAACTAAGCGGTAGGCGCTACCATGTCTGGAAGCAAAGCTGCCAAATCTCTCGCGCCTGCCATCGTCCATTGCGTAGTGTTGCCTTGATCGCTGAAGAAACTGAGATAGGCCGAGTTGAGCGTTGTCAAAGATTATTGCTTTTTGATGCTTCCAAATGCACCATGCCACCAACATGATGATCGAGGACGTGCCTTTTCGTATTGGTGCAGGGACGGAGACATCCCTGTCACCATTCCACGAAGACATCCCTGTAGCAGGGGTGTGCTGTCGATCGGATCCATGAGAGCATCTCGTGTCATACCATGTGCGGGAAGGGATAACCAATGATGAGGTGGGCCATCGTCTCCAATTGTTTGCAGATAACACATGAAGGTGTGTGTTGCAAGCCTCGACACGCCAACCGCTTGGCAGTCCAACAACGATTGTGGGAAGCTAGCAAATGAAGAACTTGACTCATGGGAGAGATCAAGTCTTCCAGTTCAGCTTCCAACAATTTGCCTCATGGGGGAGTATCGTCGTACAACGCCGAAGGAGGACATTCAACACGGTATTAAGTTGCACCTAGCGCACTAACCACCAAACTTGGACCTATTGCCACAAGGTAAAGGGACTCAATGCTCCCTTGATGTCCATAATCCAAATGCGGTCTGTTAAAGCCTCTCGGATGGTCCGCCTCTTCCTAGTGCGTACAGAAACCCGAAGTAGGAGCTTAGGCTCAAACTCTGAAATGGCGCAACTGTCAAGCCAATGAGCATCGGAAAAAAGAGCAGAGGCTCTGTTTCTAACCACCATCTTGGTGGAGGTGGCAAATACCGCCTGCTCAACCTGGGACTATTGGACGTCCAAACCTCTCCAAGGATGGAAAGGGTCGGTGCGCATCCTCCACAACTATTGGACTCTGGGGCCGGTGACCAAATTCCCCATGTCCGGTACACACAGCCCACCCTGGCAGAGGGGCCTACACACCCTTATGCAGTTAATGTGGCAGTGGCCGCCGTTTGCTTATGCCTTGCCGACCTAGAGGAAGCTTCTCAAGATCTTGTCAACATGGATCCGGGTCTTCTTGTTCATGTCTAGCACAACTAGCCAGTGCAATGGTATGACAGGCAGGACTGACTTGACCAAAGTGAGGCGTCCCTCTTTCGTCATCATGGACACTCCAAGTGGGGAGGCGATCAACGATCCCATGAACCAAGGGCTGCAGTGCCTCGTTTGAGGGCTTTCAGAGTAACTTGATCGGGTAGGGAGCTAACGAACACTCGATAATCGATGCAGCCTCTAGGGCCTCCCCCTCCGATCACCAATAGGGGACACCGAGCACATTGCGAAGTTGGTGTGCAACCCCGATGCCCGCCCAAAGAGCGAAGCAAGCTTCGCAGAGTGGACAACTCCTCCCTATCATGGTGACAAAAGATGACAACATCGTCTGCCTAAAGCGAGATGGTAGTCATCAGGCCGCGGGGCGCGAGGCGACGGATTAGTCCAAACTCTTGTTCCCTAGCGAACAACCTTTGTGCTCGTGTGCTACTAGAGGATAGGAGAATGGAAATCCACTCACAAAAGAGAGGGCCAAATAAGGGTTGCCCCAATGAAGGTCGTAGTCGAGCTAGTTGAGGGCCTTGGGATTGAGTGGAGCCCCGTTATGGGGTCGTCTATCTAAGTAGGCGGAGCTCTGCTAGGTCGCACACTATTATCTAAGTAGACCGAGGACCGAGCAGTGGCCACAACACCCTGCGAGTTGTCCATCCGAGCAACAACATGCTCGGTGGCGATCCCTACAGGGTCTCCGCTGTTAGAGTTATAATATAAGTCATGTACCCCTTTGTATTTATCCCGTTGTATAAGGGGTTTCCTGCATATGTTCCACCTGTACATGTATATATATATATCGGCCTATGGCCTCATGGTAATACAAGTTGCTTTCCTAACATGGTATCAGAGCTAGGTTAATCTCTCTGCACGCTGCAA
Source organism: Secale cereale (assembly GCA_902687465.1). Lineage (NCBI taxonomy): Eukaryota > Viridiplantae > Streptophyta > Magnoliopsida > Poales > Poaceae > Secale > Secale cereale. Next base: position 414,020,108 of record LR738715.1, read on the forward strand.
CTCGTGCTATTGATCCCCAGCCGCCTGTCTCCCGATCCGTCCTCGTTCTCCCGATCGGATCTCGCCCTCTCGATCTCCAGCGGCGGAGTGTCCAGCGAAGCAGCGGCCCCAGCCCTCCCGAGCGTTTTCCCGATCCCAGCGGGCTCGATCCCAGCGGGCCCGATCTCCAGCGACGCAGCGGCTCCAGCCCTCCCGAGCGCCTCCCGAAGCCGCCCGTCGCGATCTACTTCTCCCGTCGCCAGGGTGCCCCGATCTCCCGAAGCTGCAGCCGCCGTCGCTCTCTCCTTCGACTGCCCCAATCTCCCGAAGCCGCAGCTGCCCGTCGCTATCTCCTTCGACCGTCGCCAGCGGCCCGGTTCCTCCAGTCGCTCGCCCCCTCCAGCCGCTCGCCCGCGCTCCTCCCGTCGCGAGCCAGCGGAGCGCTCGGAGAGCCCGCTCGATCTCCAACTCCCGTGAGCCCGATCTGATCCAGCGGCCCGGTTCCCTCGGTTCCTAAAAAAAAAAGTCTCTGTCCTCAGGCTATGTTTCTGTTCCTCGCTGTCCGGTGATCTTCGATGGTACTAACTACACTGAGTTCACTGGCTTCATGCGCATTCACATGCGTGGCATCCGTCTCTGGGGTGTTCTTTCTGGCGAGGTCTGTTGTCCGCCACGTCCGGTTCCTCCGGTGGCTCCTATTCAGCCGACTCCACCGGTTCTTCCGGCGGATGCTACTCAGGCCGCCAAGGATGCGGCTAAGCTTGCTCATGAGGCTGCTGATCGTGCTTATGATGACATGTTTCTGGCTTATGAGGCGGCTCTTCAGACGTATCATGGTGCTCTGTCTGTCTACACCCAGTGGCTTGATGATGATGCTAAAGCTGCAGCTGTTCTCACTGCTAGTGTTCTGCCCCAGTTTGCTTCTGAGTTTTTGGGACTTCCTACTGTCTTTGAGATGTGGACCCGTCTTCCTCAGCGCTATGAGCCCTTTGGTGATGCCCTGTACCTTTCTGTGGTTCGTCAGGAGCATGCTCTTCAACAGGGTGACTCTACTGTTGATGACTTCTATGCACAAAGTTCTGGTATCTGGCGCCAGCTTGATTCTCTCCGCACTACTGGTTGTCGTACTTGTCCCTGTTGCCAGGCTGTCCAGGCCAACTTGGAGTTTCATCGTGTCTACGAGTTCCTGTCTAGGCTTCGTAAGGAGTTTGAGCCCCGGCGTGCTCAGTTGTTTGCTCGTGGTCGTATTTCTCTCATGGAGGCTCTTTCTGAGATTCGTGCTGAGGAGACTCGCTTACGTGGTGCCGGTTTGCTGGAGGTTCCCTCTGTGTTCGCTACTCGGTCTTCTTCCACGCCACCTGCTGCACAGACCCCGTTTCGCTCGAGTGCGCCGCCACTCTTGCCCACTCCTTCTGATGGCTCAGGTCGCCCTCGCCCACATTGTGACTACTGCAACAATGATGGTCATATCGAGTCCCACTGCTACAAGAAGAAGAAACACCTGCGCAAGGCACGACCATCATCTTCAGGGACTTCGTCTTCTACCTCGACAGCTTCAGCCATTGCTTTGACTGAGCAGGATATTCTGAGACTTACAAGCGCCGACACGACCAGGCGGGTCTTGACATGAGGCAGAACGATGAGTTCGAGCCGTCGACGGTTTGTCTTGTTCCACCACATGAGTCTTTGTCCCTAGGGATTCTTGACGCATCCAGGCACCAAACTTTGAGCCGGATGATTGGCATGTTGGTGCGGGTACGGGTGGATAGGTCCAACCTCTCAATCCAGCAGGACGTTGCAAGGATGGTCTCCGCCGCCGCCAGGCTCCATGAGTTGATCGAAATCCCTTGTATGACGCCAGGGCACCGGTTGGTGAGTGGCGGACGATTGCGCGCTGTAGGACCAAGGTGTCGATTGCAAACAAAAGATGGGGGTTTGGATGAAGCCGTCGAGGAGCACCGGATCTCTATCCGCGCACGCGGCGGAAGTATAGGAGGAAATCGGCGGCATCAGCGACATCAATAGCTGTAAAGCATTAGAAAGAATCTTGGTAATTTATTTATTGCTATATGCAATTTATGGAATTGATACACCATTTAATTGATATCCTTTAGCAAAATGAAACACATCATATGCATCCATCTTTTGGCTCGAAAACTTCACGGGATAGAGATATGGTATAAGAAACAGGCTATTAAGTAACTCTAAATGAATTATGGATACGTCTGTATCCTTAACATACTGAAACGAGCGCCATTATTCGTATCAAACCAATAGCGATTCGTACGAGCTAATTTTCTAATCAATGGTGGGCCAATAATGAATGTTGGAGCGTGGGGTCAAGGTTGGATGCTGCAGTGGCAGCGTTTGAGAAGGTGCAGACGGGAGTGAGGCCTCATGACGTGGGCGTCTCTTCCCTTGTGACGTGCAGGCGCACTCCCATGCCTAACGCCACAGTACGCCGACAACAGAGGTCACGCAGATGATTGGGCCAAGGAGTTACCAGAGCGTTTACATGCCAGCTCATCATTAGACGACGATGGGAGACGACGGTGGAGGATGAGGAAGGTGGCACTCCCTCGACATGTGCCCGGACTCCCCGCACCTTATGCAATGCGAGCCATTGGCGCAATTGACCGGGTTGTGTCCCGGGTCTATGTAGAGCAGGCATTGCCCGTCGAATGTGGGGTTGCGTCCTTCATGCTTCATCATTGACCTCCAATTGATGCCACGAAGGCCCGGTTGCGATGCTTGCGCCTGGGCTACTCCTAGACCATGTCGTCCTCAGCCTTGGCCCGGGTCCTCCAGCTTGTTGAACCATAGTCAGATTCCACAGAGGACCTGATGCGCACACGTAGACTCACCAACCGCTAGCTCAGCGACGACCTTCCCTCTGACGACGCCGCGGTAGGCGCGCGGCTTCCCATCATCGGAGGAGACTGGGGAGCTGCACCAGTGATCCCGCGGTGGGCTCTTGTTGGACTGGGGCACGTGGAGGGGGGGCCGGGGGTACAAGACCCTTAAACAATGGACTTTTACAGTGAATGGCTTCTGTTAGTTCTGTGCATACCATTACCTAGAACTTGGCCAAAGGCTTACTGGTATTTTCTTATGGGACAACACCATCTAAAAGAAGGCTCTTAATTGACTTTTGACCTGTTTTTTCTTCTATAGCTCCCCTTTGTGTATATAGAGCAGTTGAAACTTGTAGGATGTCCATTCAAGATATTGATTACAAGTACCCGCCTATAGAGTTAAACAGTGGACTTGTATCTCGGGTGTCGGGTCACTGGTCGTGGCGGCTTGGCTGTGGAGGAACTAGCTCTCTCTCACTCGTGCCTCTACTCAGTCTAGCTGCTCACTACTCCCCTTCATCTGTTCTTCCTCAACTAGGTCAACCCAATTGGCCTGGGCCACTTAGGCCAGCAATACACGGGCCACATATTGACCCCCCCCTCTCAAAAGGGGTGACAGCTATCTATCATTCTCATCTTGTGACACGCTAAGCTGCATTCTCTGGTTCCCAGTCCTTTAGCCAAGCAATCTGCAATTTGTTGCCCTGAGCTCTCATACCATATCTTGATAATCTCAGCTGCCAAGCTTTTCTTTGATAAAGAATCTGTCAATCTTAACATGTTTGGTTCTATCATGTTGAACCGGGTTGTTTGCTATATTAATTGCCGACTTGTTGTCACACCATACATTCATGCAACTGGTCTTCAATATCTTCAGCCCTTCTAATAGATTCCTTGTCCATAACAACTCACTCAGTCCCTGAGACATGGCTCTGTATTCAGCCTCTGCAGTTGATTTGGAAACAACAGGTTGTTTCTTGCTTCTCCATGAGGTTTGATGCAAAATCCCTTGCTCTGATAAGAAGGTCCCAAACACTGTGTTAACATACTCCGTATCATTATCACTTCTTGTCACTTGTACCTGAACATTGAAGTGATTTTTCACACAGGCATAGAAAGTTTTGAAGCATTGGAAGTTTCTTCCTTGTGAGTTGTGACACATCAAATAGATCCATGTCATACGTGAGTGGCAGTCAATAAAGGTCACAAAGTACTTTGCATCACTAACTGACACCACCGGGCTTGTCCACACATCCGAGTGAACAAGCATGAATGGGGATATACTTCTAAGTCCCTTGCTCACATAAGATGTCCTCGTGTCTTTTGCAAACTCACACGCATCACATTTCATCTTGTTCATATCTACTCCATGCATTACATCAGGAAACAACTTGAACATTTTATCAAAGGATACATGCCCCATTCTGCAGTGATGTTTCATCACCACAGACTCCCTTTCTTCCACAATTGCCGCAAACACTGGGCTGCCTGTCTGACCAAGCCCCTCACGGTCCATGTACAACAATTCCCTACGCCTTGTTCCAGTCCCTATCCACCTTCCAGTCGGCCTGTCCACAATCAAGCACATTCCTCTGTGAACTGTTATCCTACAGTCCACATGGTCAATTAGAGCATTCATAGACAACAGATTGACCGCGAAAGCTGTCACATGTATGACTGAAGATAACTTAATATCAGGTGTATATTGAACTGCCCCAATGCCTTAATAGGCTGCGATGTCCCGTCAGCAGTACATATTGTGTTACTTTGAGAGGGAGTGAGCTGATCATATGACTCAAATTCCCTAAAGACGCCTGCAACATGTTTAGAAGCACCAGAGTCTAGAACCCACTCCGGATCAGTCCTATGAGCAGCAATTGTGGCTTTTTCAGTGCCATCTTCATTAGTACAGATAATGTGGGCTGAACTTGTCCTCTCCTCCTCGATGACCGCTGCCTCTCTGACCACACTCAGCAGCTCAGCCACGCAGCAGTAGCAGTCCTTCTCTCCCTCAACCAGCAGCAGCAGCACTCAAGTGCAAGCAGCAACAACAACCTCATCCTCCTCCGCAAACAGCAGCAGAAGCAGCAACTCGAGCAGCAACAGCACCACCAGCTGCAACAGCACACGATGTTGACCTTGGAGGCGCACCTCGGGTCGCTGGTCGTGGCGGCTTGGCTGTGGAGGAGGTAGCGCTCTCTCACTCGTGCCGCTTCTCAGTCTGGCTTCTTACTACTCCCCTTCCTCTGTTCTTCCTCAACTAGGTCAGCCCAATTGGCCCGAGCCACTTGGGCCAGCAATACATGGGCCACACATCCAACACCTTCTGTTAGTTCTGTGCATACAAGTAACTACAACTTGTCCAAAGGCATCACTCTGTAAGTGCACTGGGATTGCTGATACCAGGAAGTATAACTTCTTTCAAAAATCAAGACAAGTTTTAAAATGAAAATGAGAGGAGCTTACTTAACTGCAGAAATGAATTTGTTTAATTAATATTTTTTCTTCACCTTAGCGTGGTTTGATAGAATGACATTTGACTTAGTTTATTGTTCAAGCTCTGACATCTCATCTTCTTGCCATTTATATCGCATTCTTTGTATGTTCATGGTTTCACAGTTTTTGTAGTGCCCCTACATAAAAATCAGTTAGCCAGCCTCCTATAAATAATTCATTAATATCGAGCCGGTAAAATAAATTCCCCTACGCACGAAATCATTTCCATAGATAAGATTGTAAGTACATAACCGTAATCACTTAAAGGCGGCTTGAGGCGCCTGTGCAAGTGTGTAATGTCAACTTGAGCTGCTAAGCTGAAACAATGGTATATAGTACATGACGCCAGACCCTAGGAATGATCATACCCTTAACACCTTGAATTGTTCCAAGAAGACCGTGTGACTCCTTCCCTTTCCCCTCCTCCACAAACTAACACTATTTCTCCTCTATCGTCCATGAGTCTCCTTTGCTCGTCATGCTCATTGAGTCCTTCATATCTTTCTCCTTCATTATTTTGTGGCTGGTAGGCTGAAGCAAACATGTACCTTGAGAATCTAGACGGGTTCACGACTGTGGTGTATTTATTTTATTTGTTTGGAGTTGTGGTTTCCCAAGGGGTTTCCGCTCCCTCGTTTTGTGCTCTTGATCAAAAGTTTGACAGGTTCACACCTTCGCAGAGGTGCTGGAGCAGTACTGATTATTTACGTAAGTAAAGTCGATGTAAGAATTGGCTGTTTCAAAATAGTCCTTCGACAAACGATAGGACCTAATTGGCGGTATATCCTGCAGGCTATAGCTTTTCTAAAATTTCTGGAATTATTGTCCTTGCTCCCCAGTACTCTCTGTATTCTCAACAAGACATCATTTCAGAACACATGCAACAAGTCTTCCAAAATTTAACCATGTAAACAGAAGTTTTTTTTCGTTTGCCACATGGAAATGATATTAGCGGACCGAAAGCATTCCCAATCATCTATGCCGTAGAGTACTTTTGAAATAGTAGAATCTTAGGTAGTAGACATTGATATATTTTTACACTTAAATTTTGTGCAGGAACGATGGCTTATTGGCTTTTGTGAACAACTTCTTGAAAGAGCACTTCTTGCCAGCGATATTTGTAGACTATAGAAAATGTGTTCAGCAGGCTATATCTAGTAAGTCAACTACTTCCCACCAGTAGATAGCAAGTGTGATCAACTCTTTATCTATTGCTATGCTACATGAAAGGACTAAAACATAAGTCGGTGAATCACCAATTTCAATATGAAAACTGATGTATTCTGTTGTGACCATGATGGAGATTCTGGTCAGACAATGAGAAACTACTAGCAGCCAAAGAACAAGACAGCCTGTTATTTTGACCTTACAACTATATACACATGTAGAGTTATTAGAATACATTTATTAGTGTGGGCATTCCACAACGAAAATTCATCTAAACTTGTCCAATAATTCACTTTAGTCACTGAACTTGGAATGGTCTTTTTGTCTTTTACTGATTGGCATACGTATTTTGCTGTTATGGCATAATTTGACCACGTTTGGCCTAGATGAGTTGGGATGTTTCTCAAGGTTATTTTTGCAAAATCCAATAAACTGAAGGGGAATGAGTTGACCAATCCGGCTGCTTTGTGCTGCTCCTGTGAGAGATAGGAAAAGGCAGGTGTTCTGTCAACGCCCCCAGGCTGGCTCAACTGCGTCGCCTTCTTCGCCCCAATGTGGCGTACAAGCAGCAGCAAGTCACGTGGCGTATTGTTAGAGTAGTATATATATAGCCATGTAGCCTTTCGTATTTACCCCATTGTATAAGGGGTTTCTTGCATATGCCATGCACCTGTACATGTATATATAATGGCCTATGGCCCTGTTTGAATACAAGTTGCATATTCCTAACATGGTATTAGAGCTAGGTCAATTTTTTTGCACGCTGCAACTCATGCTATTGATCCAACCCGCATCGCCGCACTTCTCCGTGGCCGTCGCTGTTTTGTCTCCCTTGTAGCCGCCGGCTCTGCATCCCGCTCCTCTGAAAGTCAAAGCCCGGCCGGCTCCTTCCCTCGTCTTGCCCACCTGCTGTGTCCGTTCTCCTCTGGATCGACAAGATCGGGCCGCCCCTCACAGGATTGAGCCATCGTTCTTTGGCCCCGATCTCCGCCGCTAGCTGCTGGCTGCCTTTTCCGGATCGAGCCGCCCGGTCCTGTTCTCCATATCAAGGATCGCCCAGTTGCCGTCGATCCGATCCGCCACCAAGGAGAGCCGCCCGCCCTGCTGCTTCGCTCGGGGTCCTGCCCACACGAGCCGCCCGCCCTCCAGATCCTCTCCAGATCGGGACTCGATCTCGCCCCTGACTGCTGCTGCGGTTCTCGTCCGGACCCTCTGCTGGTTGTCTTCTGTTGATTAAAAAAAAAACAGGCGCGATGTCTCTGTCCGTTGATTTTTTATGGTACCAACTACATTGAGTTTGTCGGCTTCATGCACATTCATATGCGTGGCCTTCGTCTCCGGGCGTTCTTTCTGGCGAGGTCCCCAGTCCGCCGTGTCCGGTTCCTCCCGTGGCTCCTACTCCGCCGACGTCACCGGTTCTTGCTGCTGACGCTAATTGCGAAGGATGCAGCTAAGTTGGCTGATGACGCCGCTGTTCGTGCTTATGATGAGCAGGTTCAGACCTATGAGGATGCACTTCAGACTTATCATGCAACTCTGTCTGCTCACACTCTTATCATGCAACTCGTGCCGCAGCTGTTCTCATTGCTAGTGTTCTGCCTCACTTTGCCTCTGAGTTAGGCCTCTCTTGTATTTGAGATGTGGCCCCGACTTCGTCAGCGCTATCACCCTTCTGGTGATGCCTTATACCTGTCTGTGGTTTGTCAGGACCATGCTCTTCAGCCATGCTCTTCAGCAGGGTGACTCCACTGTTGATGAGTTCTATGCATAGAGTTTTGCTATCTAGCGTCAGCTTGATTCTCTCTGCACTGCTGGTTGTCGTACTTGTCAGTGTTGCCAGGCTGTGTGGATTGATTTGGAGTTTCATCGTGTTTACAAGTTCTTGTCTCGACTCCGTAAGGAGTTTGAGGCCCGACACGCTCAGTTGTTTGCTCGTGGTCGTATCTCCCTCATGGAGGCGCTTTCTAAGATCCATGCTGAGGAGACTCGCCTACGTGGCGCTGGTTTACTAGAGGTTCCCTTTGTGCTCGCTGCTCGAGTTCCTGCTATGCCGCCTGCTGCACCGACTCCTTCCCGCTCGAGTGCTCCGCCTCTCCAGCCTACTCCTACGGGCGGTCAGGGTCGCTCTCGTTCGCACTGCGGCTACTGCAACCAGGATGGTCATGTTGAGTCTTCGTGCTTCACGAAGAAGAAACACCCGCGTAAGGCGCGGACATCATCTTCCGGGACTTCTATTTCTACTTCGACATCTTCAGCCACCGCCTTGACTGAGCAGGATATTCTGAGACTTAAGCGTCTGCTTGCCGCTTCAGGTTCTTCTTCGACGGGTACTGCAGGTTCTGTTACTGATGCTTCCCGCACTGAGCAACCACCATCTACACAGTCAGGTACATCCTCGTGGATTTTGGACTCCAAAGCTTCTTTTCATATGTCTTCTCATTCTAACAATTTGTCCTCTATTAGATCGCTTGATTTTCCTGTTCATGTCATCACTGTTGACAATACTCCTTGTTGGAACCGCCACTCCCTTGCCCTAGCTCTCCTCTCTCTCTCACTTATCTCGCTCACTGGTGCCGTGGCTCGATCACAAGGAAGAAGAAGAACATGAGAGTGGTGGACATAGGAGTTTTCCGGCACACAAACGCCTCCTACCTTTCCTCGAGCACGAACTCGACAGTGTCATTCTGTTACAACGCCACCGCGCGGCTTTATACCTTGAGCCAGCGCACCGGGCACGCACCCATGCCTCCACTCGCCCCCCGATCGTGCCCGCGCTCTCCTCGCTCTGACCGCGCCCGTGCCGCGCCCGAACGTGCGCTTCTCGCGGTTAGCATTGCTGGATCGCGCCCGATCAGCCCGCACGGCTCGCCAACAGAACCCACACACATGCACGCCTACGGTGTACACTTGCACGATCACCCCGTGCACTACAAGCACGCGCACACTCGACCCGCCGCGGACCCGACGCGCCCAGCGCATCCGGCGCGTGCCCATACACGCGCCCAGTGCCTCCGGAGCGCGCGCTAATACACACGCCCGACGCGACAGGCTCGTCGCCACGGCTTATTACACCCAACACACGCGCCCTAAGCCGTGGCTCAGAACAGGCCGGCGTCCTCGACGCCGTCGTCCACCAGCAGCGCACGCTCCTCCGCCGGTGCCTTCTTCAGCTGCGGGCACTCCCGCTTGAAATGCCCGCGTTCACCGCACTTGTAGCACCTGCCTCGCCGGTTGCCTCCGTTGCCTGAAGCCATTCTTCGCGCGTCGTCGTTGTCGCGTGCACCGCCCTGACGCCGCTCCCGAGCCCTCCACTGCTCCGCCGTGAACATGAGCGCGCCGTCCACTTGCTCGCCGTCTGCCTGCCCGCGTCGCTGCAGCCGCTCGTCGAACGCCTTCAGACGCCCCAGCGCATCCTCGAACAGTAGCGTGGAGAGGTCGCATAATTGCTCCATCCCGGCGACCGCCGCGAACAAGCGATCCGGGGCGCAGTCCAGCAGTTTCTTCACCAGCGCCGCGTCATCCAGCGTTGCACTGAGCCCTGCAAAACGCGTCGCCATGGCCCCGAGCTTGCTGGCGAACTCGTCCAGCGTGTCGCCGCTCGCCATGCGCAGGAGCTCGAACTCCCCGCGCAATGTGCCCAGCCGCGCCGCCCGCACGCGATCCGCGCCGACGTACCTCGCCTTGAGGCTCGCCCAGACCTTCGCCGCCGTCTTCTTGGACGCCACCTGCAGCAGCAGGTCCTCCGCGAGTGCCCGAGCAGATAAGCACTCGCCGGTTTGTCCTTCTTGGCGATCACCGCCGCCGCCACGTCCTCTGGCATCACCACCGCCTCCCACAGCCCCGCAGCATCGAGGTTGGCCTCGACTTTGATCGCCCACGCGGTGTAGTTCTCACCGGTGAGCTGCGGGACTGGCTGCGGCAGCGCTCCGCTCGAACCGCTGGCGTACGGGACGACGGACATCGCCGGCGCGCCCTGATCTCCACGTGGCTTTGATACCAATTGTTGGAACCGCCACTCCCTTGCCCTAGCTCTCCTCTCTCTCACTTATCTCGCTCACTGGTGCCGTGGCTCGATCACAAGGAAGAAGAAGAACAGGAGAGTTGTGGACATAGGAGTTTTCCGGCGCACGAACGCCTCCTACCTTTCCTCGAGCACGAACTCGACAGTGTCATTCTGTTACAACGCCACCGCGCGGCTTTATACCCCGAGCCAGCGCACCGGACACGCACCCACGCCTCCACCCCCCGATCGTGCCCGCGCTCTCCTCGCTCTGACCGCGCCGCGCCCGAACGCACGCTTCTCACGGTGAGCATCGCTGGATCACGCCCGATCGGGCCGCACGGCTCGCCAACAGAACCCACACACACACGCACGCCTTTCCGCACACTTCTTGCCGTGGCCTCTGTTCGCCACTAGTCTGTGTCTCAGCTTGATGTCAGGAATACCTTTCTTAACGGTGAGCTGCGTGAGGAGGTTTACATGCAGCCTCCACCTGGGTATTCTGCCGTCTTCGCCGCTCTCTCTATGGCCTTAAGCAAGCCCCTCGTGCCTGGTTTGAGCCTTTTGCCGCTGGTTTTTCAGCGAGTGCTCATGATCCAGCGTTGTTTGTCCACCTTTCAGCTCGTGGTTGGACTCTTCTTCTTCTCTATGTTGATGACATGATCATCACTGGCGACGATCCTGAGTACATTGCCTTTGTGAAGGCCCGTCCTAGTGAGCAGTTTCTTATGTCTGATCGTGGCCCTCTTCGGTACTTTCTTGGGATAGAAGTCTCTTCTACTTCTGATGGCTTTTTTATTTCCCAGGAAAAGTATATCTAGGATCTTCTTGCTCGTGTTGCTCTTACTGATGAGCGCATTGTTGAGACTCCCATGGAGCTCAATGTTCACCTCCGTGATACTGATGGTGACCCCTTGTCTGATTCAACGCGTTATCGTCATCTTGTTGGGAGTCTTGTCTATCTAGCCGTCACTCCTCCGGATATCTCTTATCCGGTCCATATTTTGAGTCAGTTTGTCTCTGCTCCCACTTCGGTTCACTATAGTCATCTTCTTCGTGTTCTCTGATATCTTTGTGGCACGATCTCCCACCGTTTGTTCTTTCCTCACTCCGGTTCATTACAGCTTCAGGCCTTTCCGGATGCTACGTGGGCTAGTGATCCTTCGGATTGCCGTTCACTTTTTGCTTACCGTGTTTTCCTTGGTGGTTCTCTCATTGCCTGGAAGACGAAGAAAGAAACAGACTGTAGTTTCCCGTTCGAGTGCAGAGGCTGAGTTGCGAGCTATGGCTCTTTTAATGGCAGAGGTGACTTGGTTACGATGGTTACTTCAGGATTATTGTCTGACATTACATGTGCTATTAGCATTGCGCGCGACTCTGTGAAGCATGATCTCGCCAAGCATATTGGTGTTGATGCTTTTTATGTGTGCACTGCTGTGCAGGATCAGGTTATTGCTCTTCAGTATGTGCCTTCAGAGTTACAGTGGCGGATTTCTTTACGAAGGCTCAGACTAGAGCACAACATGGCTTCTATCTCTCCAAACTCAGTGTTGTTCATCCACCATGAGTTTGAGGGGGGTGTTGAGTAGTATATATATATAGCCATGTAGCCTTTCGTATTTACCCCATTGTATAAGGGGTTTCTTGCATATGTCCTGCACCTGTACATATATATATACTGGCCTATGGCCCTGTTGGAATACAAGTTGCATATTCCTAACACGTATAACTACCTGGTAGTGTTCGTTCTGCAGGACCAGGTTCCTGGAGGGCGACACAGGGGGAGAACAACGGTTCGCGGGATAGCGACTCGTCTGTGCCGTCCTACAGGGTTGGTTCACCAGCGCGCGTGCCTCCATGAGGTGCGGTATCAGTACAATCGGGTGCAGGCACTGGTAACGGCGGCGGAGCATGCTGCGGCGGGTTAGCTACGAGACATGTGTTGCTGCTGTCGTGCAATCACTTGTGCTTGTGTCGCGCGTGCACAACCGCCGGGGACACGTACCGGTTGTACGAGGCCAGTAAGAACGTGTGGCCCCGTGTCTTGTTCTCTTGATTGAAGCAACTGTTTGCCATTTGCGGTAGGAAAATCAATCTGTCGGCGTCGGCAAGCTTGATCTTGTTACTGTGTCATGCCGAAACATATCTGCTTGCGCACATTATGGTTTGTTCAGTTAGCCGGAGTAAAAGTTAAGTTTTGTCGCCCTCGTCCCTGCATCGTCGTCATCGACGTCTGACGGCTGCTCGAGATAGCACACCCTAATCTCATCCTGATCTCCGCTCCCTGCAAACCTCTTAGTATTAGTGATGTGTGGACCATGTTGGCTGTTAGTGTTATATTATGTTCCATGTATATATTTTCCTTGTTGTATGAGGGGTTTCCTGCATATTCACCGCCTTTACATGTGTGTGTGTGTGTGTGTGTGTGTGTGTGTACTGGCCATTGGCCCCTAGGAAATACAAGTTGCATATTTCTTAACGAGACACTAGAGCATAGGTCAATTTTTTTGCATACAACTTGTGCTTTGATCCATCGCACCGCCAGCATCTTTTTTGGTCGCTGCTGCTGTCACCTGACACCGGCAGCTGTCTCTAGCCGAGCTATTGTCTGCTTGCTTCTCCATCCCGCAAGTCAACGCCCACTCATCCACCTCGCAGGTCCAAGCCTCTTCGATCATTGCTGCTCTTCCTGCCGCCACGTGACGTCGGCCACAGTCTCTGGCTGGGGTACCGTCTGCTTGCTCGTCCACCCTGCATGTCCAAGCCCACGTCAACGTTGCGCGTTCATTCCGCATGTCCAAGCCCCGTCAACTCTAGTCCGCCTCTGGCCGCGCTACGCAAGTCAGCCGGTTGCCGCCATCTCAGGACGTCAGTCCCGATCCTTCCGCCGCCTGTCCCGATCCGGCTGCCGCCGCGCCTGATTGCCCCGCTCAGTCGTACTCCGCCCGTCCGTCCTCTGCCAGGCCCGCATGTCCATTCCATGTCTGCCCCAGTTCCACACCTTGCCGTCTGGCCGTTCCATGCTTGGCCGCCCGGATCCATTGCTGCTTGCTCCAATCTGGTCCACCTCGGTTGCTTCCCGCAACATTTGACGCTTCTTTCAGGGCTTCATGGAGGGCAGCAGGAATGGCTCCTCCCATGGCAAGAGCTCTCTTCATTGAGCCACCATGATGGCTATTTCGAGCCTGCTCGAGTATTGACGTATGGCAGCGTATTAGGTGTGTTGGGAGGTATGGGTAGGCCATCGACGGCCCTTCAGTGTTTGGGCATGCTCGCACCCACTTGCCGCGGTATCGTTGTCACATGCTCCGGCCGGAATAGTTATCCGGTGTCATCACTTTGAACATTCCCCCGGATCATCATCACTGAACCAGGTGTGCTCGACAGTAACCTTCGCAGCGGTGAAACCCATGCCGGCATGTCGCTACGCCGGCATTTTGTAACTGGTTCACAATTTTTCGAAAATGAACCCTAGCAAACATCCCATGTAACTTGCTCAATACCTCCTTTTGTGGTCAAAGTATGCCACGTCAGCATACTACATATGCCAATCAGTAAAGTGAGTGACCATGGATGAAGCGGCAGAACAAGTATAGCTATAGTTATTTATACTTTTCTGAGTTCAATGACTAAAGTGATATCCGGACAGGCTCAGTTACTTCACAGTTCACACTATGAGGCATATTGCCCACCATCGATAGGAATCCAGGGTTCTTGGTATCTGCGAGCTAGAGGCGTACGAGTAATTGTATATACATATGTTAAAGATGAGATGAGTTATGATCGTCAGATCATGTAGCTGAGACAAGGTTCATGAAATAACTGAAGTGAGCATATTTGATTGATTCTATTTCTTATAAGATGGTTAACCCAATATTATCTAATCTTAACTAATTCACACGTACTGAATGACCCCTTTACTAATGAGAGACTTCAACTCCCTTATTTGGAAGGATAGGGCCTGCTTACTCATTCTTATTGCTTACATATAGATTCATCATCAGACATTCAAGTGGAATTTGAAGTGGGGGATGTGCCCCACTTAGTCTTACGTGGGGTATGGGTATCTAGTGGGGAAATCCCTATAGGAGAGAGCACGTGCATGCATGCAGGAATTTCCAACCTCATGCTGGTATCATCACATTAATTGCTAATTTTTTATTTTTGAAATGATTTATCTCACAAATCGTTAATCTGGTTAGCGAGCCTTCTTCATCCTCAACAAGGGCTTCAAAACAAGATCTCATGTTGGCATGTTTCAATGATTTTATTCAATGGGCACCAGTTGCCAGATTATTTAGATTAAGTGCTGAGATAACCAGATATTTTTGTCCGGAAATAGCCAATGGGTCGCAGGTCTCATTGCACCCGAATTGGAAAAATAATTTTAAAATTCAAAAAGCATAAAAAATGCCTGATATGTTTTGGAATCAAACCTGATCAGGTATTACACTCGTGTGAAAGGCTTCGACCGACTCCTTCGCCACAACAACAACAACAACAACAACAACAACAAAGCCTTTAGTCCCAAACAAGTTGGGGTAGGCTAGAGGTGAAACCCATAAGATCTCGTGATAGCAAGCTTCCACGCACCCTTGTCCATAGCCAGTTCTCTGGTGATACTCCAATCATTCAAGTCTCTTAACGGACTCCTCCCATGTCAAATTCGGTCTACCCCGACCTCTCTTGATGTTCTCCGCATGCTTTAGCCGTCCGCTATGCACTGGGGCTTCTGGAGGCCTGCGCTGAATATGCCCAAACCATCTCAGACGATGTTGGACAAGCTTCTCTTTAATAGGTGCTACCCCAACTCTTATCTCGTATATCATTATTTCGGACTCGATCCTTCCTCGTGTGGCCACACATCCATCTCAACATACGCATCTCCGTCACACTTAACTGTTGAACATGTCGCCTTTTAGTCGGCCAACACTCGGCGCCATACAACATTGCGGGTCGAACCGCCGTCCTGTAGAACTTGCCTTTTAGCTTTTGTGGCACTCTTGTCACAAAGAATGCCAGAAGCTTGGCGCCACTTCATCCATCCGGCTTTGATTCGATGGTTCACATCTTCATCAATACCCCCATCCTCCTGCAGCATTGACCCTAAATATCGAAAGGTGTTCTTCTGAGGCACCACCTGCCCATCAAGGCTAACCTCCTCCTCCTCACACCTAGTAGTACTGAAACCGCACATCATGTACTCAGTTTTAGTTCTACTAAGCTTAAACCCTTTCGATTCCAAGGTTTGTCTCCATAACTCTAACTTCCTATTTACCCCCGTCCGACTATCGTCAACTAGCACCACATCGTCCGCAAAGAGCATATATCACGGGATATCTCCTTGTATATCCCTTGTGACCTCATCCATCACCAAGGCAAAAAGATAAGGGCTCAAAGCTGACCCTTGATGCAGTCCTACCTTAATCGGGAAGTCATCAGTGTCGACATCACTTGTTCGAACACTTGTCACAACATTATCGTACATGTCCTTGATGAGGGTAATGTACTTTGCTGGGACTTTGTGTTTCTCCAAGGCCCACCACATGACATTCCGTGGTATCTTATCATAGGCCTTCTCCAAGTCAATGAACACCATATGCAAGTCCTTCTTTTGCTCCCTGTATCTCTCCATAAGTTGTCGAACCAAGAAAATGGCTTCCATCGTCGACCTCCCAGGCATGAAACCAAACTGATTTTTGGTCACGTTGGTCATTCTTCTTAAGCTGTGCTCAATGACCCTCTCCCATAGCTCCATTGTATGGCTCATCAGCTTAATTCCACTGTAATTAGTACAACTCTGAACATCCCCCTTGTTCTTGAAGATTGGTACTAATATACTCCGTCTCCATTCTTCTGGCATCTTGTTTGCCCGAAAAATGAGGTTGAAAAGCTTGGTTAGCCATACTATCGCTATGTCCCCAAGGCCTTTCCACACCTCAATGGGGATAGAATCAGGACCCATCGCCTTGCCTCCTTTCATCCTTTTTAAAGCCTCCTTGACCTCAGACTCCTGAATTCGCCGCACAAAACGCATGCTGGTCTCATCAAAGGAGTCATCAAGTTCAATGGTAGAACTCTCATTCTCCCCATTGAACAGCTTGTCGAAGTACTCCCGCCACCTATGCTTAATCTCCTCATCCTTCACGAGGAGTTGGTCTGCTTCGTCCTTGATGCATTTGACTTGGCCAATATCCCTCGTCTTCCTCTCTCGGATCTTGGCCATCTTATAGATGTCCCTTTCACCTTCCTTCGTGCCTAACCGTTGGTAGAGGCCCTCATACGCCCTACCCCTTGCTTCACCGACAGCTCGCTTTGCAGCCTTCTTCGCCATCTTGTACTTCTCTATGTTGTCTGCACTCCTATCCAAGTACAGGCGTCTGAAGCACTCTTTCTTCTCTTTAATCGCCTTCTGGACATCATCATTCCACCACCAGGTATCCTTATCTTCGCTTCTCCTTCCCCTGGACACTCCAAACTCCTCCAAGGCCACCTTACGAATGCAAGTCGCCATCTTCATCCACACATTGTCCGCATCCCCTCCTTTCTCCCAAGGGCCCTCCTTAATGACCCTCTCCTTGAACGCCTGAGGTACCTCCCCCTTGAGCTTCCACCACTTCGTTCTAGCGACTTTGGCACGCCTATCCCGCTGGGCACGAATCCGAAAGCGGAAGTCAGCAACCACCAGCTTATGTTGAGGTACAACACTCTCTCCAGGTATCACCTTACAATCTAGGCACGCACGCCTATCTTCTATTCTCGAGAGGATGAAATCAATCTGGCTAGAGTGTTGGCCACTAGAAAAAGTCACCAGATGTGATTCTCTCTTTCTAAAGAGGGTGTTAGCTACAATCATGTCGTAGGCTAGAGCAAAGCTTAAGACATCTTCTCCTTCCTGATTCCTGGTGCCATAGCCAAAGCCCCCATGCAAAACCCGTGTTAGATGTACCCACGTGGCCATTAAGGTCTCCTCCTATGAAGAGCTTCTAGCCAATCGGTACACTCCTAACCATGTCTTCCAGGCCTTCCCAGAACTCCCTCTTGGTGTTCTCAGTGTGGCCTACTTGCGGGGCATACGCGCTGATAACATTGAGAACTAAGTCCCCAATTACCAGCCTGACCAGGATAATCCGGTCCCCACGTCTCTTGGCGTCTACCACTCCATGCTTGAGGCTCTCGTTGATCAAGATGCCTACGCCATTCCTGTTTGCAGCCATCCCGGTGTACCACAGCTTGAAGCCGGTACCCTCCACCTCCTTAGCCTTCTGTCCCCTCCACTTGGTTTCTTGGACGCAAAGGATATCAACACTTCTCCTCACCGCTGCATCGACTAGCTCCCGAAGCTTCCTTGTCAGGGACCCTATGTTCCAGCTACCTAAGCGGATCCTCCTAGGCTCGGCTAGCTTCCTTACCCTTCGCACTCGTCGAGTCAAATGCGAAGACCCTTGCTCATTTTCAACTACATCCGGGCGCCGATGTAGCGCGCCACTAAGGATGCGACGACCCGATCCTCGCTCACTTGCCACCGTATCCAGATCAAGATACGGCGCGCCACCAAGGGGGTGACGTCCCGGCCCTTGCCCATTTGACACCACACCCGGGTTCCGGTGTGGCGCGTCGCTGAGAGGGTTACGCCCCAACGAAAATCGTTTGGGTTTCATCTCCATAAGAGTAGCTGAGTTTTCACGTTGGCTCGCCAAGCCTAACACAACCCTCCTCCTTTACCCGGGCTTGGGACCGGCTATGTTGAGACAACATAGGCGGAGTTAATGCAACACGAGGACTTCCCAGGAGGTCACCCATCCTAGTACTACTCTCGCCCAAGCACGCTTAACTTCGGAGTTCTGATGGGATCCGGTGCTTTAGTGCTGGCATGATCGCAAAAAGCGTGAATAGTAACTTTTAATTGCCAAGAAAACAAATTTGTGATTACAAAAAGCGTGAATAGTAACTTTTAATTGCTATACCATGAGTCATTCCTCTGCAAAACTTTCACATGAGTATTACTCTGACCATGTTTGTTACAAAGAAGTTTCAGAAATTTTTAACTCTTTTTAATTTTTCTAAAATTGTTTTTCCATTTTGGGTGCATTGGCCCCCATGTTCCCAAAGATCTGCGTTGGTTTTTTCTCTGGCTAGTTACTATATTGTAGTACTAGTTACTATATTATAGTAACCAGATGAATGACACCCTGTGCTGCAAACTAAGTTTTATAAATTTGGTAACTAAGGGTATATAAATCCGGTAAGTAAGTGAAATTAATGTCGTAATTACTGACAAAAAAATGTTGTCAAAACATACTACATGGGATGTAGTTTTGAAGATCTCGCGGCAATGAAGCCAATGATAAAAGCGGATCATTAATCGGGTTGGTGGTTTAAGAGATAAAAGTTTATAGTGTAGTCTCCCACACAAGACACTGCAGGGCACGTCCCGCACATAACACAGTCCAGCATTAAATCATCCTTTACACGATATCATGACCCTATTGTGCATCAGATGTGGGCTTAAACATTGTGTGGAATTTGGTGTCCAAAACTATGTTTGCATGTATGGTGGCTGCCTGGCTGGCTGTCTGCAGTAACCTGTTCCTGAAATTTTCAACCTTGCACATTCGAACAACTTTATTATGTCGTTTGGCAGGTCCAGCAGCATTTAGACCACGTGTAAATGCAACCTCAGTATATAGCTCACTAGTGGAGAATGGCCGCCCTGTACTACAAGGGCTTCTGGCTGTTGATATAATCGCCAAAGAGGTAATGCCTTAGTAATTGAAACATGAATTTTCTTTCAACCCTTAATTATACTTAATAATATTTATTCTCTCATTGTCTCCTTAGGTTCTTGGTTGGGTTCAATTGATGCCGAGCTATGCTGCTGAGCTTGTTGAGTATGTTCGCACCTTTCTGGAACGTACACACGAAAGATGCCGGGCATCATATATGGAGGTATAGTTATGCACTTGTCTGTGGTTTCAGGAACATGCAATTCTTATATGTGAATTAAATCTACTACTTTTATGTTCTAATTATATGGCAGGCTGTATCCTTTTTTTTCTTTCTAATTCTGCTGACTTGAAATACAAACTAATGATTGTGCACTTCTGAAACTTGGCTGCCGAGCTGTATATCCCACATTTGTTTGGTTTAGACGAGACCCATAGATTTGGACGGTCAACTTTAGATGTGGAACATTGACGTCATTGTGAGATCATTGTGGCTAGCCTTGCACAGATAGGAAATGTCATTGTGATACCCCGACAACACAAAGTATGCATGCCAAATCCATAGATCCTGGGAAGTAACTGTTAGTGATGTCTCTTGACCTTTTGTATTCAGTCTCTTGGCATTCTTCTATGGCCTTTTGGCATCCCATGTATGTGTATATATGTTGGCTTTCACCTTCTAAATAATACAAGTTGCTTTTCTCAACATGGTATTAGAGCTCTAGGTATTTTTTTTTGCACGCGCAACTCGTGCTCTCCGATCCAATCTCCTACACGCCCGCCGTTGCTTTGTTTTCTGCCGGCCGTGATTCTGCTGTTGCATGCCTACATCTCCAAATACAGGAGCTTCTCATCCAACTACTGTGTGGAATCAGTGTTTCAGTGTTGTGTGTTGACTCACCCGATCGATCCAGCCGCTTGCTGCTGGTCGTCCCCGGCGCCTTCTGTCATCCGCGTCACTGCTCTTCCAGCCGCCCGTCGCCCTTCCGTCCGCGGCCGCCCGGCTCCACTCCGGCTTCGGCCGCCCGGCGCTCCTTCGTCCGCGGCATCCCGGCGTCCATCCGATTCCGGCTGCTGGCCATCGCTGGCCCCTTCCGATCGTCGCTGCCGGTGGCCCGTCCTGCCCGCTCGTGGCCCCCTTCCGAGCTGGTGGTCCTGACGCCGGTCGTCGTCTCCATCGACCTGTGGCGAAGTCTGGCTGATCGAGGTCCCCTACTGCTCGAGGTTCGACCTCTGCCGTGGGCTTTTTGTCTCCCTGGTCGGGTCGCTGCCACTATTTTTTACCTGATTGACTTTCGTCTGCGAGGATTGATTAAAAAAAAGACAGAAGAGAAGCATCATGTCTTCGACATCATTGGGCTATGTCGCCGTTCCACGCTGTCCGGTAATTTTTGATGGTGCTAACTATGCTGAGTTTGCTGCCTTTATGTGCATTCACATGCGTGGCCTTCGTTTATGGGGAGTTCTTTCCGGCGAGGTTCCATGTCCTCAGCGTCCAGTTCCTCCCGTGGCTCCTATCCCGCCGCCACCTCCATCGGCTCTTGGCACAGATGCTTCTGATGATGATAGGGCTGCAGCCCAGGTTGCTGCTGATAATGCAGTCGCTGCTTATGACCAGCAGGTCGCGGTTTATTCGGATGCTCTTTCCATTTATCGTGATGATCTGACTGCTTATACTCAGTGGTGTGATGATGATGCTCGTGCAGCGGCTGTCCTCACTTCCAGTGTTTTACCACAGTTTGCATATGAGTTTATGGGCCTCGGTACTGTGTTTGAGATGTGGACTCGTCTTCGTCAGCGCTATCAGCCCTCTGGTGATGCTCTCTACTTGTCTGTGGTTCGTCAGGAGCATTCTCTTCAACAAGGAGACTCCACTATTGATGAGTTCTACACTCAAGTTTTGCTATCTGGCTCCAGCTTGACAACCTTCGCACTGTTGTTTGTGGCACTTGCGCGTGTTGCCAGACTGTGAGGTCCGACTTGGAATTTCAGCGTGTCTATGAGTTTCTGTCGCGGCTCCGTGGGGAGTTTGAGCCTCGACGTGCTCAGTTGTTTGCTCGCGGTCGCGTTCCTATTTCGGAGGTACTTGCTGAGCTTCGTGCTGAGGAGACTCACCTTCGTGGTGCTGGGTTGCTTCAAGTTCCCTCTATGCTTGCTCGAACTGCTGCTCCACCAGTGATTTCTCGCTCCAATGCTCCACCGCTACTGCCCACTCCTGGTAGTGAGGGCCGCTCTCATGAGGGTCGCTCTCGTCCTCGTACTCATTGCGGCTATTGCAATAGGGATGGTCACCCCGAGTCTGACTGCTTCAAGAAGAAGCGTGATATGCGTAACAGGGAGCGCAATTCTTCTTCTGGGACTCGTGCTTCTTCATCGACGTCATCTACTGTCTCCTTGACTGAGCAGGATATTGTGAAGCTTAAGCGTCTACTTGCCGCTTCAGGTTCTTCGATGGGTACTGCAGGCTCTGTGACTGGTGCTTCCAGTGCTGAGCGGTCACCGTCTACATAGTCAGGTACATCCAAATGGGTTCTGGATTCTGGAGCTTCATTTCATATGTCTTCCGATTCTTCTATCTTGTCCTCTCTTAGATCTCTCGATCTTCCTATTAATGTTCTTACAGCAGATGGTACTTCTCTTCCTGTGGCTAGTCGAGGCAATCTTTCCACTTCTTCATTTTATGTTCCAGATGTTTCTCATGTTCCTCGCCTTACCATGAATCTATTTTCCGCGAGTCAGCTTACTGATTCTGGTTGTCGTGTCATTCTTGACGTTGATTCTTGCACAACCCAGGATCGTCACACGAAGGCTCTGGTTGGAGCTGGCCCTCGCCGCCATGATTCTTAAGGACTTTGGGAGTTAGACTGGCTTCATGTTCCTTCTGCTGCCACCACATCCGCCAGTCCATCTGCTTTCGCCGTTTCAGCCATCAGCTCCTTCCAGCAGTGGCATCATCGACTTGGTCACCTTTGTGGTTCTCGACTATCATCTTTAGTTCGTCGTGGTCTTCTGGGGCCTATCTCAGGAGATGTCTCCTTACACTGCCAGGGTTGTAGGTTGGGTAAACAAATTCAGTTACCTTATCCTACTAGTGAGTCGGTGTCTCAGCGCCCTTTTGATTTAGTACATTCAGATGTATGGGGCCCGACTCCCTTCGCTTCCAAAGGGGGTCATCGATACTATATTATTTTTATAGATGATTTCTCTCGCTACACTTGGCTTTACTTTATGTCTTCTCATAGTGAGGTTCTCTATTTATAAGCGTTTTGCTGCCATGGTTCACACTCAGTTCTCTACACCTATCCGTGTGTTCCGTGCTGATTCTGCTGGCGAGTATATCTCTAAAATGTTGCGTGGTTTTCTTGCCGAGCAGGGTACTATTGCTCAGTTCTCTTGTCCTGGTGCTCACGCTCAGAATGGCGTGGCTGAGCGCAAACATCGTCACCTTCTTGTGACAGCTCGTGCGATGATGATTGCCGCCTCTCTTCCGCCTCATTTTTGGGCTGAGGCTGTCTCTACTGCCACATATCTCATAAACATTCAACCTTCATCTGCTCTGCAGGGTGGTATTCCTTTTGAGCATCTTTTTGATCATTCTCCTGATTATTCGGCGCTTAGGTTGTTTGGTTGTGTTTGCTATGTTCTCCTGGCCCCACGAGAACGCACCAAACTGACCGCTCAATCTGTCGAGTGTGTTTTTCTAGGCTACAGTGATGAGCATAAGGGTTATCGATGTTGGGATCCTGTTGGTCGTCGAATGCGTATTTCTCGAGACGTTACTTTTGATGAGTCTCGTCCATTCTACCCGCGACCATCCTCCTCGACTTTTTCAGTAGAGGATATCTCCTTTCTCGCGTTTCCTGAAAAACCTCCCTCTGTGCGCAGTATTCCTATTCCTTGTCCTGCTATTGCAGATCCGACGCCGTCCTCTTCTATGGTTTCATGTCCTCCCTCATCGCAAGACTCTCCACCTTCATCATCGATACCTTCTCCTTCTCCACCTTCATCATCGATACCTTCCCCTTCTCCACCTTCATCAGTGATACATTCCCCGTCTCCACCTCCAGTGATTCCACCTCTTCCCTCCTTTCCTTTCCATTATACTCGCCGTCCACGTGTTGTGGACAAATCCAATGACGTGTCATCTACTTCTGGTGTGTCGTCCACCTCATCACAGCCGACTTATAGTCTTCGGGCTCGGCCTCGCCCTCCCCCTGACCGCTATTCTCCTAGTCGATATGGTCTTTTGGCTGTACTTGAGCCTACCTCTTATCGCGATGCTATTGTTCATCCTGAATGGCAGTTTGCGATGGCAGAGGAGCTTGCTGCTCTTGAGCGCACCGGTACATGGGATCTTGTTTCTCTTCCTTCCGGTGTTCGTCCCATCACTTGTAAGTGGGTCTACAAAGTTAAGACTCGCTCCGATGGTTCTCTTGAGCGTTACAAAGCTCGTCTTGTGGCTCGTGGCTTTCAACAGGAGCATGGTCGTGATTACGATGAGACATTTGCTCCTGTAGCCCATATGACCACTATCCGCACACTTCTCGCTGTGGCATCTATTCGCCATTGGTCTGTTTCTCAGCTTGATGTTAAGAATGCCTTTCTTAATGGTGAGCTTCGTGAGGAGGTTTATATGCAGCCACCACCCGGGTATTCTGTTCCTGATGGCATGGTATGCCGTCTTCGTCGCTCTCTTTATGGCCTTAAGCAAGCCCCTCGCGCCTGGTTTGAGCGTTTTGCCTCTGTGGTGACCGCCGCTGGTTTTTCAGCGAGTGCTCATGATCCGGCATTGTTTGTTCACCTTTCAGCTCGTGGTCGGACTCTTCTTCTTCTATATGTTGATGACATGATCATCACTGGCGATGACCCTGAGTACATTGCCTTTGTCAAGGCCTGTCTCAGTGAGCAGTTTCTTATGTCCGATCTTGGTCCTTTTCGTTACTTTCTTGGGATTGAGGTTTCCTCCACGTCTGATGGCTTTTTTATTTCCCAAGAAAAGTATATCCAGGATCTTCTTACTCGTGCGGCTCTTAGTGATGAGCGCATTGTTGAGACTCCTATGAAGCTCAATGTTCACCTTCGCGCTTCTGATGGTGAGCCCTTGTCTGATCCGACACGTTATCGTCATCTTGTTGGGAGTCTTGTCTATCTCGCCGTCACTCGTCCAGATATCTCCTATCCTGTTCATATCTTGTGTCAGTTTGTTTCTTCTCCCACTTCGGTACACTATGGTCACCTTCTTCGTGTTCTACGATATCTTCGTGGCACGATCTCTCACCGTCTCTTCTTTCCCCGCTCTAGCTCGTTACAGCTCCAGGCCTATTTGGATGCTACGTGGGCTAGTGATCCTACGGATCGCCGTTCATTTTCTGCTTACTGTGTTTTTCTTGGTGGTTCTCTCATTGCCTGGAAGACGAAGAAACAGACTGCAGTTTCCCGTTCGAGTGCAGAGGCTGAGTTGCGAGCTATGTCTCTTCTGACAGCAGAGGTGACTTGGTTACGATGGTTACTGGAGGATTTCGGTGTTTCTGTTACTACACCTACCACCATCTTATCAGACAGTACAGGTGCTATCAGTATTGCACGGGATCCCGTGAAGCATGAGCTTACCAAGCATATTGGCGTTGATGCTTCTTATGTCCGTGCTGCTGTGCAGGATCATGTTGTTGCTCTTCAGTATGTGCCTTCTGAGTTACAGCTAGCAGACTTCTTCACGAAGGCCCAGACTAGAGCGCAACATGGATTTCACCTTTCCAAACTCAGTGTTGTGGATCCACCATGAGTTTGAGGGGGGGGTGTTAGTGCTGTCTCTTGACCTTTTGTATTCAGTCTCTTGGCATTCTTCTATGGCCTTTTGGCATCCCATGTATGTGTATATATGTTGGCTTTCACCTTCTAAATAATACAAGTTGCTTTTCTCAACAGTAACAACTTCAAGAATGATTCATAGCTACCGGATTCGCTCAAACCATTGTCGAACTCTGATCTAGATCATTGTAGATTGGGGTTTGAATTCATTCGATTCGTACCCGATTTGCTGTCTGATATGTGATTGGAGGACAAACAAACAGGAACTTGGGTGTCCCTCGTGTCCTCATCGTTGCTGCCTGATGTGGCCCTTTGTTGCTGCTGCAACTCTGCTATCATCGCAATTAATTGTAGACGAGATGGGAGTAGCAGTCAACCAGGAGCAGCCTGGATGTGCCGTTCGGAGGAGATGAGAGGGAGCTGCAGCCAGCACGGAGCAGCATCGACATGGCACTGGAAAAGATGGGAGCAGGCAGCAGCAGCAGGTCGTGTGGCTTGGCTGGAGGAAGGAAGTGAGGAGCGGTGGCTGGTGGTTTTGGTTTCAGCTTCTAAAGGAGTTAGGGCAGAAATGAGGAGGGGATTAATTTGAATTGAGGTCACTATCTGAGCGTCCAATGATTCTTGATAATGGGAGAGGGACTTGCACTAGCTGAGCCAGCCGAACTGGCTGATGGGTCGTTTCTTTCTATATCTTTTATTTTTTAAAATGCATTTCATCTTTATTCACAAATCAAACAGAATGTCGAATCCTATGCAACCGATTCGTGAATCCTACGCCTAATTTACAAATCAGAGATGTATACCCCCTGTCAATTCGATTCATGGAAATTGGTGAATTGTGAATCACGGACCCGAATTGCAAACTGAGAGAATCTGGTAACTGTGGAATGATTATTGGCTAATGGACATGTCAAAAGAACTGTCCGTGCCATGGCGCAGGGCAATTCTTCCACCTCCAATGCATGCGATTGATGCGTCCAAGCATATCCTCGTGAACCCTCTTGAAGCACCAATTGCCATAAGCCTTTGTGGTGTCCTCTTCATTTTGTAATCGCAATTACTCCCCAAAGACTGCAACCACAGCTTTCACCATTCTCCGCAAACTCAATATGGTTGTGCTCTGACCTGAATTATCTCATCAATAGAATCAGCTGGGACACCATATGTGATCACATTTTCGCATGCAAGTTCCCCAGCTGCATGTCTGCTTGAAGTATGGGTCATGGGCCTGTATAGCGTTTTCAATGTGCAAGAACAGCTCCGTAATCATCTGGAACCATTCATGGAAATTTCAGCCCGCCACAGGTAGTTGGAGGATAGGGGTTGGGATGTTCACACCTTATATGGAGGGGGTCAAATCAGCAGGCAAAGCAAGTGTCTTTTGAAATACCTACATTTAGCGTTCGTACTAGTAACTCATGGCTAACAACTAATCTTAGTTCTCATTTTTACTTGACCTCCTAGGAGGATTGTATCCAAACTCTACCTTTACAATGCAATGAAACGCAAAGGTCCTTTGTGTTTTCTCGAGAAAAAAACAACAACTAATCTTATTGGGTGAGTTCTGCTAGCAATTTTATAAGCAATCACAGCTTGCATTGATGCTCTTGTAGCTCAACTTCGTTGGTGCTAAATTAATAAAAAATAAGTCCCTTTTTTTTGCAGTCCAAGTGTATTTCTACTCTGTTTTCTTCATGATCCTTTTATATTCTGGCAAAATGCAGGCTGTTCTTGAGAAACAAAGTTATATTCTCCTCTCACGGAGTGATGTTGAAAGTTTAATGCGTCTGGACCCTGCAAATGCTTCTTTGCAAAATTCTTTTGGTCAACCTGATAACGACACTCCAGATGCAGGAATTGAAGTGGAGATTGAACTAAGTGATCTCCTATTGGATATGTGCCCGATAAAACAGGTATATTTTGTCACGTTCAAACTTTTTAGTACTTACGCATTTTCCTTTTTTTGGTGTGTGTGTGTGGGGGGG
>LR738715.1:414049324-414101045 GCA_902687465.1 Secale cereale
TTACTGATTTACGTAAAACAATCTAAACATGATGCTTTCAACTAACTGTTATATCCACAAATGGAAATAAGCAAGCACTTGCGAAAAGTTACCACAATGCCGAACTGTATATAAAAGAGTAAATTGCACTGGGAACCCGTGATCAGTTTAGCGCTGCAACTTGCAAAAAAGCTAAATTCAACACTGTAAACATGATGCAGGGGTGCGTCCAAATTTGCCAACAAGCAAGCCATAGGAATGCATATTGTTTATTTGTTCTTTGCCTGTAGTTAGATCGGCAGATAATACGTTCTTCATAAGTAGAACCCTGGTATTGACAGTAGTTTGTGCTCAAATAGTCATAATAATGTTCAGGATATCGGTAACCGGTACCATATCGGTTGGGCGCTGAGTAGGGATTAATCGGCGAATCGGCCATTTAACTGAATTTACCCATTTATGTATAGGTTAACTAGCGCCATATCTGCATATCCTAGGCTATATAGCAACATGCAATGTACTAAGGCCCCCTTTGTTTGGGCTACAGATTCCTGAGAATAAGCTGTGGCTCTGGATTCCCGAGAATCAGAATCTGGCTGTTTGTTTACCCTGTTGTTGGTCAGATGTAGGAGCTATGGGTGTTATGAAATGTCAGTAACGTTCTGGAGTGCTGATGATGATGTTTATATGCAGATTAAAGCACATATTACCTGTTTTGACTCGATAAAGTGTGATTTAGCCAAAAAAAATACGGATTGTTTTTTCTAGAATTGTCATGATGGTAGGAATATACCATCCAATATATGAAAATGACACATAACATCCAAAATAAGCAACAACTATCATAGTCTTATATATGAAATATATCATCCAAAATATGGACCAACCAGCATAGGCTTACATACATACATATCATCCAAAATACACACTTACCATCGTAGTCTCATCAATATTTGAAACTATACTTGAGTTGCTTGCATGGTCGCATCATCACCAACCACAATGTTGGAAGCATGGTCTATGGGTTGGGGATGTATGGGTAACTTGGCATTTTCAGTAAAATACGCCGTTTCATCTTGAACACACCAAATGCACGCGCAATGACTTTGAGTAGAGATGAATGTGCAAAGTTAAATTCCGGCACATGGTACTATTGCCCTTTGTATGTAGCTAAATATCCATCCATCACAATTGGGATAACCGAAGTCAACAAGATAGTACCTCCCTGGATAAAGCAATAGTTTTACACATGGGATCAACAAGATAACTAAAACAATATTGTCATGCACATGTAAATGAAATGGATACCTATAGGTGGATGTGGAAACCTATGTGCATACTTCACCAAAGTGTCTCTGAATATCCTTGTGTCATGTGCTGACCCTGACCATCCCGGTACAATAGAAGTGAATCTCATGTCAAAGTCAACCATTGCCATGATATTCTGTGTTGGGTATCCATGACGACCAACATGGTTGACGATCTCATCATTTGGAACAATTACAGGAATATGCGACCCATCTATTGCACCTATGCAACCATTGAAATGAGGTGCAAATCTCTCACCTCGAAGCCTATCATGCACAACTCTGAACTCCAGATCAGTTGGTCGAATGATGTCTACAGCCATGGCATTCAAGCATTTCAATACTTCATTGAATTTGCGATGTATAACTTCAGTTGATCTCTTGAAACGATTCTCCACTTGGCTTACGGATTGAGGGCCCCCAACCATCCACAAAAACATGCCCAATGCTTCTTCTGAACTCATGTTCCTTGTTCCTTTCAAGCCATATGAGTGTATGATGCAATCTATCAAAATAAGGCTTGTACATCCTGAACATGTTATAGCAATCTTCTGGAGTACATTGAAATTGAGGCGTGGTTGGAGGATCGGGTGATCACAAGGGTTGGAGGATCGGGTGATCGGATGATCTGAAGCATTAAATGACCGGATCGAATGGTTCAGAGCCTCAGAACACTGTGCGAGGATGTAGTTGGCTTAGTTCTTAATCCTTACCAAAATTTTATAAGATCTTTTTTAGGCTATTTTTTTAATAGGTACATTCTTAAAAGTGAACAGGAGTATCGATTTGGATGCATATGCATCTAGATAAAATTTCAATTTCATATTTTGTACTTGCACATCACATAGTGCACATTAAGTAATGCTGCATTCTTCAATTTACTGATATTAGTGGGCCCTTTAACATGTGCTGGGCTTTACAATGTGACAGATTGCACGTAGGGATGAAGAAATGGCTCCTTACATCGCAGAATCGAAAAGGAACTATGTATTTGGTGGGATTTCTAGTGTTGCTGCTAATGCATCAATAAAGGTTTGTTCCAAATCACTGCTTATTCTTGTTGTAAGCCTGTACTGTCAAAGCAGATTCCAGATATCCTACTTACGGTTGTTCAATCATGAAAGGCGCTCGCATTAATGAAGTCCATTAACCTGTTGGGAGTTCAACAAATATGCAGAAACTCGATAGCACTAGAACAGGTAGGACTTTCATTTGCAGCAATTGTTTTTGATAGATCAAGTAGATGGCCGATTCAATAGTCACATGTGTAAATTATTTCTCTCTATGCAGGCACTTGCAGCCATACCTTCCATTGATAGTGACGCTGTCCAACAGAGATTAGATCGTGTTCGGACATTCTATGAGCTACTAAACCTGCCTTTCGAGGTACACTAAGAATAATACCACATACCCATAGTCGTGTTTTTTTAAAAGCTTTAATCACCCTATTCCTCCATGTGCAGTCTTTGCTTGGGTTCATTGCTGAACAAGAATATTTTTTTTCTGCAAAAGAGTAAGCGTGTGAATATTTTTCATTTACATTGTCATTGTTTTTGGTTAACCATATTTAGTTTCATGTTACTTTGTTTGTGTAGATACTTGAGCATACTAAAGGTCAATGTACCTGGTAGAGACATACCAATGGATGCTGAACGACGTATCTCACAGATTTTGAGCCATTAAATTGAATTGGGCAAGATGATTTTAGCTATAACTGTGGTCTGACTGTATCTTTCTCGGCTTTCTTTGTAGCTGTAGTTAATATTGTTATTTCTGTTTGGTTTTTTCTTTTGATGTCTACAGTGTAGGTAATGTGTTATTTGTTGTCTCGTTCGCTGTAAATTTGTAGTGCTTTGACTGGAACGCTCATTCTTGATCGTTGTACATGTGTAATCTTTTGGATGTATTTTAATAAAATCCTCAGATTCATGTGTGTCGTTATTCAAATTGTTGCCGACACATAACACATGGTAAATAGTCACCACAAATGTGCCAACTGTGGCCATGAATTTAAGACCGAATGTGAGCCATGGGCTCGAAAGTTGTGGGGAGCCAAAGTTTTTAGTTTTAAAGCTCCCTCCATTCACAAATATAAGACCTTTTAGATAGTTAAATATGGATTATATATTGACTGAAATGAGTGAATAGACGCACTAAAATGTGTATATACATTCAATTCTGATTTTTTAAAAACATTGTATATTTGTGAATGGAATATCTGATAACTATAAAGGAAAAGAGTGAATGAAGAGAGTATCAAAGGCAACAAGTCTCAGATGACCGGCTAAACATAAATTGCATCAGAGATCCGGAGGCCTTACTCCCAGGGGTGGGAGTTTGGCCGCCCGCGCGTTCGCCCGGTGCCGTTGCCTCGTCGGCCGCTGAGCTCGTCTCAGTTTTTGGCTGGGCAAGCTGCCTCCTTGAGGCCGCTGAGCTCGTCTCAGTTTCCGGCTGGGCAAGCTGCCTCCTTGAGGCCGGGGAGTCGTCGCCGCGGACGCCGCGCATGTGTATGGGGCGTTGCTGGACGGGCCGACTGGCTCTGCGCGGGTCTCTTGGAAAGTTGGTGCCGCCGCGTCGCTGTCGCCATGGTCGGGGCTGGCCTCGGTGATGATGCGTCAATCCTCTTTCCGCCCTTTCATTTCCGCCTTCGGCGCCTCCCTCTCCCCGCATCCTGGTGTTGCCCGGGCTCCGGCCTGGCCGCGGCGCCCCTGTCCTGGA
Source organism: Secale cereale (assembly GCA_902687465.1). NCBI lineage: Eukaryota > Viridiplantae > Streptophyta > Magnoliopsida > Poales > Poaceae > Secale > Secale cereale. The sequence goes on from LR738715.1 coordinate 414,053,329, forward strand.
CCGTCGGCGCTCGGGGAAACCCTTGCTCCTCGCGAGCTGGCCTCGGTGGAGACGAACCGGGTCGTGCTGGCCATGGGCCGCACCTTGGGCCGGCCTCTTAGGCCCCTCTCGGGCCTCTCTGTTGCTGGGCCGCAGCTCGTTGCGATTTCGGGCCCAGCCGGGCGGTCCATATGGCCATCCCTAGGGTTTCCCTCCCAGCCCGCATCTGATCCACTCGTCCCCGCATCGGCTCTCCTCCCGCCGCCTCCTGCCTGGTGCCCCTCGCCGTCGTCCCCAGCTTTCGCGCTACCACCCCTCCCTCGTCGACCATGTTCCGGGAATGGGGGGACGAGGTGGGCCGCCCCAAGCGACGCGCGGATGACCGCCACCCCCCTCCCACGCTCCTCCCCGGATGGCCTTCGGTGAGAGGTTGACTTCCGGCAGCAGCTGTCCTCCCGCCCGGTCAGGCGTTCCCTCGCGCGTGACGCTCGTCGTCCTCCCCCCGCGCCGATCGTCGTTCCCCTGAGCGCGACAGCCGGTGCTCCTCCGAGCGCGATAGCCGCCGCTCATCGGGACGACGCGCCTCTCCCCGCGCGGACTCGCGGGACCATCCCCGGTCGGCGGTTGCGGAGTCGTGGCGCTCCTCTCGACGGCGATCTCCCTCCCCGGCGCGCCGGCGGGATCGCTCCCCCTCCCCTCCCCAGCTGCAACAGCAACAACCCTCCAACGTCACCAACACCTCGGCCGCCCGCCGTTACCAACCTCCCCAAAACCAGCCCTCCTTCCCTCCGACCAGTGGGGGCAACGACAACCGTGGGCGCCAAGGCGCTAAGAAGAAGAAGAAGGGATTTCCTCGCCCCCTGCTATCGCCGCCCCGCCAGCCGCGACAGCTCCCCCTTCGGTCGCCGACACCGCCCCGGACGCCCTGCTATGCTTCAACTGTGGCTGGAACTAGAATTGCCAAAGAATAAAACACCTGGAACTAGAATTTATTCATCAAGAATAAACTCCGAAGGAAGGAATTAAGTCAACTTGATGAAAAAGGAATAAGAATTATGTTATGCTTATCCTCCACCAATTAAATTGATGAGAAGCAATGGATTCGCATATTACTTATTCCCGTTGCAAAAGATTAAAGAGGGATATATAGCGAACTCGGGAAAATCTTCATGAAACACCGGTAGGATTGGAATGAACGAATGAATTGATATGATAACACCGGAAAAGAACTCTTGGGCGAGCCACCGTAAGGAATTGAAACCGAGTGGAGAAAATGGAACGAACCACCGTGAAGAATTACAATCGAGTGACGAAAGAGAATGAACCACCGTAAGGAATTGAAGTCGAGTGAAGAAACGAACAACCACCGGGAAGAATTAAAATGGAGTGAATACAAGAGAATGAATCACCGGGAAGAATAAAGCACTCGAGGGAATTTGAATAACAAGAAGGAAGAGATCACGAACTAATTAAGAATATTTGAAGGAAGCACCGGACAAATGTGAGACGAACGAAGAGGCATCGATGAAGAATATTTGAAGGACGAAGTTGAAACTGAGAACGAATAAATCTTCTGAAATGATGGCCTTCGGAGGAACACAAGGAAAAGAATTCATGAAATACTCCGGAAGAATGAAAGAAGAAAGGTTAAACCAATGATGAAAAGAATTTGGAAACGATCTTGGAGAAGGCATATGACTGATGGAATCCATACTTATGTCACATTTAAAAAGAATTTAAGAATATTCTGGGAAATAGAAGAGTCAGGTAAGATCCTGGGAATAAACCTGTGGGTTATGAGCCCACCGAAGAGAAAAACACCGTTGGAAAGGATCGAAAAGAGATAATGCGCCAGAACGATTAAAAGACTCGAATGAGGTGAGAACCTCGAATTAATTGGAACACAGACGAATCTCCTGAGATGTCTATGGAACTCCGGAATAATTAAATGGCGAGAGGTAAACCAGCAAGGGGAATATCCGAGCCGAGGGAAAAGAATATGAACAGACCGAAAAATCGGAATTGAATCCACCGGAAAAGAAAAAGAGATGAACTAGACGAGAATTCACCAGTTGAAACAACTGAGGAAGAATGCAGAGGATCACACGAGTAGGATGGATACTCGATTAAGGACTCCGGCTCTGAGAAGCAAAAGGGTGGGTGGGTGGGAAAAGAAAGACAACTTCGGAAGGGGAAAACAACATCGGTTGGTTGAAAAGAACTGAGGGTTGAACTTGCAAAGAAGAAGAGGGTTGAAACCACTTGACGAGAGATGCACCAGATGAAAAGAACTAACAACGCAACGAACGAAAACTAACCACGCGATCCTAAAAAAAATTTGAAGGGGAAGAGGAGTAATTCAAAACACCTACGTCAAGATTCCTCACAAGAGCGACGAAGGGACTGAGGAGTAAAAAGAATTCCTACTCTCCGATATAACTAGACTCCGAAAAGGTTTTCTTCTAGACTCAACAACGGCCAAGCTACGATCAATCAAGGGGGCTCCTATGGTCGGTCGAGGCTCTGATACCAACTTGTCAGGCCCAAGATGCGATTCTATCGCGATCACGTGACACTTACGTGATTGGGGCACAACCGCATTTCGGGCGCTTAGCAAGATGAATATCATTACATCGTACCATTACATACATACATGGGGTATACAACAATACATACAAGCCACATGAATACAACATCAATACAATGCATCCGACTAGGGATGCAAACAAGAAAAGCACTAAGACATCCATCTGCTATCCCAGGCTGCCGACCCGGAACCTAACCCAAGACTGAAGAAGAAGAAGAAGAACTCCAACACAACGATCAACGTTCTCACGTCAAGACATCGGAAACCTGTACCTGCAACTGTTGTTGTAGTATCTGTAAGCCACGAGGACTCAGCAATCCCATAACCATGGGTAACAAGACTATGAAAACTTAATGGATATGAAGACGTAAAGTTGTGAGGTTGCAGCAACGACTAAGCAATATATGGTGGCTAAATTACGAGTACAAGAATAAGATGAGCATCTACGCAAACGGTCGCAAACTAGTAATGATCGCTAAAGATCCTGAACTACCTACGAGTCAAACATTACCCCACCGTGTTCTCTTCTCAAAGTGAAAAGAGACAGTCACAGTTACTCACACAGTTGTGTGTTTTACTTCGGATCCTCTGTCAAGTTGTCTACAACCGGACATTAACAAATTCCAATCTGCCACATAACCGCGGGCATGACTTTCGAAAGATCATAACCCTGCAGGGGTGTCCCAACTTATCCCATCACAAGCTCTCACGATCAGCTGAAGTAATAATAATTATTACCCCTTATCTTAGGGAAATCCGATCAGGCTCGGTATCCCAGTGCACAAGACATTTCGACAATGGTAAAACAAGTCCAGCAAGACCTCCCGGCGTGCCGACACCCTGATAGTAGCCGCGCGTATCTCGTCTCAGGCCACGACCGGATGAGACATCCTACGGGAGCCAGATACCTCGAGTTTCCCCGAGGCGGTCCCGCAGTCCGCCCGTTTGGGACCAACACCATCAGCACTGGCCCCCCTGCTATGTAGAAGAATCCCCGGGGACGCGACCCCCTATGCATTTTAATTAATTAATTAAGTTGTTATTATGAGGCAAATTAAAACCAATGTTGGGCCTTGCTGGAGGAGTTTTATTCAAAGACGAAGTGTCAAGGGGTCCCCATATACCCAACCGTGTAAGGAACGCGAAATCAAGGAACATAATGCCGGTTTATCGGCTCCTAAGGTGGCATGAGTGGAACAAAATACCGAGCAAAAGGCCAAGCCTTCCACCCATGCCCAGTATATAGGTGTGTTAATAATAATAATAGATATTGTGATATTCCAACAACAAGATCCGACATGGATCAATCTTCATCTTCACCTGCAACTAACAACGCTATAAGAGGGGCTGAGCAAGCGGGTAACATAGCCAAACAATGGTTTGCTAGGAAGGTGTCAAAGGTTAGAGGTTTCATGGCAACAAGGAGAGGGCTGACAATAATGATGAGTAGCGCGACATATAACGATAGCATCGAGACACTAAGCATGGCAATGATAGTAAAGGTATCCAAGGGTATGGTCATCTTGCCTGAGATCCCGCAAGGAAGAAGAACGAATCCATGAAGAAGATGAAGGAGAAGCCTCGAAGACGAACCACATGTAGTCGAACGAATCCTCACGATCGCAACGGAACAAGCACTAACGAGAAGAAGCAAGCAATACGGTAAACACACAACACAAGAACATGACAATATGCTCAAGCAAGTATGATGCAAGACAAGTCTATATATGATGCAATACATGGCAAGGTAGGAAGCACAGAAAAACAACACAAGAACATGACAATATGCTCAAGCAAGTATGATGCAAGACAAGTCTATATATGATGCAATACATGGCAAGGTAGGAAGCACAGAAAAACAACACAAGAACATGACAATATGCTCAACCAAGTAGGATGCAAGACAAGTCTATATATGATGCAAAACATGGCAAGGTAGGAAGCACAGAAAAACAACACAAGAACATGACAATATGATCAACCAAGTAGGATGCAAGACAAGTCTATATATGATGCAAAACATGGCAAGGCAGGAAGCACTCAAAAACAACACAAGTCAACAAGTTTAAATGAGGCCGGAAACTACATATAACAAATCCGGTAAGCCCTCATATGCATAGTTTGAAATTAGTCCAGATCTGAACAAACTTTAGTTAAAGTTGCTAAACAGCAAGTTAACATGCACCATGATGATCTACACGAAATTCTAGTCAAGTTTCATATAAAGTTTGTTTAATTCAGAGCTACGGTCTAGAAGATATGAGCAAAACAAGACAAACATGGCAACAGTGCAAGATGCACCCAAACATCAAACAAACACACTCCAAACATGAAAACAATATGATATTATGCTTCTACACACAAAATCACACAAGTTTCATATAGGAAACACTCAAAATGGAGCAACGGGCTAAAAGATACACATGAAACAAGATATAACAACAAGCTGAAGTTAATAGCCACATAGCAACTTTGGAGCAAGATATATATATATATATATATATGCTACAACACCCAAACATCATAACAAGAAGCATGGATCTGAAGTAGACATGATACTTAACAAGTAGGAACTTAGAACACACCCAAAAGTTTGCTGGAGCACATTTAAACAAGCATGGCATGTTGCAAAAAAATTATCCGGACTTAGCCAAAATCTGGGAAGACAAAAACATCATCACGATACTGCTTTCGGAGGCACAAAACAACATGCATATCAACTCTAATAAGAACATAAAGAGCATGAACATGTAGTAGACATATCCTACAGCAAACAACTCCATTGGAGCAACTCCATAGGAGGCATGGATCAATAGCAACAAGCTCCACCAAATTGAACATGCTGATAAAAACCTGACAGTTATAATTTATAGCAACTTGAGAGCAAGAAATAAATAAGCTACAACAGGTCATATGAGCAAGTAAGGGCATGAATGGATAGACAATAACATGGACAACAAGACATGATCATTGGCCACTCCAAAACAAGCATGGATTTGACTAGGGCATCAAGCAAACATAGCATCAGGTTATAACAGATTCCAAACTTAGCAGTTTTTTCACTAAGTATAAAACAACAATAGCAACATGGCATGTTTACAAGCGTGTTTAAGTCACCTCAAGGCATATCATGGAAAGTTAAATGCACGACAGCAAAGACCATATAATGGTGCTTCTAAAACATCTAAACATGTGGCATGGAGACAAACACATCAATAGCAAAGAGCAATTGAAATCAACATCTCATAACAAGTTTCAGCCCTTAACAGCCACATGCACTTTTGCAACATAGATTAACATGGCAATATGAACTCAAACAAGCATGCTACAGCAACCAACATGTAGTACACTTCACAATGAACATTTGGACATATCATATGCATCATTTGGATAAACATGCACCAAGTTATCATATCTCAAACATGGCAACAAAATAACAAGTAACATCAGTTTATAACAAGTAGCACTCTTGCAACAGAGATTAGAACATCTAGATGAAGTCAAACAAGCATGGCACAATGGAACAAAGTGTAGATCATATCACCACGATCATTTTGACATATCATTCACTCAATTTGGACATACACACAAATAGTTAGAGCCATGCAAACATGCAACAAAAAATTACACCGAAAAAGGACTTAGGCAATTTTTTAAGGCAAAGGAAAAAAACAGAGGCACTCACATTGGGCCTAACAGGCCGGAGGCGGTGGAGGTCCAAAGTGGATCTGGGCCGGAGGGGGAGGCAAGCTGGGCCTTGCCTTGCCTTGCGCCGGAGGCTGGGCCGAAGGAGGCCTAGCTGGAGCCGGCCTTGCGGGGGAGGAGTGGGTCGGCCCACGCGGAGGAACGACTAGCGCTCGTCCCTGGCGGGACGATGTCGCGACGGCGGCGGCCATGGCCGGCACCGGCGACGGGGAGGGCCAGGGAGGTCGGGGCCGACCGGATCCGGCGGCTCCTAGCCGGATCGGGCCGGGGAAGATCCCGTGCGGCGGCGGCGACTCGGAGCTCGAGGGCGGCGACGTTCTTTGGCGGCGAGGAGTCGTGGCGGCGGCGGCGGCTCGCCGGCCGGAGGCGAGCGGGACGGCGACGGTGCGGTGGCTGGGGTGGCGGAGCGAGGCCGGCAGCGGTGCAGACGATCGGGAGGAGGCGAGCGGAGCGGCGGCGGCGACTCGGGCCCGCGCGGGCCCGATCCGGGTCCCACGGGCCGCGGCGGTGGTGGGAGGCGGCTGCGCCACGTGTCGTGAGGGGAGTGGCTGCGGGCGGTGGTGAGGTGACATGGCGCGCTCCTATTGGGCGGAGTGAGGTGGAGGCTGGACATGTCCGGCGCGGGTGGACATGTCCAGCGGCGCGAGGGAAGAGGCTAGGGTTTCATGTGCGGGAATTTCGGGAGGAGCCACATATTTATAGGTAGAGGGAGCTAGGAGTGTCCAAATGAGGAGCGGTTCGCTGCCAAGGGATCGTGATCGAACGACCAAGAGCGTGGAGGGGTTAGAATGGGCTTGGTGGGCTGTGAGAAAAGGGTGCTGGGCCAAAAGACAAAAGGTTTCCGGCGGTTAACACGGTTTACCTATGGACTATCAAACGAACTCCGGATGCGACGAAACTTGACAGGCGGTCTACCTATGCTATAATAAGACCACACGCCAAGTTTCAACCCATTCCGAGAACGTTTTCCGGCCACTCACAAAATAAATATTCGGAGGCGCCGCGGGCGCGTGCAAGTGTGTGTGGGCTCATAACGGACAACGGAAAGGACGGGCGGACTCGGACGGATGCAAGTTTTGAAAACATGATGATGCAACACACATGATGACATGGCAATGATGCACATGCAAGCAAATGACATGGCAACAACGACGAATAACTGGCTGACACCTGGCGCACCAGTCTCGGGGTGTCACAACACTCCCCTACTAACAAGAGATCTCGTCCCGAGATCTTAGGAACGTGACGGAAGGGAAAAAGGAAGAACAAAGTTCTTCGAGGACAAAAGAGTGAAACGAAAGAACCTTGAGAGGTTGAGCCACTCGAAAGAAAGGACAACGGAGATGAACGAAGTTGCAAAGACTTCGATAAACAAGAGAACAAGGAAATGCGACGAGAATCGAGGAGGTTAAGTGACAAGAGAGAAATTAATCACTCCGGTTAATAAGAAATAGAAAGGAATTTGAACGAAGTAATTCGGGCAGCACTCCGGCTGAAAATGGAAGGAATAGGACACCGGTTGAAGATGAATGGAATAGGACAAGACCCTTAGAAGATGAAACCAAAACGTGACGAAATGAACAGGACATTGCCTCCGGAAGACTTGAAAAATGGAATGGAAGAACCGAGAAGAAAACAACAACTTACACCACGCAGGAATTGAACGAGAATTTATAAGAGAAAGACTTGAACGGAGTTTTTGAGATGATCAACAATAAAAGAATAAGCTTGTTATGGACTTATTTAAACATCTCAAGACTTGAGGTGATATTATGCCGCAACCAAGGATTGAATATATGAGATGAAGGAAGAAATGCAAAACTCCACTGAAATGGATGCGTAGAATTATTTGCATCTCAGGACACAAAAGAATAATGCTTGAGTTTCTCCAGAAGAATTAGATGAATATTTTAAGAATGAATTTAATCGTGATGAACCACCGTGAAGAACTCCGGTAACAAAAGGATGATGATATATAAATGACGGATGAAAGGAATAAGATTAAAGCCTTGCGATGATTAGATGGAGGTACCGACGGAAACTTTGAACTCCGGGGAAGAAAAAGAATAAAACACCTGGAACTAGAATTTATTCATCAAGAATAAACTCCGAAGGAAGGAATTAAGTCAACTTGATGAAAAAGGAATAAGAATTATGTTATGATTATCCTCCACCAATTAAATTGATGAGAAGCAATGGATTCACATATTACTTATTCCCGTTGCAAAAGATTAAAGAGGGATATATAGCGAACTCGGGAAAATCTTCTTGAAACACTGGTAGGATTGGAATGAACGAATTAATTGATATGATAACATCGGAAAAGAACTGTTGGGCGAGCCACCGTAAGGAATTGAAACCGAGTGAAGAAAATGGAACGAACCACCGTGAAGAATTACAATCGAGTGACGAAAGAGAATGAACCACCGTAAGGAATTGAAGTCGAGTGAAGAAAAGAACAACCACCGGGAAGAATTAAAATGGAGTGAATACAAGAGAATGAATCACCGGGAAGAATAAAACACTCGAGGGAATTTGAATAACGAGAACGAAGAGATCACGAACTAATTAAGAATATTTGAAGGAAGCACCGGACAAATGTGAGACGAACGAAGAGGCATCGATGAAGAATATTTGAAGGACGAAGTTGAAAACTGAGAACGAATAAATCTTCTGAAATGATGGCCTTCGAAGGAACACAAGGAAAAGAATTCATGAAATACTCCGGAAGAATGAAAGAAGAAAGGTTAAACCAATGATGAAAAGAATTTGGAAACGATCTTGGAGAAGGCATATGACTGATGGAATCCATACTTATGTCACATTTGAAAAGAATTTAAGAATATTCCGGGAAATAGAAGAGTCAGGTAGCATCCTGGGAATAAACCTGTGGGTTATGAGCCCACCGAAGAGAAAAACACCGTTGGAAAGGATCGAAAAGAGATAATGCGCCAGAACGATTAAAAGACTCGAATGAGGTGAGAACCTCGAATTAATTGGAACACAAACGAATCTCCTGAGATGTCTACGGAACTCCGGAGTAATTAAATGGCAAGAGGTAAACCAGCAAGGGGAATATCCGAGCCGAGGGAAAAGAATATGAACAGACCAAAAAATCAGAATTGAATCCACCGGAAAAGAAAAAGAGATGAACTAGACGAGAATTCACCAATTGAAATAACTGAGGAAGAATGCAGAGGATCACACGAGTAGGATGGATACTCGATTAAGGACTCCGACTCTGAGAAGCAAAAGGGTGGGTGGGTGGGAAAAGAAAGACAACTTCGGAAGGGGAAAACAACACCGGTTGGTTGAAAAGAACTGAGGGTTGAACTTGCAAAGAAGAAGAGGGTTGAAACCACTTGACGAGAGATGCACCAGATGAAAAGAACTAACAACGCAACGAACGAAAACTAACCACGCGATCCTAAAAAAATTTTGAAGGGGAAGAGGAGTAATTCAAAACACCTACGTCAAGATTCCTCACAAGAGCGACGAAGGGACTGAGGAGTAAAAAGAATTCCTACTCTCCGATATAACTAGACTCCGAAAAGGTTTTCTTCTAGACTCAACAACGGCCAAGCTACGATCAATCAAGGGGGCTCCTATGGTCGGTCGAGGCTCTGATACCAACTTGTCAGGCCCAAGATGCGATTCTATCGCGATCACGTGACACTTACGTGATTGGGGCACAACCGCATTTCGGGCGCTTAGCAAGATGAATATCATTACATCGTACCATTACATACATACATGGGGAATACAACAATACATACAAGCCACATGAATACAACATCAATACAAGGAATCCGACTACGGATGCAAACAAGAAAAGCACTAAGACATCCATCTGCTATCCCAGGCTGCCGACCCGGAACCTAACCCAAGACTGAAGAAGAAGAAGAAGAACTCCAACACAACGATCAACGCTTTCACGTCAAGACATCGGAAACCTGCACCTGCAACTATTGTTGTAGTATCTGTGAGCCACGAGGACTCAGCAATCCCATAACCATGGGTAACAAGACTATCAAAACTTAATGGGTAGGAAGACGTAAAGTGGTGAGGTTGCAGCAGCGACTAAGCAATATATGGTGGCTAAATTACGAGTACAAGAATAAGATGAGCATCTACGCAAACGGTCGCAAACTAGTAATGATCGCTAATGATCCTGAACTACCTACGAGTCAAACATAACCCCACCGTGTTCTCTTCTCAAAGTGAAAAGAGACAGTCACGGTTACTCACATAGTTGTGTGTTTTACTTCGGATCCTCTGTCAAGTTGTCTACAACTGGACATTAACAAATTTCAATCTGCCACATAACCGCGGGCACGACTTTCGAAAGATCATAACCATGCAGGGGTTTCCCAACTTAGCCCATCACAAGCTCTCACGATCAGCTGAAGTAATAATAATTATTACCCCTTATCTTAGGGAAATCCGATCAGGCTCGGTATCCCGGTGCACAAGACATTTCGACAATGGTAAAACAAGTCCAGCAAGACCTCCCGGCGTGCCGACACCCTGATAGTAGCCGCCCGTATCTCGTCTCAGGCCACGACCAGATGGGACATCCTACGGGAGCCAGATACCTCGAGTTTCCCCGAGGAGGTCCCGCAGTCCGCCCGTTTGGGAGCAACACCATCAGCACTGGCCCCCCTGCTATGTAGAAGAATCCCCCGGGACGCGACCCCCTATGCATTTTAATTAATTAATTAAGTTGTTATTATGAGGCAAATTAAAACCAATGTTGGGCCTTGCTGGTGGAGTTTTATTCAAAGACGAAGTGTCAAGGGGTCCCCATATACCCAACCGTGTAAGGAACGCAAAATCAAGGAACATAATGCCGGTTTATCGGCTCCTAAGGTGGCATGAGTGGAACAAAACGCCGAGCAAAAGGCCAAGCCTTCCACCCATGCCCAGTATATAGGTGTGTTAATAATAATAATAGATATTGTGATATTCCAACAACAAGATCCGACATGGATCAATCTTCATCTTCACCTGCAACTAACAACGCTATAAGAGGGGCTGAGCAAGCGGGTAACATAGCCAAACAATGGTTTGCTAGGAAGGTGTCAAAGGTTAGAGGTTTCATGGCAACAAGGAGAGGGCTGACAATAATGATGGGTAGCACGACATATAACGATAGCATCGAGACACTAAGCATGGCAATGATAGTAAAGGTATCCAAGGGTATGGTCATCTTGCCTGAGATCCCGCAAGGAAGAAGAACGAATCCATGAAGAAGACGAAGGAGAAGCATCGAAGACGAACCACATGTAGTCGAACGAATCCTCACGATCGCAACGGAACAAGCACTAACGAGAAGAAGCAAGCAATACGGTAAACACACAACATAAGAACATGACAATATGCTCAAGCAAGTATGATGCAAGACAAGTCTATATATGATGCAATACATGGAAAGGTAGGAAGCACAGAAAAACAACACAAAAACATGACAATATGCTCAAGCAAGTATGATGCAAGACAAGTCTATATATGATGCAATACATGGTAAGGTAGGAAGCACAGAAAAACAACACAAGAAAATGACAATATGCTCAAGCAAGTATGATGCAAGACAAGTCTATATATGATGCAATACATGGCAAGGTAGGAAGCACAGAAAAATAACACAAGAACATGACAATATGCTCAACCAAGTAGGATGCAAGACAAGTCTATATATGATGCAAAACATGGCAAGGTAGGAAGCATAAAAAAACAACACAAGAACATGACAATATGCTCAACCAAGTAGGATGCAAGACAAGGCTATATATTATGCAAAGCATGGCAAGGCAGGAAGCACTCAAAAACAACACAAGTCAACAAGTTTAAATGAGGCCGGAAACTACATATAACAAATCCGGTAAGCCCGCATATGCATAGTTTGAAATTAGTCCAGATCTGAACAAACTTAAGTTAAAGTTGTTAAACAGCAAGTTAACATGCACCATGATGATCTACACGAAATTCTAGTCAAGGTTCATATAAAGTTTGTTTAATTCGGAGCTACGGTCTAGAAGATATGAGCAAAACAAGACAAACATGGCAACGGTGCAAGATGCACCCAAACATCAAACAAACACACTCCAAACATGAAAACAATATGATATTATGCTTCTATACACAAAATCACACAAGTTTCATATAGGAAACACTCAAAACGGTGAAACGGGCTAAAAGATACACATGAAACAAGATATAACAACAAGCTGAAGTTAACAGCCACATAGCAACTTTGGAGCAAGATATATATATGCTACAGCACCCAAACATCATAACAAGAAGCATGGATCTGAATTAGACATGGTACTTAACAAGTAGGAACTTAGAACACACCCAAAAGCTTGCTGGAACACATTTAAACAAGCATGGCAAGTTGCAATAAAATTATCCATACTTAGCCAAAATCTGGAAAGGCAAAAATATCATCACGATGCTTCCTTTGAAGGAACAAAACAACATGCATATCAACTCTAATAAGAACATAAAGAGCATGGACATGTAGTAGACATATCCTACAACAAACAACTCCATTGGAGCAACTCCATAGGAGGCATGGATCAATAGCAACAAGCTCCACCAAATTGAACATGCTGATAAAAACCTGACAGTTATAATTTATAGCAACTTGAGAGCAAGAAATAAATAAGCTACAGCAGGTCATATGAGCAAGTAAGGGCATGAATAGATAGACAATAACATGGACAACAAGACATGATCATTGGCCACTCCAAAACAAGCATGGATTTGACTAGGGCATCAAGCAAACATAGCATCAGGTTATAACAGATTCCAGACTTAGCAGTTTTTTCACTAAGTATAAAACAACAATAGCAACATGGCATGTTTACAAGCGTGTTTAAGTCACCTCAAGGCATATCATGGAAAGTTAAATGCACCACAGCAAAGACCATATAATGGTGCTTCTAAAACATCTAAACATGTGGCATGAAGACAAACACATCAATAGCAAAGAGCAATTGAAATCAGCATCTCATAGCAAGTTTCAGCCCTTAACAGCCACATGCACTTTTGCAACAGAGATTAACATGGCAATATGAACTCAAACAAGCATGCTACAGCAACCAACATGTAGTACACTTCACAATGATCATTTTGACATATCATATGCATCATTTGGATAAACATGCACCAAGTCATCATATCTCAAACATGGCAACAAAATAACAAGTAACAACAGTTTATAACAAGTAGCACTCTTGCAACAGAGATTAGAGCATCTAGATGAAGTCAAACAAGCATGGCACAATGGAACAAAGTGTAGAGCATATCACCACGATCATTTTGACATATCATTCACTAAATTTGGACATACACACAAATAGTTAGAGCCATGCAAACATGCAACAAAAAATTACACCGAAAAAGGACTTCGGCAATTTTTTAAGGCAAAGGAAAAAAACAGAGGCACTCACATTGGGCCTAACATGCCAGAGGTGGTGGAGGTCCAAAGTGGATCTGGGCCGGAGGGGGAGGCAAGCTAGGCCTTGCCTTGCCTTGCGCCGGAGGCTGGGCCGAAGGAGGCCTCGCTGGAGCCGGCCTTGCGGGGGAGGAGTGGGTCGGCCCACGCGGAGGAACGGCTGGCGCTCGTCCCTTGCAGGACGATGTCGCGGCGGCGGCGGCCATGGCCGGCACCGGCGACGGGGAGGGCGAGGGAGGTCGGGGCCGACCGGATCCGACGGCTCCTCGCCGGATCGGGCCGGGGCAGATCCCCTGCGGCAGCGGCGACTCGGAGCTCGAGGGCGGCGGCGTTCTTTGGCGGCAAGGAGTTGAGGCGGCGGCGTTCTTTGGCGGCAAGGAGTCGAGGCGGCGGCGGTGCAGCTTCGGCGGGCGGCGGCTCGCCGGCCGGAGGCAAGCGGGACGGCGGCGGTGCGGTGGCTGGGGTGGCGGAGCGAGGCCGGCGGCGGTGCGGTGGCTGGGGTGGCGGAGCGAGGCCGGCGGCGGTGCACACGATCGGGAGGAGGCGAGCGGAGCGGCGGCGGCGACTCGGGCCCGCGCGGGCCCGATCCAGGTCCCACGGGCCGCAGCGGTGGTGGGAGGTGGCTGCGCCACGTGTCGCGAGGGGAGTGGCTGCGGGCGGTGGAGAGGTGACGTGGCGCGCTCCTATTGGGCGGAGTGAGGTGGAGGCTGGACATGTCCGGCGCGGGTGGACATGTCGAGCGGCGCGAGGGAAGAGGCTAGGGTTTCATTTGCGGGAATTTTCGGGAGGAGCCACATATTTATAGGTAGAGGGAGCTAGGAGTGTCCAAATGAGGAGCGGTTCGCGGCCACGCGACCGTGATCGAACGGCCAAGAGCATGGAGGGGTTAGAATGGGCTTGGTGGGCTGTGAGAAAAGGGTGCTGGGCCAAAAGACAAAAGGCTTCCGGCGGTTAACACGGTTAACCGTTGGACTATCAAACGAACTCCGAATGCGACGAAACTTGACAGGCGGTCTACCTATGCTATAATAAGACCACACGCCAAGTTTCAACCCATTCCGAGAACGTTTTCCGGCCAGTCACAAAATAAATATTCGGAGGCGCCGCGGGCGCGTGCAAGTGTATCTGGGCTCAGAACGGACAACGGAAAGGACGGGCCGACTCGGACGGATGCAGGTTTTGAAAACATGATGATGCAACACACATGATGACATGTCAAGGATGCACACGCAAGCAAATGACATGGCAACAACGACGAATAATTGGCTGACACCTGGCGCACCGGTCTCGGGGTGTCACAGGGACGCCAATACGGCCTACTTCCTGGCGATTGCCAATGGGCGACGGCGTCGGAATTCCATCCATTGGTTGTGGGATGGAGATACCCCTCTCGTCCGCCCTTCGGACATCCGTATCCACGTCGACGGCTTCTATAAAGCCCTATTTTCCCCACCCCTCGGGGTGGGGCTACACTAGCCCCCGACACTTGGTCGGCTAACCGGTTGATATTTGTCGAGGCAAATGCTGCTTTGGTGGCGCCCTTCTCTGAGGACGAGGTCCTCGTAGCCACTAAGGGTATGAACCCCTCCTTGGCCCCGGGTCCAGATGGACTGCCAGTGACGTTTTTCAAAACGTTCTGGCACACCATAAAACCGGAAGTCATGGCCCTTTTCGATGAGTTCTACTCAGGGACCATGGACCTTGGGCGCCTAAACTATGGGGTCATCACCCTCATCCCCAAAGTTCCGGGTGCTTCTGACATCCGCCAGTTTAGGCATATCACCATGATCAATGTGATATTTCGGATCCTTGCCAAAGGTACGCCAATAGGGTGACCCTTCTTGCAGACACAATAACCCACCGCAACCAATCCACCTTCATCCAAGGGTGGTTTATTTTGGATGGGGTGTTGGTCTTCCACGAAGTCCTTCATGAAGTCCGATCTAAGCACCATTGTGCGGTCTTTCTGAAGCTCGACTTCCACAAAGCCCACGACACGGTTCACCGGGCGTTCCCGAGAAGTCCTGCTCCGCAAGGGCTTCTATGACCGGTGGGTGACCAGAGTTATGCAACTCGTCTCCTACGGTCGGACCGCTGTGAACATTAACGGGGAGATCGGGCCTTACTTCCCCACTCTCTGTGGGGTTCGTCAGGGCGACCCGTTCTCACCGTTTCTGTTCAACATGGTGGTTGATGCCCTTGCCGTCATCCTAGATAAGGCCAAAGCCGCTGGCCATATTCGCGGCGTAGTCCCTCACCTGGTAGGAGGGGGAGGGGTCTCCCTCTTGCAATAGGCGAACGATACCATAATAATGGTGGAGGGCTCTGCGTTAGACATTGCCAACCTGAAGTTCCTCCTCCTTTGCTTCCAACTGATGTGGGGGCTCACAATCAACTTCGATAAGAGCGAAGTGATGATTCTTGGGTACCCCTCGGAGGAGGCCCAGGCTATAGCTGACCGACTGAATTGTCGGTTGGGTACTTTCCCTACGACCTACTTGGGGATACCCATTAGTGACTTGCGCCTCACCATGGCTGACCTTCGGCCGACAGTGACCCGGATGCAGCATTGAGTAGAGCCCTAGAAAGGGAGGTGGCTTTCGAAGGCCGCCCGCATGATCCTCAGCAACTCCTCGCTTGCCAACCTACTTTGGTTTCCCATGAGCTTCTATAGCCTCCATGAGACGCTCCATCAGGAGATCGCCAAGTACCAGTTCAGGTTTTTCTGGGCAGGCGAGGGGGATAAGCAGAAATACCATATGCTCTGGCGGCCGCTTAGCCGCTCCCAGGACCAGGACGCCATCAACACCCTCCTCGCCGACCTTCGCTCGATGGCCTTCCGCATGGCGCCTCCGCTACCGCCCCCTCCTCCGAAGCCCGATTAGTCCTGTTGTTCGGGCTGTTGTGTGTGAGTGTGTTGTTTTGTTTCTAGGGCTTGTTGAGTTGTGCCCTCAGCATTAACCCTATTCGCTACCTTGTGTGTTTGTGAGACATGTGTTTGTGTGTGTGTTTGAACCTTGTTGGATGTTTGGCTTGGGCGGTTTGCTTTATAATATAAAGCGGGGTGAAAGCCTTTTCCGGTAAATCATATTGGTCAAGTCTCAATACAATGAAAAGACAAGAAGGCATAGTCAACCAGTTAAAACTAAATTACATTAAAAAAATCATATTGATCGTCTTTTCTGCTGAACATGGAGCAATGAAAGGACATGCATGCAAAAGCTCTTGTTATAGTAGTCTTTGAATAAACATGATCTTGTAAATGCTGAAGTAATGTTAGTTTGGGCATCACACTTGCAATCTTAAAATAGGACCATGTTTTCGAGCAAATTGAAAGAGGAGATCGAAACCGCTGTACAAAGGGACTATCATCTGTTTCCTTCATTGACGTACAAACTACCAATATCCAAAGACAACCTTGGTCGCTTAGACATCGTTGAGGTAAGTAGTGGTCAGAGATACCTTATTCTAATGCGCCATTGTTTGCCACCACCTCATCGAGGCCGCAAGTAAACAAAAACCTGCTTGAGTGACTTGATGTTTAGAATTGCTAATGAAGTTAAAGGTTTAGGTAAACATGCATGCATGGTTCACACTCAGTTAGAATAAGTTGCTAAGTTACAAAATGATTTGTTTAATAAAATGATAATAAAATAAATGATCGTGTTGTTAGGGTTGTGACTAGAGGAGGCAGAATGACTCAGGAGCCACTATATTTTGAAGGTCATCCTAAGATAATTGAGTAAGATTCCCAGAGAATTACTAATGATACACCTAGTTCATCTAAGAAGAAAAAGAAAAATGCGTACTTTGCATTCTTCTAGTGAACCTGTGGTAGAACAGCCTTCTGAGAATCATAATGATGTTTATATTTCTGATGGCGAGACACAATCTGGTACTAACATCCACCTAGTGATAATGATAATAATGATGTTCATGTTAATTCTCAATCGTATAGTGATAAAGAACTAGATAATGATGTAGAAATAGAACATGTTGTTGATCTTGATAACCCACCTCCTAAGAATAAAAGATATGATAAAAAAGATTTCATTGCTAGAAAACATGGTAAGGAAAGAAAACCAAAACCCCACGCCCTTTCCCACTAAGCCTCCTAAAAATGAGCATGATGAGGATTTTGAACGCTTTATTGAAATGCTTATACCTGTCTTTCTGCATACTTGTTTAACTGATATTTTGAAAATGCCTCCGTATGTTAAGTATATGAAAGATATTGTCACTAATAAAAGAATAATACCAGAAGCTAAAATTTACACCATGCTTGCAAATTACTCTTCTAATGGTGGATTCCCTGAGAAGTTAGGAGATCCAGGAATACCTATGTTAAAAACTACCTTATGTGATTTAGGAGCCGATGTTAGTGTTATGCATTTCTATTTATATAGAAGACCTCATTTGAATAAGCTCACATCTACTGAAGTATCTTTGCAAATGGCTGATAAATCAACTACTATACCTATTGGAATTTGTGAGGATGTGTCTGTTGTAGTTGCAAATGTTACTATCTTAACAGACTTTGTTATACTTGATATGCCCGAGGACGACAACATGTCGATTATCCTTGGTAGACCATTTTTAAACACTGATCATGATGTTATTGATTGCAACAAAGCAAGGTTACTTTTCATGTCAATGGCAATGAACATACGATTTATTTCCCGAAGAAACAAAGTTCGGTGAATAGTATCAGCACCATTGAAAAAATTGCTACAATCTAGAGGTTTTCAATTCCCTCTTCCTATTGTCAACAAGAAATATGAAATTATTATTCTTGGGGAGATGCATATCCCCATTGAGGTAACTTAGTGTTATACGAAGATTCTTCGGATTCATGTTACTCGGAAATAGTTTGTTAATAAGACTTGATCAACCTTATTAATGGATTCTTTTTTAGGGGCATGTGATCAATGAATTTAGTAAGCACAACTACTGTACCCACTATTTACCCTCTGTCATTTAAAGTCAATAAAGTAGAAATGCCATGATTATCCTGTTTTCTAAATTATCCATGCAAAAAAGTCCCGAAAATAGAAGTTCTCGCAATGACCTAGAAATTCAGTATGATTTTTTCTGTAATAAAAAAAAGAATTTTTGGCACTGAACACCCCTAGGGGAGCACCTATGAGCCACAAGCTCACAGGACGCGCCAACCTCCTCGGCGCGTCTAGTGGGCTTGTGGGTCCCATAGGGACCTCCTCACTTATTCCAGCCACACATTGCCTTCTCCTACCTCCAGGAAAAATCACTATTGCCTTCAAACCCATGTTCTTGATCATTCTCGTGCGATTTTTGGTCTCCTTGCTTAGAGCTCCATTTCCGAAACTATTTTGGGGGATTACTCCTTGGTATGTGACTCCTCCAATAGTCCTATTATTTTTTGTTCTAGTGCTTTACATTTTGCAATTTTTTGCTGCTTTGGTGACCATGTATTTGAGCTTGCGTGTTGAATTTGTATGGTCCAAAGTAATTCTTGATGCATGATATAACCCCTAGACACTTGTGGGAGTAGTTCCTATCAACTTTGTTAAGTTTTGTTCACTTTTATTTTGAGGTACTAAAAATTTCAGAAATTTTCAGAGAAAAAGAAAATGGTCAAGTGGAGGTTCAGAGGTTCTTTGAGCCGGGGTCCTAAGGAATCCCTGAAGCCCAAGTACAATCTTCCTCATGCGGCCGAGGTGTGACCGTGCGAGTGGCCATGTGTCCCATTCTTGAAGGATCCAATAATTTTCTAGGATTTCTATTATGTGGTGAACAATGCCGGCATCATGCCCTTCGTCGAAGATAAGTGTGACCAATACCTCCTCCTCACTAATACTTTCATGCAAAACTTTCATTTTCATTCTAGGAGAGATATACCCACAATGTCATTTCACCTTTATGACATTCCTAGAGAGATGACCCTTGAGGAATTTTATGAAGTTTGCATGATTCCCAAACGAGGGCATCCCTATAGATGCACATCCTAGTGACGTTGGATTTTATATCCGAAGTAACTGGGGGGAGGGGGGCGAGATGTAAGACCCCAAGTGTAATCCCTATGTATTTTTTGCCATATGATATAATTATGTTCATGAATAGTACCATTCCATCCTTGTGTTTTGTATCTTGATCATGGTGTGTTTGTCATTGTCAGTCCTGCATGGTTTCATCTTCATGTCATATTGCATTTGGTCATCCATGTTGTTGCCATGATCTACATGTGCTTGCACTCTTCATAATGTGGTGTTTGCTATATTTATGTTTTGTGTGTGATCACCATCCTAGTGCCTCTTCTTCAATTACCCCAAGCCATGTCCATGATCATACCCTTCTTCCTTCCTTTCATTTTCACCAATTTATGCAAGTGATAGTTTTCCTGCCTCAAATAATGTCCATTTTTTTCTCTATAAATCTTACACCATGCCTAAAACCTCTCTGTCAAATTTCACCTCATTTGGGTTTGATTTGGTTGTGTTCAAAAAATGTCTCAAGTTTGAATTTAATTCAAACTTGATTTATTTTTCTATCTCTAAAAATTGCCAAGTCAATTTATTCAAACAGTGCATATTTCCATGATTCTAAGAATATTTTTGTTTCCATCCAACTCCCTTTCAAACTCCCTATGCTTTTCTCTCTTTCTTTTTCTACGTGAAGAGACTGGGAAGAAAAACAAAATCACTAGTTGAGGAGCGCTCCCCGGAAAGGTTAGTCGGGGAGCGCTCCGTGCGCGACAAGTGTCACGCGCGGAGAGCTCCTGAGACTTTTTTGAGGTACTCCGCGCGCGACAACTATCGCGCGGAGGGGCACTCCCGTGATTTCTGGTTTCTGTTTTTTCCTTTTTTCACTTTAGTCCTTGAACTTTTAGTGTTTTGTATACATTTTTGATCTGTTTCTCTCTTTCATCGTCGATCCATCGCCTTCATGTGGGCTTTTGTTGCCGTCCTTGCCGCGTGTGGCTGGCGCCGTTGTTATCGCATGCTTACGACTGCCCTTCTTTACTGTTCATGGTAATTCGCCATTTGCGTCATCGTCGTTGACTACCGCCTGCGTGCCGGTTCCCTATTTTTGGTTTGTTTTCGTTTTTCTCCCATTATATTTCTGGGCAATGGAGATTTATAGGGTGATTATGGGTGGGGGCTTCCAACACTATCAAATGTCAACTTTGAACTCGGTTTGTGCAATCAGTTCTTAATAATCATTGTGTTCTTTGCAGGCATGGCTTGTCCTTTTTGCCGTATGTCGGGTGTCCCGTGTTCCTATTTTGATTCTTATGTAGATGTGTTCATTGTGGTGCTAGATCGGCGCTGTTTGAGACATGTTATAAGAATAACATTTTATAATTATTCAATATTTGATGTTAAAAATTGTGGGACACACATACTTATTTCTTTTGGTGCTGTTGATGTTGGATGGAAATTATTCTAGGTCTTCTTTTCTGATTATGATGATTGATTTGATTCGTTTTGCAGTATGTTTCGTGCAGTGTTAGGGCTCATCTTGATCGTTACATTGAGGAGTGTAGCGTTTTAGCCATAAGGAGGGGTGACAAAGATACCGATCTTGCTCTTCACTCCAGTGAGGGTGAATTGTATGGTGTTCTATTTAGCCATTGTCGAGTGAGTAGCAAATTGCATGATTATTCCTCGGAACGATTAGTCAGTGATTATGGTCTTCATCATCGTGATATAATGACTGTTAGGCTTGAGCACTATGGAACATTAATTGGTGTTGATTTTCATCTGGGTGGAGATATGTTGCCCCCTTTACCCTCTGTTGGTAAGTTTTATTTTTGATGAAGTATTTAGCTTGTTTCATGTCACATGATTTGCTGTTCCTTTGAACCTATGAAATTTGATTTTGTAGCGCTTGAAGATCTGAGCGACTCCGAGAAGGAACTTGTTGGCACTTTACACTGGTGGTGTCGATCTCAATTATCATCAAATGTATTCCATGTCGCGTCAACTCTCTGATGACAACTACATACTCTGTTGTCCTTTTGTTCGCAGGATTAATTCCATGAATTTTGATGGTCATCATATGGTCAGATTTATTTTCCTTTGTTTTTCTTAGTTTCTATTTATTCATTATTATTTCATATTTTTATAGTTTTTTAATTTTGTTTATTTCTAATAGCTTGATGTTTTTGTCAGGTTATTCCTAACATGGTTGTGAGGAGTTTGAATGAGTTTGTGCCATTTCCTAGGACTGGCGTTTTAACTCTTGAAATTACTTTGGATTCTCACGATGAGGATATATATGTGAGTAGTTCTTGTTCCTACTTCATTGGCTTGGGTGGTAGAATGGTGTTCAAGGAGCAAGGTTTCAGTGATTTTCTTTAGGCATCGTCTATTGAAGTAAACAGCTTGGTGCTAATAACCTTCAAAGAGCGTGATGGGAGGCTTATTGTTATCTTTAGTCTTCTTCCGCATTGATGTTGGTTATAGGCTGTGAAGTGGAAGAGATTTTTTTTTAAATCTATGGTCGAATATAATGTTATTTAAATATATAAACCCATATGAATCTACCTATTCATTGTTGTATTGTGGTTGTAGAAGAGGTAGGGTTGTGCATATGTGTTTTAATTGTTTTTTGGGACATATGTCAATTTAGGAGACACACGGTTATAGATAAATTAGAGGCAGGGCATGCCTTTGTTTTCACTATGTTTCCTCTAACATGGACAGTCAGGGATGCACAAACGTGTAGGTTTTGGAGGCAAGGTTATACATAAATTAGAAGCATGGGTGTGCTTGTTTCTTTCAAATGATTCCTTTTGGTTCGTATAGATGGTGAATTAGGGTTATGAAGATACTAGAGGCATGTTTATTCATAAATTCCAGGCACAGTTATGCTTTTTGTGTTCGAAAAATGGATACACTGAGTATTTTTTCTAGTGTTGATGCTTGTCCCTTGCTCTGTGTTTTGAATGTTTTTTCGGCAACATCTCTGTTGAGAGAGGTACTGTTGTGATGCTAGAGGAGGATTGCTTCTATACTACGAAGAGTCACGTTTGTGTGTCTGTCGTCCTAATGTTTGTGCGCCAATAGGTTTAATCAGAGTGGCATGGTTCGTCAACTTAGTGGATGCACGGTCCTATATTAGCAAGAGCCACGTTTGTGTCTCTGTGTTTTGGTTATTTCCAGTTGACACATTTACTGAGAGAGGCACGCTGGTAGATGCACCAGAGTGGCAATCGTGGATGCAGTTTAGTCATCGTGATAGTTTCAGCAGAGTCACAGTTGTATATGCAGCAGAGTCACGGTGGTACATGCAGAAGAGTCACAATTGTAGTTGAGGCGGGCTCCTATATTTAGACAGTGTTTGATGTCAAATGGTGTCTGCGTGATTAATTTTATTTTCAATGATGTGACACCTGAGACCGATGCGCCAGATGTCTTCCTCTTATTCGTCTTCGTTGCCATGTCATTCGCTGCGTGTTGCACTTTGCTATGTCATCATGTGCATTTCATCTGCATGCTTTTTGAAACTTGCAGGCGTTCGTAGTTGCTGGGTCTCTTCGTTGTCCGTTCTGAGCCACACACACTCGCACGCGCCTGCGGCACCTTCGAAATATTATTTTATAAGGGGTCAAAAAACGTTCTCGGAATGAGGTGAAAGTTGACGTGCGGTCTTGTTGTAGTGTAGGTAGACCGCCCACCAAATTTCGTCGCATTCGGAGTCTGTTTGATAGGCCAATTGTTAAACATATAGCGACACCATTGCTGGTCTATAGTCGGACGTTTCGGTCTCCGAAACGCTATGCAGGGCCTCTCTCTCTTCTCTGCTCTCAGCCCACACCCCTCTTCACAGCCCACCGGACCCATCTAACCCCCCTTGCAACCGGTGTCGTCCGATCATCATTGGAGGGTGCAAAAACACCCCAAACCCCCTAACCCTAGCCTTTTCCCTATATAAACACCTCTCCTTCCATTTTTTGACTCCCCTAGCCTCCACCTACCTCTAGCCTCTTTCCACCTCGTTTTCTGCGCTGGCCAGATCCATCGCCGAAACTTGTCGCGCCGCCGCACCCGCAGCCCTCCACCATTCAGAGGCTGCCATGTCGCCCTCCTTGCTGCCCACAGCTAGCCCCACGCTGCCACCTCGCCTCCTACGCCTCCCTACCGTCGCGGCCCGCCCGGGCCCCGAGCGCCCCGCTCCACCAATCGTCACCGCCTCCCACTCGCTGCCTCGCGCGCCTGCCGCCTCCAGCACCCGCCGCCGCCCGCTGATCGCCAGTCCTGCCTTGCTGGCCTCCCACTCGACGCCACCCCGCCGCCACTCGGCGCAACACTGCATTGCCCCGCCGCCACGTCCACCAGTGCCGCCGCCGCCCTTCGGCGACCCTGCCGCCGAGCGGCCCTGACCCGCTCCTCCCCGTCGAACACCGCCGCCGCGTCCTCCTACGGAGCCAGCTGAAGCGCCGCCGCTTGGATCCGGCGACCCCAAGGTCCCGCCGCCCGGATCTCGGCCTGCTCGACGCTGCCACCAGCCCTCCATGGCCGGCCTCGAGCTCGAGGACGACGACTGTCAGATATGCACGGCACCATCCTGGTGCGCTGCAGGCCCCCGATCCAAACGTGCGCCTCCGCCTGGATCTCCTCGTCCCACACCGCTAGATCCAGTTTTTCCTCGAGGTGGTTATTTCACTAAGTCCCTGCTTTATCATATTATGCGTGTATGTTGTGTGGGCGCTAACTTTTTGCATGTTGATCCAAATGAAGTGTATAATATGTCAAAATGTTCATCTCGGAGCGCTCTTCATGATGGTGCCATTTGCATACATGTTAGGGGTGTATATGAACATGCTAATCTCTGTTGAAAAAGTGCATGTTGCTGTTAAGTGCTGAAAACTGTTATAACTTACTCTTTTGTCTTTTTCATAGCATTTTGTGTGATCTTCTTTTGAGCATCATGTCAACATGTTTTAGGAGCACAATCATGTCATATTTACAATGGTGTAAATATTTTATCATGATATTCCTTGTGGTGAGTGCAACAAGCTTGCAAAGTGACCTACTTGTTGTTTGTTGTTTTCTAAGACTTGGCAAATTCTGCTAAGTATGAATCTGTTATATTATGTTGCCATGTTTGCTTGATGCTACCATCAAATCTGTGCATGTTTAGAGATGTCAAACGAGTATGTTTTTAAGACCATGTTATGCTCTATCCATTCATGCCCTTGTTTGTAATTATAAGTTGATGTAGCATATCTCTTTCTTGCTCTCAAGTTGTCATCATGATAAATCTGTCAGCCTGTCAACAACATGTTCTATTTGGCAAAGCTCATTGTAATCAATCTATGCATATTATGGAGTTGTGCCAATGGAGTTACTTGGAGTATTCCATGCCTACTACATGTTCATGACCTTTGTATGTTTACTAGAATTGCAATGCTTGCTGTTATGTGCCTCCAAAGTCGGCATCATGATGTTCCTGTTTGCATTCCCAGATTTTCACCAAGTCTGAGAATCTGCTAGATCACGTTTGCATCTTGTTTTGATGAATGCCATGAACCCATTGCTCCGATGTATATGCCATGTTGTGTTAATTGAGCTCCATGTTATGTACTAGAATGTCATGCTTTGGCTTTCCATGTTCTTGCACTGTAGCTTAATTATTTCTTGCCTCCAACGTGTCATCATATTAATTCTGCTCATGTATATGCCCTTTTTCACTAAGTAATAATCTGTGATATAAAGTTTGCTTGTTGCCTTGATCATGTTGGTTTACTATTGATGCCTATGAACCTGATCCTTGTTGATATTGGAAGCATGTAATCCGTACTTTGAGTGCATGCCATGTTTGTGCCTATCTTGTACTTATAGAATGTTGTTTTGATGCTGGTTAGAGGCCTAGTTGTTGTTTTGGACAGCTTGTCCTTTAAACTTGTTTCATGTGTATGTGTTGAACCGTTGCTCCGTTTTGAGCGTGTTCTATATGAAACTTGCTTGGTTTTGTGTCTAGATTCGCATTGTCATGTTGTATCCATGTTTAAGAGTGTGTGCTTGATGTTTGAAAGCATTTTGCATCAATCCCATGCTTAACTTGTTGAGCTCATATCTTCTTGGCCGTAGCTCCTAATTAAATGAACTTTATATGTAACTTGAATAGAAAATCGTGTAGATCATCATGGTGCATCTTAACTTGCTGTTTAACAACTCTAACTTATGGTTTGTTCAGTTCTGGGCCAATTTCGAATATTGCATATGAGGACTTACCGGAATTGTTATATGTTGTTTTCGGCCTCATTTAAACTTGCTTGGTTGTGTTGTTCTTGTTTGCATCACCTTTTACCATGAGTAGCATCATGTAGCCTTGTCATGCATCATACTTGGTTGAGCATCATGTCTTGTTTACATGTTGTGTGTTTACCTTATTGTTTGCTTCTTCTCGTTAGTTCATGTTTTGTTGCGATCGTGAGGATTCGTTTGACTATGCTTAGTTCGACTTTGTGGCTTCGTCTTCTTCATGAACTCGTTCTTCTAGCATGATTTCAGGCAAGATGACCGTCACCTTGGGTCTCACTACTATCATTGTTATGCTAGTTGTCTCGATGCTATCGCTATATGTCGAGCTACCCACCACTTGTTTATCAAGCCTTCCAATATGCCATGAAACAACCTCTAACCTTTTTCACCAACCCAGCAAACCTTTGTTTGGCTATGTTACCGCTTGCTTAGCCCCTCTTATAGCATTGTTAGTTGCAGGTGAAGATGAAGTTTGTTCCATGTCGGAACATGGATATGTTGGATATTACAATATCTCTTAATATAATTAATGCACATATATACTTGGCAATGGGTGGAAAGCTTGGCCTTTTGCTCGGTGTTTTGTTCCACTCATGCCGCCTTAAGAACCGATAAGTCGGTGTTATGTTCCTTGAGTTTGCGTTCCTAACACGATCGGGGTTTATGGCCCCCCTTGATAGTTCGCTTTGAATAAAACACCTCCAGCAAGGCCCAACATTGGTTTTAATTTGCCATCATAATAAAACTATCAATTAATTAATTAATTAATATAGGGGGTCACGTCTCCGAGGATTCTTAATTCCACATACAGGGAGGCCCAGTGCTGATGGTGTTGGTCCCAAACTAGGCAGCCCACGGGGCCGCCTCGGGGAAACTCTAGGTTTCTGGTTTTACCCGTAGCTTGACCTATCCGGACGTTGTTATGAGCGACATATACTACAACCCAGGCAGTTAGGGGTCTGGCCCAGTTATCTTATCGTGTTAGGGGCTTAGCCCAATTATATCATTAGGAGGATTATATAAACTCATGTAAGGACTTGTTTTCAGATTAAGCAAGAAGCAATCGTATTTTCTCGGCTTCCTTAGGGAGCCGCGAGACCTAACCCTAGCCGCCCGCCCTTGCGCCATCTCCATCTCAGCCGCTGCCTCCTCGCGCACGACGGCGCCCAGCCGCCGGCGACTGCGATTTCGTCCACGTCTAGCTCCCTCCTTCCCCTACAACCTCTGGCCTAGACCCGGTAGAACCCTAGCTCCTACCAGTTTGGTATCATGTAGCTTCAGTTCGGTCATGTCTTCGCCGCCGCCCACCCTAACCCTCCCGCTACTGACCGCCACCACCTCCCCGATGACCACCATGACCGGCGCCCCTATCTTGCTGATAGAGGCGAGGGGCCCGATCTTTCGATGAGATGATAACTATCGATTTGGTGGAGACGACTTTGACGATCCGACTACAAACGTGCACGACGTTGCGCCTTAGCAATCGCTAAATCAATCTCCAGGGGTTACTAACAATGCCAGAAGCACAATCAGCCTGACCACGAAGGTCTATTCCTGCATGCAATCGGAGAACAAGCAAGAATATGATAAAGCAATCTGAATATTGCAAATATAAATGAAGTATTGATAAAGGTGGGGATCCGTAAGCGGTCTCGGTCTGGTCGTTGGACACAAACGAAGTACACGAAGTTGCAATGGCTAACTTTTGACTAAACAAATCCCAAAGAAAAAGCTACTAGATGGATCTACTTATATAGGAGCAAGGGGTGGCGGCCAAGGAGGTGGAAGGACGTCCCAAGGCAGCCTAAAACTAACCCTAGGTCGTACAAGGCTCATGGGCCCAAGTGGAGGTGATGTAACACCTTTGGACTTGTAGTTTGACTCGGATTCTGCTGCAGCACCAGATTGTTTCGTCGGTATCTCAACGCTCCGGACGAATTTGAACCTGAATCCAATTGGGTTGGAAAGTGTATGAAATCTAGTTTCCAACAAAAAAAGAATCGCCCAATTCGGAGTCCGTATGAAGGAGTTCTTGCCGTTTTGAGTCAGGTATGTCTGTGCAGTCCTAATCTGGATGCAGAACGTGAGAGACTTGGACTCTATCTTCTCTTGGCCCAAAAGTGACGTGAGAGAACTTTTTAAACAACACCTAAAAACTTCTCTTTTTCCCTTATCTTCATATGTGGATTGTACAAATGTCCCATACACCTGGAATTAGACATGGCACAAAAGTCTGTGAAGTATTTTTGTTCTTGATGACATAAATAAATTGTTGCATAATTTGCATCAGAAATCACCTCACAAATATACATGTATGCAATATTTTTGGTCATATCCAAGGTTGACATGTCGTCATCATCCTCCCTTTTTTGAAAATAAAGCCGTCCTCGGCGTTGCTTAAACTGAAATGTGGGTAACAAAAAAGACAAGGTGTACATGTTGTATATGTATATGTCATCCATTTTTACTTCCCTTAATTTTCGTACATATGACACATGTATAGACGAGTAACTTTCATAATTCATAAAATAGGAACCCAAAATATTATCACAAGAAGTAGAAGGCATGAAAATACTGCAACTCAGTTTGCAGAAATAAGTGAAGCTCTTATTCATATCAAAAGATTGACAATGTTCATCATTAAACCATCCCAACATTGGTGAATAAACCTTACTTGCATGAAATTCACAGGCTACAACATGCTTAAATAAGCAAACATGCAATAAGTCATTTGACATAGAATCGTCACCAAAATTAGAGGTCATATCAAAATGATTAAACATTGGCACAATTATTTTCAAATGTATTTTATCCAAATCTGATTTATTCTCCGATTCACACAATTCTTTTGCATCAACATTTAATTCAATGGGTGCACTTAAAATTGTTGGTATTTCAGTTGTTTGATCACATGACGCATTCATGACAGTAACATGATTATCTAAACTAGGTGGTGTGCTCAAATCAACAGGTAATTCAATACATGATGTATTCAAGTTAACAAGTTATGCATCATCCTCATGTGAAGTTATATCATCATTGGTTTTACTGTTACCTTGTCGCAAAGACGTAGCTGATGTAGGTACAGACGATGACAATGTACCATACACTTTAGATGATGTCACACTCACAATTGGAGGGGTGGCTGCTCTAGTAGGTGCAATGGCGGAGGAACCAACCAGTGGTGGTGAGCATGAACTAGAATAGTAGTTGTTGTAGTCACACAATGCATCCTCCTGTATTTGTCTCTCAAAGGTACAAGCACGGACATACATACCAATAATGCAACGAGGAATATACCGAAATCTTGCACGAATATCATGGTTCAAACCACCAAAAAATCTATTCATTGTATCATCCTCAGATTCTTCTATGTCACAATGATGCATATAAGATTTGAACTCTTGGTAGTAAGTATGAACAGTGTTACTGCCTTGTTTTAATTGTTCTAATTTACGAAGCAATTCACGGCGATAGTAAGGAGGGAAAAAATGTTTTCTCATTACAGCCTTCAAATCTTTCCAAGTTGTGGGTTGGTTATCAATATTTTTCTTACAATGCACACTCCACCAAACAGAAGCAAAACCAGTAAATACTCTAGTGGCAGCTCGTACTCTCTCAAGTTCAAAAAAATGATGGTGACTAAAAACTTTTTCTACTTCAAGCTCCCAAGCTAGATAAATAGCAGGATTAAATCTACCCTCAAATGACGGTAAAGAAATAACCTTACCATGTGCTTGTGTGTGTTGTCCCACGTCTCGTGATGGTGAAGATGTATCCGTCGTCCAAGAACTTCTGTCTCCGGTACCTGTCATGATTAGTAGAAACAAGAAACAAAATTCGAGAATAATGTTCCTATGAACTACTAGGATGTGGTGGTAAAGAGCTCACAGTAAAGCAAATATCAATATCTTACAAGTTCTTACCAAGCAGCAGGTGGTGATAGGCAACCAGCGGTGTCAAATAACTCCAAAGATTGAGTAAAGCGATTGCCAGGTGAACGTAAATATGCACGGTGTAGAAATATGTGGAGCTGGGTTGGCTATTATGGTAGCAAAATATTAGCAATAATCAATTCAGAGATGCACTGTTGAATAAACGCTCAACGACGGTACTGTGCTGGTCCTAGGCTAGACCGGACTAGAGACACGAGCCTAGAACACTAATGAGGTCACGGTGTAGCACAACTAGCATGAATAAAGGATACGAAGTAGCTCTGAACAGCAAGATATAAGTGAAGATCACAACGACAGTAAAGATAATGATAGAAACAACTGCCAAGCAGAAAATACAACAACTCTCTCTCCAACTTTCTTTTTCTTTTTTCTCACACTTTTTTTTCTTTTTCTTTCTCTCCTATTTTTTTACTTTTTTTCTTTGTCTTTTTTTCTTTCTTTCTCCCTCTTTCCAAGACAAACTAGATAAGATGCAGATTGGATCAAGCAAAGATGCGAACGACTTCAAGTATGATTGTGACAATGAACGATGGGTAGCACGAGGTGGAAATTGATGGATGAGGTGGTGGACAGCGGAAGGTATAACGATGCAGCGGCGACGTGACTAATGTGAACAGAACTCGAAACTCTAACGAACTAGACACTAAGACCAGCAACTCGACACGACGATGCAACCGATAATTCAATAATGCAAACAATGAAAAGAAAATTGCAAAGGCTCGGACTGGCTAGGACAGAGGATGAATAGATTTAACTTTTTTTGTGGCTTTTCCTTGGACAATAGGTAAGAAAATAAATCTAATCTAGGAATAACTGGAAATTCTCACCGAGCAACCTGAAAACTGATACCACTTGATAGAGGCGAGGGGCCCGATCTTTCGATGAGAT
This sequence comes from Secale cereale, assembly GCA_902687465.1. Lineage (NCBI taxonomy): Eukaryota > Viridiplantae > Streptophyta > Magnoliopsida > Poales > Poaceae > Secale > Secale cereale. The sequence goes on from LR738715.1 coordinate 414,084,151, forward strand.
GATAACTATCGATTTGGTGGAGACGACTTTGACAATCCGACTACAAACGTGCACGACGTTGCGCCTTAGCAATCGCTAAATCAATCTCCAGGGGTTACTGACAATGCCAGAAGCACAATCAGCCTGACCACGAAGGTCTATTCCTGCATGCAATCAGAGAACAAGCAAGAATATGATAAAGCAATCTGAATATTTCAAATATAAATGAAGTATTGATAAAGGTGGGGATCCGTAAGCGGTCTCGGTCTGGTCGTTGGACACAAACGAAGTACACGAAGTTGCAATGTCTAACTTTTGACTAAACAAATCCCAAAGAAAAAGCTACTAGATGGATCTACTTATATAGGAGCAAGGGGTGGCGGCCAAGGAGGTGGAAGGACGTCCCAAGGCAGCCTAGAACTAACCCTAGGTCGTACAAGGCTCATGGGCCCAAGTGGAGGTGATGTAACACCTTTGGACTTGTAGTTTGACTCGGATTCTGCTGCAGCATCAGATTGTTTCGTCGGTATCTCAACGCTCCGGACGAATTTGAACGTGAATCCAATTGGGTTGGAAAGTGTATGAAATCTAGTTTCCAACAAAAAAAGAATCACCCAATTCGGAGTCCATATGAAGGAGTTCTTGCCGTTTTGAGTCAGGATTGTCTGTGCAGTCCGAATCTGGATGCAGAACGTGAGAGACTTGGACTCTATCTTCTCTTGGCCCAAAAGTGACGTGAGAGAACTTTTTAAACAACACCTAAACTTCTCTTTTTTCCTTATCTTCATATGTGGATTGTACAAATGTCCCATACACCTGGAATTAGACATGGCACAAAAGTCTGTGAAGTATTTTTGTTCTTGATGACATAAATAAATTGATGCATAATTTGCATTAGAAATCACCTCACAAACATACATGTATGCAATATTTTTGGTCGTATCCAAGGTAGTCATGTCCTCATCACTTGCTGGTGTTGGTCATCTCCGCCGCGCTGATTTTCGCCGTCTTCAACCCGGAGGAAGTCACCGGGGCGCTCTGCGATCTCGCCACCGCGGTCCAGGGGATCTGCCTCTACTTGGCCGGCCCCTACGGGCTGCCACCAGCCACGCAACCAACCATCGCCACCGGGCCGATGCTGCTGCCGTGGCAGCCGCCGCACCCAGCGGCCTCCGCCGCGCTCACCGGGCCATTGCAGCTGTCGTCGCCACCTCCTTAGCAGTCGCCGCACCCAGGGGCCACCGCGGCGCTGGTCGGGCCGCTGCAGCTGCAGCCAGCCCCCGCCACCGCCCCGCTCTGGCCACAATGGCCGGTCGCGGCCATCGCGGCGCCCACTGCCTCCACCGTTTCCTTCTAGCAGCAGCTGCCACTGCAAGCGCCTCCGCCGCCCAGCACCGGGCCGACTACGACCGCGCCGACGGGCGTGCCGATTCAACAAGTGTGGTTCCCGCCCTTGCTGTCACAGCTTCCGGCCTGGTTGGCCGGGATGTCACCGCCGCCAGTCTACACCATGGCCGCGGACCAGCTGGCGCCCTCCCTGCCGTCTGGCGGACCCTCCGGCTCCGCGGGTTTCCACGCTGGCTTCGACGGGCCACCACTTCCCAGCGGATCACTTGTGCACATCGGGCCGACGCCATCATCTTTGCTGCTCCGTACCGCCGAGCCGTACGCTCACGGTGGTCATGCTCAGACACCGCCGTGCTTCGCCAAGCTGAACTTTGCCACCTACGACGGCGCTGAGGATCCCCTAAACTGGCTCAACCAGTGTGAGCAATTCTTTAGGGGGCAACGTACGCTCGCGTCGAAATGCACATGGCTCGCCTCATATCACCTTCGGGGCGTGATGACCCACAAATGTAGGGGATCTATCGTAGTCCTTTCGATAAGTAAGAGTGTCGACCCCAACGAGGAGCAGAAGGAAATGATAGTCAGTTTTCAGTAAGGTATTTTCTGCAAGCACTGAAATTATCGGTAACAGATAGTTTTGTGATAAGATAATTGGTAACAAGTAAATAAGGTGCAGCAAGATGGCACAATCCTTTTTGTAGCAAAGGACAAGCCTGGACAAACTCTTATATGAAGGAAAGCGCTCCCAAGGACACATGGGAATTATCGTCGAGTTAGTTTTCATCACGCTCATATGATTCGCGTTTGTTACTTTGATAATTTGGTATGTGGGTGGTCCGGTGCTTGGTTGCTGCCCTTACTTGGACAAGCATCCCACTTATGATTAACCTCTATTGCAAGCATCCACAACTACAAAAGAAGTATTAAGGTAAACCTAACCATAGCATGAAACATATGGATCCAAATCAGCCCCTTACGAAGCAACGCATAAACTAGGGTTTAAGCTTCTGTCACTCTAGAAACCCATCATCTACTTATTACTTCCCAATGCCTTCCTCTAGGCCCAAGCAATGGTGAAGTGTCATTTAGTCGACGTTCACATGACACCACTAGAGGAAAGACAACATACATCTCATCAAAATATCGAACGAATACCAAATTCACATGACTACTTATATCAAGACTTCTCCCATGTCCTCAGGAACAAACGTAACTACTCACAAAGCATATTCATGTTCATAATCAGAGGGGTATTAATATGCATAATAGATCTGAACATATGATCTTCCACCAAGTAAACTAACTAGCATCAACTACAAGGAGTAATCGACACTACTAGCAACCTACATGTACCAATCTGAGGTTTTGGTACAAAGATTGGATACAAGAGATGAACTAGAGTTTGAGAGGAGATGGTGCAGGTGAAAATGTTGATGAAGATAACCCTCTCCAAGATGGGAGAGTTGTTGGTGATGACGGCGGTGATGATTTCCCCCTCTCGGAGGGTAGTATCCCCGGCAGAACAGCTCCGCCGGAACCCTAGATTGGTTCCGCCTCGAGACGGCGGCGCTTCATCCCAAAAGTCTCATGATTTTTTCCAGGTCAAAACACCTCATATAGCAAAAGATGGGCATCGGGGGGTCACAATGGTGGCCCATGAGGCAGGGGTGCGCCCAGGGGGGGCGCCCCCACCCTCGTGGACAGTGGGTGGCCCCCCTCCTGTATTTCTTTCGCCAGATAATTTTTATATTTTATGAAACGATGTTTCATGGTGTTTCAGGGCTTTTTGAGTTGTGCAGAATAGGTCTCCAATGTTTGCTCCTTTTCCAGCCCAGAATTCCAACTACCGGCATTCTCCCTCTTCATGCAAACCTTGTAAAATAAGAGGGAAAAGGCATAATTATTATGACATAATGTGTAATAAGGACCCATAGTGCAATAAATATCTATATAAAAGCATGATGCAAAATAAACGTATCAACTCCCCCAAGCTTAGACCTCGCTTGTCCTCAAGCGAAAGCCGATATTGAAAAATATGTCCACATGTTTAGAGATAGAGGTGTCGAAAAAATAAAATACGGACATGAAGGCATCATGATCAAACTTATAACAACAACATATATATATTGTCATATGACTCTTATGCTGAAGTAACAATCTATTTACAATGTGAAGTATGAATAAGAAACTTCATTGAGAACTAACAAACTATGATCTCAGTCATTGAAACAATTGCAATTTATCGTAATATCGGAAAGAGTCAACATAAGAGCTTTTCAGCAAGTCCACATTCTCAACTATCATTTAGTCTTTCACAATTGCTCACACTCGCGCAATACTTGTGGGTATGGAGTTTTAGCCGGACACAAAGAAAGATAGGGGCTTATAGTGTTGCCTCCCAACCTTTTAGCTCAAGGGTAATGTCAACAATAATAGATCATGATAGCTTACATCCAATTGGGTATATATGTCAGGATCTTTCCAACACAATGTGCTTGCCAAAGGATAAAATGTAAAAAGGAAAGGTGAAGATCACCATGACTCTTTATAAGGTAAGAATAAAAGATAGGCCCTTCGTAGAGGGAAGCAGAGGTTGTCATGTGCTTTTATGGTTGGATGTACAAAATCTTAGCGCAAAAGAACGTCACTTTATATTGCCACTTGTGATATGGACCTTTATTATGCAGCCTGTCGCTTTTATTGCTTCCATATCACAAGATCGTATAAAGTTTATTTTCTCCACACTAATAGATCATACATGTTTTAGAGAGTAGCAACAATGACAACTTACTTGAAGGATCTTACTCAATCCATAGGTAGGTATGGTGGACTCTCATGGCAAGACTGGGTTTTAGGATGTATGGAAGCACACGTAGTATCTCTACTTGGTGCAAGGAGTTTTGGCTAGCATGAGGGGGAAAGACAAGCTCAACAGGTTGGATGATCCATGACAATATACTTTATTTTCGATATAAGAAGACATAACCCATTATGTTGTCTTCCTTGTCCAACATCAACCCTTTAGCATGTCATATTTTAACGAGTGCTCACAATCATAAAAGATGTCGAAGATAGTATATTTGTATCTGAAAACCTCTCTTTCTTTATTACTTCCTATTAATTGCAATGATGACCAAAACTTTGCTTGTCAACTCTCAATAACTTTTATTCATCATACTCTTTATATGTGAAGTCATTACTTTCCATAAGATCAATATGATCTCTTGGTACTTTTTATATTTTCTTTTATTCTCTCATGATCTGTGATGCCCCGAGACTGATGCGCCAGGTGTCAGCTAGTTATTCGCTGTCGTTGCCATGTCATCTGCTTGCGTGTTGCATTTTTCCATGTCATCATCATGTTTTCAAAACTTGCATCCGTCCGAGTCCGCCCCTCCTTTCCGTTGTCCGTTCTGAGCCCAGACACACTCACACGCGCCCGCGGTACCTCCGAAACCTCCTTTTGTAAGTGGCCAAAAAATGTTTTTGGAATGGGGTGAAACTTGGCGTGCGGCCTTATTATATTGTAGGTACACCGCCTGCCAAATTTCGTCGCATTCGGAGTCCGTTTGATAGCCCAACCGTTAGACATATAGCGGCTCGTTGCCAGTATAATCGTCGGACATTTCGGTCTCAGAAACGCTGTGCCGAGCTGCACTTCTCTTCTCTCCCCTTGGCCCAAGTCATCCTACACAGCCACTAAACCAGCCCACATGGCCCATCCTACCCCTCCTCGCGTCCGGAGCCGTTCGATCGCCATCGGAGGGTCCAAAAAAACCCTACCTATTCCTCGCCTATAAATAGACACCCCCATGTCCATTTTTGAACATACCTACCCTAACCTACCCTTTCCCTACCTCCTAGCTGCAGCCAATCCTCCCCCTTCCTCGGATCCGGCGCCGCCACTTGGCGCTCAGCCAGCCATTGGCTGAGCCAACACCTGCGCCGCCTCCCATCCAATGGGACGCTCCCATGCGCCCCCTCCAGCGCCCCAGCCGGCTCCCCACCGCGCAGTCCGCGAGGCCCAGGCTCGGCCCGCCCAGCCCATGCATCGCCGCCGCCGGGCCCGGATCTCCGTCGCCTGGCCTGTGCGCCTCCCGCTCCTGAGTCCCCCTCCTGCCTGAGCTCCCGTCCCGTCGGCCACCGCCGATCCGCTCGACCCCAACGCCGGCCGACCTCACCGCCTCCAGCCACCAGATCTCACTGCCGCCTCCACCCGCAGGTCGTCGCCCTCGCCATCGCTCTTCTCCCTCCCTGCTGGTGCTCTCTCTCTCTTCCCTAAGCTCTCTCTCTCTCCCTCTCTCTCTCTATGTGTCTTGCAGCCGTCGGAGGAGGAGCTCACCGCCGACGCTCCATCGCTGGAGACGGGTCCTCGTCCTCGCCCTCCTCCAGATCCGCTGGATCCCGTGCCCTCTGCCGCCTCCGGCGATCTCCCCTCGCCGCCGGTGTTGCCAGCCGCCCCCGCTCGTCCTCGATCCACCGACCTGGTGGATCGGGAGGACCTCCGCTCGCCTCGGTGGGCCGCACCCGCGTGTGGGTTGTGCCCTGCCCGGCCCAGTTCCAGGTCCAGTCGGCCTCCTCCTTCTTATTCCCCACCCGTGCGCATTTTAGCTAAACTGCGCTCACGGTTTTTTTCCTGTGAAAATGATTAAGTTCCTGAATTTCTATATTATGTGTGCATGTTGAGATGCTTGTAACTTTGTGTACCTTTACCCAAATGGAGCATATAATATATCAAAATGTTCGTCTCGAAGTGCTCTTCATGTTAGTTGCATTTGCATGCATGTTACTGTTCATCTTGTTGTCTTAATCTTCGTTGCAAACTGCTATGTGATGTTAGTGTCAAGTCCTTGTTTTCTGTCAAAAATATGGTAGCATGTTCGTGAGGGTGTAACTTTGTTCATGTTGGTCCAAATGGAGTGTTTGATATGTCAAAGTGTTCATTGTGAAGTGCTCTACATGATGGTGGCTGTTGCATTCATGTTATCTGCCATATTGCCATGTTTATCTCTGTTGCAAAAGTGCATGTGGCTGTTAAGTGCTGAAACTTGTTATGAGATGCTGATTTGTCTTTTTCTTATCTTTATGTGTGATTTTTGTTTGAGTCACATGTCAATATGTTTTAGAAGCACAATGATGCCATCTTTGCTGTGGTGTAATTAGTTTTCCATGTTATGCCTTGTGGTGAGTGCAACAAGCTTGCAAAGTGACCTACTCGCTGTTGCTGATTCCTATGACTTGTTGAAAACTGCTAAGTCTGAAACTGTTATATCCTAATGCCATGTTTGCTTGGTGCTATAGTCATATACATGCACATTTGGAGATGCCCAATGATCATGTCTTGATGTCCATGTTATTCTCTATCCATCCATGCCCTTGTTTGCATATATGGCCTATTGTAGCTTGTTGTTTTCATGCTCTCAAGTTGCTATAAAATGTTTCTGTCAGCCTGTTATCAGCAAGTTCAGTTTTGCCATGTGAATAGCTAGTGTTCTATGCATCCTATGACCATGTTCTTGCCATGAGTAGCTTCATAAACATGTCTTCTTGCTGTTGGTTATATTCACATGCCATGATATGCTTTGAGATGAGTTGCACAAGCTTGCAAACATGCCTACTTGTCATTGTTGCTGCCATTTTTAGTTTATTTTACTAAGTCTGTGAAACTGTTATCTTTTGCAATCTTGCCATGATGTTTTGAGCATGTTCTAGTGGTGTTTGGTAGTAGCTTAGTGATCATGCTTGTAGTGCTTGACATGTACATGCTTTCCATGCCCTTTGTTGCCATGAAATGTTATTGTATCATGTTGTTTTGATGTCAACTATATGCCTACTTGTTGTTTTGGACAGAATGTGTTTCAAACTTGTTTTGTTTGTATGTGATGAATCGTTGCTCCGTTTTGAGTGTGCTTTATATGAAACTTGTGTGTTTTTGCATGTAGATGCATATTAACATGTTGAACACCTGTTTGGAGTGTGTTTGCTTGATGTTTGGATGTGTTTTGCATCAATGACATGCTTGAATTGTTTTGCTCATATCTTCTAGGCCGTAGCTCAGAATTAAATAAACTTTATATGAAACTTGACTAGAATTTCGAGTAGATCATCATGGTGCATGTTAACTTGCTGTTTAACAACTTTAACATAAGGTTTGTTCAGATCTGGACTAATTTTGAAATTTGCATATGAGGACTTACCGGAATTGTTATGTGATGTTTCCGGCCTCATTTAAACTTGTTTGGTTGTGTTGATCTTGTGTGCATCATCCTTTGCCATGTTTTGCATCATGTAGCCTTGTCATGCATCATACTTAGTTGAGCATCATGTCTTGTTCTTGGGTGGTGTGTTTACCATGTTGTGTGCTTCTTCTCGCTAGTTCATATTCCGTTGCGGTCGTGAGGATTCGTTCGACTACACTTGGTTCGTCTTCATGACTTCTTCTTCATCTTCTTCATGGACTCGTTCTTCTTCCTTGCGGGATCTTAGGCAAGATGACCATCACCTTGGATACCTTTACTATCATTGCCATGCTAGTTGTCTCGATGCTATCACTATATGTCGCACTACCTATCTATTTGTTGTCAGCCCCTCCTTGTTGCCATGAAACCTCTAACCTTTGACACCATCCCAGCAAACCGTTGTTTGGCTGTGTTACCGCTTGCTCAACCCCTCTTATAGCATTGTTAGTTCCAGGTGAAGATGAAGATTGCTCCATGTTGGAGCTGGACGTTGTTGGAATATCACAATATCTATTAATTTAATTAATGCACATATATACTTGGCAATGGGTGCAAGGCTTGGCCTTTTGCTCGGTGTTTTGTTCCACTCATGCCGCCTTAGGAACCCATAAACCGACATTATGTTCCTTGATTTTGCGTTCCTAACATGGTTGGGGTTTATGGGCCCCCCTCGATAATTCACATTGCTTAAAGCTTTTCCAGCAAGACCCAACTTTGGTACTACATTTGCCTAATAACTAAAACTTGCATAGGGACCGGCTAGCACCCGAGGACTCTTAATCGACCCCCGGGCCAGTGCTCCTCATGAGTGTTTGTCCAAACTGGGCAGACTGCGGGGCCACCATGGGGAAACTCGAGGTCTGGTATTTACCTCTAGGATGACCCATCCGGTCGTGGCCTGAGACGAGTTACGCGCGGCTACTATCAGGGTGTCGACACGCCGGGAGGTCTTGCTGGATTAGTTTTACCTTTGTCGAAATATCTTGAGCACGGGATTCCGAGAATACTCGGGTCTTCCCAACATGGAGTTGTGACTCCGCAGATCGTGAGCTTGTGATGGTCTAAGTTGGGACACCCCTGCAGGGTTATGATCTTTCGAAAGCCGTGCCCACGGTTATGTGGCAGATGGGAATTTGTTAATGTCCGGTTGTAGCAAACTTGACACAAGATCCGAAATAAAATACACAACCGCGTGAGTAACCATGACTGTCTCTTTTCACTTTGAGAAGAGAACACGGTGGGGTTATGTTTGACTCGCATGTAGTTCCGCATCTCTAGCGATCATTACTAGTTTGCGACCGTTTGTGTAGAGGCTCGTCTTATTCTTGTACTCATAAGTTAGCCACCATACATATGCTTAGTTGCTGCTACAACCTCACCACTTAACCTTTCCATACCCAATAAAGCTTTGCTAGTCTTGATAACCATGGTTATGGGATTGCTGAGTCCTCGTGGCTCACAGATACTACAACAATAGTTGCAGGTGCAGGTTTCCGATGACTTGACGTGAGAGCGATGCTTATTTGTGTTGGAGTCCTTTCTTCTTCTTCGTCGATCTTGGGTTAGGTTCCTGGTCGGCAGCCTGGGATAGCAGATGGATGTCGTTGTGCTTTTCATGTTTGCATCCGTAGTCGGATGCCTTGTATGTGATGTTGTTGTTTTCAAGTGGATGTTGTATGAATTGTATGTATCCCCATGTATTTATGTAATGGTACGATGTAATGATATCCATCTTGCTAAGCGCTCGAAATGCGGTTGTGTCCCAATCACGAGTGAATCACGTGATCGGGATAGAATCGCATATTGGCGTGACATGATCATAGCGAGAAAATCAAGCCCTTGACTCAAAACTAATCTTTATTATATATATAGCTCACGGACTCGATTACAAACATAAGGATCATAAAGCAAGGCTCACGACTAGATCATACTAAACTTTTTTCTACTAGATCAAGATATTACCAAAAAGGATCGAACTAAGAAAAAGGTAAAGATAGGAGTGTGATGGTGATACGATATCGGGGCACCTCCCCCCAAGCTTGGCAGTTGCCAAGGGGAGTGCCCATACCCATGTGATTATGTCTCTTTCTTCGGAGGTGGTGATGGAGTTGTTGATGATGTAGGCTTGTCGTCCATCTTCCAAGGCATGAGCTCACCATCATAGAAGGATGATCGAGTCTCCGGGATCCTCAAATCTATAGCCAAACTCATCTTCTTGAATCTATATTCATACTCACAATTTTGGTTTTGCAGGTCATAGATCTGGGCTCGGAGGTGCTCGATTTTCTCTTGGAGCTTGAAGATGGCCTCCCAAATGATCTTGGCGTCCAGCTTGTGGTTGTTGGTGAACTCCGTGATCATCATGTGGTTGGCGTTGAGTCCTCGTTCCACCATACCTTGGCACTTGAAAACTTGCTTCTCCATTGCTTCGAGTCTTGTCTCCACGCTTTTGGTCCTCCTTGGTACCTCAACATCGCGGATGTGCAGCACACCCTCACGCACCTCGATGGCTTGAGGGTGTTGCAGCACCTCCGCAAGGTAGGGGTTGATGACCTTCTCGAAGAACTTGTCCTTGGGGGTGCTTGAAGACGTCGTGGTGATCCAGATCTGTCAGATACACAGCTCGAAACAAAAGTAGAGGATATTCGCATGGTGCGGTGGTCAAAAACTTCGGGGGAATATATAATGAATTTTTGCCGACCAAAAGAAGTAACATGCAAGAAAATGGAGTCCGGGAGGCACACGAGGTGCCCACGAGGTAGGTGGGCATGCCCAGGGGGTAGGGGGCGCCCTCCACCCTCGTGGACGCCTCGTGTCCTTTCAGGACTGCCTCTTATTTTTCCATTTTTCTAAATATTCCAAAATGGAGAAAAATTGCCATTAGAACTGTTTTGGAGTTGGTTTACTTACCGTACCACATACCTCTTCCTTTCCGGAGTCTGAATCATTCTGGAAAGTGTCCCTTATGTACTCCTCCGGGGTTACGGTTTCAATAACATTGGTTTCAACATTTATGGGATTACCTGAGATATAATGTTTGATTCTTTGACCGTTCATCACCTTCGGATTTGTGCCTTCGAAGTTGTTAATTTTTATGGCACCGGATCGATAGACCTCCTCAATAACGTAAGGACCTTCCCATTTGGAGATAAGTTTTCTTGAAAAAAAATTTAAATGAGAGTTGTATATAGCAAGACATAATCGCCTACGTTAAACTCACGCTTTTGTATCCTTTTGACATGCCATCTTTTAACTTTTTCTTTAAATAGTTTCGCATTTTCATAGGCCTGGGTTCTCTATTTGTCAAGCGAGCTAATGTCAAATAACCTCTTCTCACTGGCAAGTTTGAAATCATAATTGAGCTCTTTAATATCCCAGTATGCCTTATGTTCTAGTTCAAGAGGTAAGTGACATGCTTTTCCATAGACCATTTTATAAGGAGACATACCCATAGGGTTTTTGTATGCAGTTCTATAGGCCCATAGTGCATCATCAAGTTTCTTGGACCAATTCTTTCTAGACCTATTAACAGTCTTTTGCAAAATTAGCTTAAGCTCTCTGTTACTTAGTTCTACTTGACCACTAGACTGTGGGTGGTATGGGGATGCAATTCTATGGTTAACATCATACTTAGCAAGCATTTTACGGAAAGCACCATGAATGAAGTGTGAACCACCATCAGTCATTAAGTATCTAGGGACTCCAAACGTCGGAAAATAACTTCTTTAAGCATCTTAATAGAGGTGTTATGATCAGCACTACTAGTTGGAATAGCTTCTACCCACTTAGTAACATAATCAATAGCAACCAAAATATGGGTATACCCATTAGAGGAAGGAAACGGTCCCACATAATCAAAGCCCCAGACATCAAATGGTTCAATAACATTCATAGGCATTTCTTGACGTCCATTAATATTACCAATTATTTGGCATTCATCACAAGATAAGACAAACTTACGGGCATCCTTGAAGAGAGTGGGCCAATAAAAACTAGATTGCAGTACCTTATGTGCAGTTCTATCTCCAGCATGGTGTCCTTCATAAGCTTCGGAGTGACACTTGCATAGGATATGTTCCTGTTCATGCTCAGGTACACAACGTCTAATAATGCCATCTACTCCTTTTTTTATAAAGGTGTGGGCCATCCCAGAAATAATGTCTTAAATCATAAAAGAACTTTTTCTTTTGCTGGTATGTGAAACTAGGTGGTATAAATTTAGCGACAATGTAATTAGCATAATCAGCATACCATGGAGCAGTAAGAGAAGCATTTATGATAGCTAATTGTTCATCAGGAAAGCTATCATCAATAGGTAGTGGGTCATCAAGAATATTCTCTAACCTAGACAAGTTGTCTGCAACGGGGTTCTCAGCTCCCTTTCTATCAGTAATATGCAAATCAAATTCTTGTAGCATGAGAACCCATCTAATAAGTCTAGGTTTAGCATCTTTCTTTTCCATAAGGTATTTGATAGCAGCATGATCAGTGTGAGTAGTTACTTTAGAATCAACAATATAAGGTCTAAACTTATCACATGCAAATACAACAGCTAAAAATTATTTCTCGGCAGTAGCATAATTTCTCTAGGCATATTGTATAACATTCAATTTCTTATCAACTCTTTGTCCTAGAACAGCACCTACAACATAATCACTAGCATCTCACATAATTTCAAAGGGTAAATTCCAGTCAGGAGGCTGGACAACAGGTGCAGAGATCATTGCTTTCTTAAGTACTTCAAATGCTTCTACACAATCGTCATCAAAGACAAAAGGAACATCTTTTTGTAAGCGATTAGTCAGAGGCTTAGAGATTTTGGAGAAGTCCTTAATGAACCTCCTATAAAGCCCGACATGACCAAGGAAACTTCTTATACCTTTGATGTCCTTGGGACACAGCATCTTTTCAATAGCATCAACTTTGGCTTTATCAACTTCAATACCTCTTTCAAAAATTTTATGCCCCAAGACAATGCCTTCATTAACCATAAAGTGGCACTTTTCCCAATTCAGGACAAGATTAGTTTCTTCACATCTCTGCAAAACTCGATCAAGGTTGCTCAAGCAATCATCAAAAGAAGTTCCATAAACGGAAAAGTCATCCATGAAAATGTAACACCCCAGATGTAACACCTTCCATTTATGGCAATATATGAAACGTTGGCTTCATCAATTCCATTCTGGGCTCTTCTTTCATTTCGGGTTTCTTCGTTTTGTCGTGTGCGTGTGTGCTTTTCATCCATGTCATGTTATCATGTGCATTGCATTGCATTCGTGTTGTCACTTGCACCCGGTTCCACTCGCCTCTTCCCGTTATCCGTTTCGAGTTCCGACACTCACACACGTGTCCGTGGCACCCCCGAGTCCTTCTTTCGTGTGTGGCCGTGTAACGTTCCCGGAATGAGGTGAGACTTGTCGTGCGTTGTTGTTTCGGTACGTGTAGGCCGCCTGTCAAGTTTCGTCGTGTTTGGAGTTCGTTTAGTACTCCAACGGTTAACCTAGTGGGCTAAAAGCTCCTTTCCTTTTGGCCCAAGACCCCCTCCACAACATCCCACTAACCCAGCACAACCACTCCCATCCCCTCGAACGTCGGATCATGAACGTGTGGGCGAAAACCGCACCCCATTTGGAGTTTCCTAGCTCCCTATGCCTATAAAAACGTCCCCCACGTCCTTTTTTCGGGCAAAACCCTAGTCCCGAGCTCCTCTGTCCGCCGCCGGACGTGTCCATCCGCGCGCCGGATATGTCCGCCGCCGCCTCGTCCACTCCGCAGCCGCCATGTGTCCATCGCCGGGCTCCCCGCCGCCGAGGCCCGCCGAGCCCATCACGGGCCCGCGGGGCCCAACCGCCGTCGCCTCCGCCCCTTCGCCACCCGCGCCACGCGCCTCGGCGCGAACCTTCCCCGTTGCCACCTTCCGACACGTCGGCACCGCCGCCGCCCGCCACGCCGGACCCGCCACCTCGTCAGCCAGCCTCCGCCGACCTCCTGCCGGCGCGCCCCTCCCCGGTCGCGCTTCGCCGCCCCAGCGCCGCCCTCCTCCGCGCCCGGCCGCCGCGGCCCTTCGCCGCCGGTGTCGCCCCTCCCCACCGCCGGCTTCTCCACAGCCGCCGCCAACGGCTTCTTCTCCGGCCGCTGCCGCGCCGGTCGGGTCCTCCGGTCAGGTCCCGCCCCGCCGACCCTGATCCGCTTCAGATCCGGATCCACCAGGAGGGTGGATCATATCCACCCATTCGTGGATCCAAACGACGTACCCACGCCCGGATCCCTCCATCCCGCATCTCCTCATCCACGTTTGACTTTTTCGGGAGGTGAAAATTCCACTAAGTCCCTAAACTATTACATTTTATTGCATCCTTTGCATGGCTGTAACTTTTTGTGTGGTGATCCGTTCTGGGTGTGTAATATATCAAAATGTTCGTTGAGATGTGCTCTTCATTTTGTTCCACTGTGGCATGCTTGTTTGAGTTCATCTTGATGACCTAATCATCGTTGCAAGAGTGCTATATGTTTAAAACTATTGTTATCTGTAATTTTGTTCCCATGTTTGAGATATGATAACTTTGTGCATGGTGGTCCAAATGGAGCATATGATATGTCAAAATGTGCATTGTGAAGTGCTCTACATGATGGTTGTTGTAACATTCATGTTAGGTGTCATATTGCCATGTTAATCTCTGTTGCAAAAGTGCATGTGGCTGTTAAGTGTTGAAACTTGTTGTGAGATGCTGTTTTGACTTGCTCATTGTTATTGATGTGTTTGTCTTCATGCCTCATGTCAATATGTTTTAGAAGCACCATCATATGGTCTTTGCTGTGGTGCAATCCATTTTCCAAGATATGCCTTGAGGTGACCTACACAATCTTGTAAACATGCCATGTCAATGTTGCTGTTTTATACTTAGTGAAGAAACTACTAAGTCTGGAATCTGTTTAACCTGATGCTATGTTTGCTTGATGCCCCACTCAAATCCATGCATGTTTTAGTATGTCAAATGATCATTCCATGTTGTCCATGTTATGCTCTATCCATCCATGCCCTTACATGCACATATGGCCTGTTGTAGCTTATTTATTTCTTGCTCTCAAGTTGCTATAAATTTCACATGTCTGGTTTTTATCAGCATGATTAATTTGGTGAAGCTTGTTGTTATTGATCCATGCCTCCTATGGAGTTGCTCCAATGGAGTTGTTTGATGTATGCTATATCTACTACATGTCCATGATCTTTATTTACTTAGTGGAGTTGATATGCATGTTGTTTTGTGCCTCCGAAGGCAGCATCGTGATGATGTTTTTGCCTTCCCAGATTTTGACTAAGTCTGGATAAATTTATTGCAACTTGCCATGCTTGGTTAATTGTGTTCCAGTAGGTTTTTGGGTGTGTTCTAAGTTCATGCTTGTTTAGTATCATGTCTACTTCACCTCCATGCCCTTTGTCTCCATGGTTGAGTGTTGTAGCATAATTATTTCTTACTCCAAACATGCCATGTGGCTGTAAACTGCAGCTTTGTGTGAATATTGTTTTGTTTGCCATTTGCAAACCGTGTGTCCGTTTCCGGCGATCTTTATATCGATTTCAACCGAAATCTTCCCCTCTATCAAGTGGCTTGCTTGGTTTTCCAAGACGAGGCCATCTCCATCATCTTCTCCTTAGGCTCAAGTGCTTCAACATGCATACGCACATCATACTTGCATCATGTTGATTGTGCATTGCATCGTGTTTGATGTTGCGCCGTGTTGTGTTCTTGTGTTGAGTAGAGACGGGAGCCGAGACCGAGTTCGAGGATCTTGCCGAGCCTGAGTACGAGGAGCCGTCTTACGATCCCTCCGTGGAAACAACAGGCAAGATGACCTGACCCAGATATCATTACTATCTTTACCTATGCTAGATGTCTCGCTCTTTAGCTTATTGCCTTGATGCCTATGTCTGTTTGTCATCCTCCTATTGTCGCCATGAAACTCTCTAACCACCCAACCTAGCAAACCTTTGATTGGCTACGTAAGCTTCGCTCAGCCCCTCTTATAGCATTGTTAGTTGCAGGAGAAGATTTGAAGATTCTTGCTTCATGTTGAAGTTATTGTTGGGATATCACAATATATAATCTGTTTAACTAAACCATCTTTATACTGGTAATGGGTGGAAGGCTAAGCCTCTTGCTTGGTGTTTTGTTCCACTCATGCCGCCCTAGGAACCGTTTAAACCGGTGTTATGTTCCTTGATTATGCGTTCCTAACACGGTTGGGGTTATGGGACCCCCTCGATAACCCGCTTAGCGCTAAAGCTTTTCCAGCAAGGCCCAACATTGGTTTTACATTTGCCTAATAACTAAAACTTGCATAGGGACTAGCTATCCCGTGGACTTAATTAACAACCCCGGGCCAGTGCTCCACATGAGTGTTGGTCCAAACTAGAGCCACTTGCGGTGCCACCCAGTTCGCTGGGATCTTCGGTTGCTGTACATCCGGTCGTGGCCTGAGACTAGATACGCGCGGCTACTGTCAGGGTGTCGGCACGCCGAGAGGTCTTGCTGGATTAGTTTTACCTATGTCAGAATATCTTGAGCACGGGATTCCGAGAATACTCGGGTCTTCCCACCTTGGAGTTGCGACTCCGCAAATCGTGAGCTTGTGATTGGCTAAGTTGGGACACCCTGCAGGGTTTGATCTTTCGAAAGCCGTGCCCGCGGTTATGTGGCAAATGGGAATTTGTTAATATCTGGTTGTAGAAAACTTGACACCATGTTCATAACACACTACCAACGTGAGTAACCGTGACGGTCATTTTTCGAAGGGGTTCGGGAAGTGAACACGGTGGGGTTATGAATGACATTCTTAGATAGGATCACTTCGGGATCACTTTGACGCTCGTGGCACTTCTCTTCTCGCTATAAACAGATAAGCTAGTGCTAGTGCATCTGCAACCTTGTTCTTCAGCCTTGTTCCACACCCAAGGCTTAGATAGTTTTGCTACCCGGGAACGGGATTGCTGAGTCCTCCGTGGCTCATAGATTCTACACAACACCAGATGCAGGTACCGATGAGAACTACTCAGGAGATGGGACAGAGCTGTATTGGGAGTTCGATGAAGAGCGTGGGCAATACTACGTGTCTTATCCCGACGATCAGTAGTGGCATCTACTAGGGGCGATCAGACCTTATGTTATTTATTTATGGTATCTTTCATTTGGATCTTCGTCCATAGTCGGACTGTTATGTTATTTGGATGATGAATGTTTATGTAATGCATTGTGTGACATGGCGAGTGTAAGCCAACTACTCTTTTGCAATTTCACCCTCTTTTACATGAGATGTGCAAAGATACCATTC
>LR738715.1:414101237-414121669 GCA_902687465.1 Secale cereale
TGAGATCATTCCAGTATGATATTATGCCTTTAAGTCGTGCCTCGACACGTGGGAGGTATAATCTCATACTGGGCATTACAAGTTGGTAATCAGAGCCTTCTCCGACCTAGGAGCCCCCACTGATTGATCGAATCATTGACGGTTGAGTCTAGGCACACACTTGAAAATGTTTTGAGTCCTATATATATATCGGAGAGTAGGATTTCTTTTTGCTCCTCATCCCTTTATCACTCTGGTGAGGACTCCTGACATTTACTCTATCTCTTCTACTCTCAAAAATTCACTAAATTTTTGTTTAGGATCACGCGAGTATTGTTTGGATTGTTCCGATGTCTTTGTGACGAGAACATTGTTCTCGATGCCTCCTGTCATTTAGGGATTGTGGCAGTGTCCCTGGGAGTTGAGCTCCGAGGTGTTGTCGTCACAAATCTATCGCAGCAGTTCTGGAATACTTAAGACGGCTGACATCGAAAACTCTTCTATGCGGTTAGTGGCAAGATAACCCCGACATCACCCTGTACTGGGGAGGTAGTTCAGGATTATTGCCATAGCTTGTATAACAGATGCGTTTCGAAGGTCCGAGGTAAACGGTTTCCGGAAATAACATGTTATGTGTTGAAGGATGGATACAGCTGGATGTAGGATTAGAGTTGAGTGCGCGGTGCTTCCCCTGTATCCCCAACACCTGATTGGATAACTGGAAACTTTCGGAAATTAATAGGTGGGTTCATCTAGTAGTTCGTAGGCATTCTTCCAACGAATGCATGATATGGAGTTCGGGGTTCTACATTGAGTGAAGTAGTTTTATGGGCGTTTGTTCCGATCGGGAGTTGCATCTTAAAGGGTCCTTGGCTATGCTGATCCGGGGATTGCAAAACCCTTTCGTAACACGTTCCATAAGCTTTCTGCACGAACATGTGGGACGAAGATTCTATCTTGTATTTGTTCTATCTGCTCCTTCTTGTTTTTATTTACCTTTTGTTCTCCCAAGTGGCTTCTCGAGAAGATTGTTGTACCATTAAACTGTGGATTACATTCGTTCATTTTGTTCGAATGTGCTTGTGAAGACTTATGTTGCAAGTTCTAGCCGTTGATTCAGCTTATATATTTTCAATCAATGGCTAATAGTTGTCATCTCATTCAGGATGGCTCCTAAGAAGGTTCCCAATGCTAACCCAGAGGGTGAAGAAGTTCCTGATCGTCCTCCTTCCCCTCCTCCTCCGTCTGAGGCCTGGAGAGCAATTATGCAAGCGACAAACCAGAACACCCAGATGCTTATGCAAATGATGCAGAACTTTCAAGCCAACCAAGCAAATCAAGGTGGTCATGGGAACCAAGGCCAAGGCAATTTGTTCAACCAACCTCACTTTGCAACTCTCAACCAATTCCTGGCAAACCAACCGAAGGCGTTCAGTTACTGTGTGGATCCGCTAGATGCTGAAGACTAGATAACAGACATCAAGAAGCACTTTGAATGTAGTAACGTGAGACCTGAGGATTATGTCAAGTTTGCCGCCTTCCAACTCAAGGATCAAGCTGCTGATTGGTGGCAACAATACAAAGATTCCAGAGAAGGACGTGAAATCTCGTGGACTGACTTCTGCAAGGATTTCCGCTCTCACCACATTCCAACTAGTGTCATCGAAGGCATGCGTGAGCAATTCCGCAACCTGAAGCAAGGCACCATGTCCGTTTATCAATATAATGTCAAGTTTTAGAACCTTGCCCGCTATGCCAAGCAAGACATCCCAGATTCCAAGAGCAAGATTTATCAGTTCCGTGGTGGTCTGAAGGATGAACTCTAGCTAGCTCTCACCTTGTTTGAGCCGGATGAATTTGATCAATTCTATAACATGGCCCTTAAGCAAGAGGCAGCCCAGCTCAAGGTTGAAGCTTCCAAAAAGAGGATCAGAGATGCTGTCAACTCCTCCTCTTCTTCCCAAGTGGTTGCAAAGCAGCAGAAGTTTTGGCTTCCACCTCCTCTAGTGCTCCGCCCTCCCAACAACAACAACAAGCACTCTGGTGGCCGTGGTTTCTCCCACCCACCCAACCCAAGCATTCAGTCGACTCACTTTCAAGCTTCGAAGTCAAGTGGTCCTTATCACCGTCCTCTCTGAGAAGTGATTTGCAACAAGTGTGGCCAGAAGGGTCACTATGCTAACAAGTGCCCCAACCCAAGGCGCCTTCCGCCTCCTCCACCTGTCAGCACTACTATTGTCAAGCACAATCCCAAGGTTGCAAGAGTGAATCTGATGAATGCAGCTCAAGCAGAGAATTCTTCAGATGTGATACTTGGTAATCTTCCAGTTAACTCTATTTCTGCTAAAGTTTTGTTTGATTCGGGTGCAATGCTTTCTTTCATTTCAAGACCATTTGTTGCCAAGCATGAATTCGTCACTCAAGTGTTGCCAAAGCCTTTGAACATTATTTCTCCTGGATTGCAAATGTCCTCTCAGGTGCATGTTCCGGATGTATCTATTCATATGGGTGATTACCGCTTTCTGGTTTCTCCGGTTGTTCTCGGCAACTCCGACATTGATCTTATTCTTGGGATGGATTGGCTCTCCAAGCATGATGCAAACATTGATTGTGCAAATAAGGAAGTCAAGCTTACTCATCCTAATGAAGACATGATTATCTTCGCTTCTCGAGATAACACAATCAGGCTATTCTCTCTCAATGACAAGGGCGAGATTAATGCCATCTATCAGATTCTGGTGGTCAATGAGTATGAAGATGTTTTCCCTGAAGAGCTTCCAGGCATGCCTCCACATCGTCAAGTTGAATTCGTCATTGAACTCGAGCCCGATACCGAGCCAGCATGTCAGCGTCCGCACAAGCTTTCCCCTGAAGAGTTGAAGGAGCTGAAGAAACAACTCGATGAGCAAGAACGTATGGGTCTAATCAGGCCTAGTACTTCTCCTTGGGGCTGTGGTGTTCTATTTGTCAAGAAGAAGGATGGCACGGAACGTCTTTGCGTTGATTATCAGCCATTGAACAAGAAGACAATAAAGAACAAGTATCCGCTCCCCAATATCAATGAATTGTTCGAGCAGCTCAAAGGAGCAAAGGTGTTCTCAAAGCTCGATCTCTGGATGGGTTACCATCAAATTCGTATCTGTGAAGAGGATATTCACAAGACCACATTCAGAACAAGCTACGGCTCCTATGAATACACGGTCATGTCTTTTGGCCTCGCAAATGCTCCCCCCACCTTCTCGAGGATGATGCACTTCATATTCAACCCCTACACCAATGAATTTGTTCTCGTCTATCTGGATGACATCTTGGTATTCTCCAAGAATGAAGAAGATCATGCCAAGCACCTCCGTTTGGTCCTGGACAGGCTCCGTGAACACAAGTTCTATGTGAAGTTCTCCAAATGTGAATTATGGCTGGATAAGGTCTTATGTCTTGGCCATATCATCTCTGCTAAGGGTATTTCTATCAATGCTGAGAAAGTTGAAGCTATTGTCAACTGGGAACCCCCGCAGAATGTCAAGCAACTCCAAAGCTTCCTTGGTCTCGCTAGCTATTGCAGAAGCTTCGTTGAGAACTTCTCCAAGATTGCCAAGCCTCTCTCAAACCTGCTGCAGAAGAATGTCAAGTACAACTGGACTCCTGATTGTGATGTGGCATTCAAAACACTCAAAGAGAAGCTCATTTCTGCTCCGGTTCTTACTCCTCCGGATGAGTCCAAGCCCTATGAAGTCTTCTGTGATGCTTCTTTAGAGGGACTTGGTGGTGTTCTCATGCAAGACAAGAAGATTGTGGCATACACTTCTCGTCAGTTGAAACCAAATGAGAAGAATTACCCCACACATGATCTCAAGCTAGCAGCAGTGGTACATGCCTTGATCACGTGGAGACACCTTCTGTTGGGCAGAAAAGTGGACATCTTCACCGATCACAAGAGCTTGAAGTACATCTTCACACAGCCTAACCTGAACCTTTGCCAGACTCGTTGGGTTGAGATGATTCAAGAGTATGATCCAAGCATTGAATACACACCTGGCAAGGCCAATGTCATTGCAGATGCCTTGAGCAGAAAGGCATATTGCAACAGTCTCCTTCTCAAGCCGTTTCAGCCTGAGCTTTGTGAATCATTCAGGAAGCTCAACCTCCAAGTTGTTCTGCAAGGCTTTCTTGCAAACCTTCAAGTTGCCCCTACCTTGGAAGATCAGATCCGTGAGGCCCAACTCAGTGATGCTATGGTGCAGAAAGTGAAACATGGTATTGCTAAGGGTACTCCCAAATACAAGTGCTATCGTGTTGATGAGAAAGACACCTTGTTCTTTAAGGACAGAATTGTGGTTCCCAAGGGTGATCTCAGGAAGCTCATAATGAACGAAGCACATGACTCCCTCCTCTCGATTCATCCCGGAAGTTCCAAGATGTACCAAGACCTCAAGCAATCGTACTGGTGGACTCGCATGAAAAG
The DNA here is from genome assembly GCA_902687465.1 of Secale cereale. Classification (NCBI taxonomy): domain Eukaryota; kingdom Viridiplantae; phylum Streptophyta; class Magnoliopsida; order Poales; family Poaceae; genus Secale; species Secale cereale. The sequence goes on from LR738715.1 coordinate 414,105,679, forward strand.
GGAGATTGCCCAATTCGTGAATGAATGTGATGTCTGCAGAAGGGTGAAGGCAGAGCATCAACGTCCAGCCGGTCTCCTCCAACCTCTACCTATTCCCGAGTGGAAGTTCGACCACATTGAAATGGATTTCGTCACTGGGTTTCCTAAGTCCAAGAAGGGGAATGATGATATCTTCGTAGTGATTGACAAGCTAACTAAAGTAGCTCATTTCCTTCCCGTCAAAGAATCCATCAATGCAGCTCGGCTGGCAGAGTTGTACACTTCCAGAATTGTTTCATTGCATGGCATTCCGCAAGTCATCTCCTTACCCCGTGGAAGTTTGTTCACATCCAAGTTCTGGGACTCCTTTCAGTCAGCCATGGGCACTAAGATCCGTTTCAGCACTGCGTTTCACCCTCAGACTAGTGGTCAAGTCGAAAGAGTGAACCAGATCCTTGAAGACATGCTTAGAGCTTGTGTCATCTCTTTTGGCATGAAGTGGGAAGATTGTCTCCCGTTTGCCGAGTTCTCTTACAACAACAGTTTCCAAGCAAGTGCCGGCAAAGCTCCTTTTGAAATCCTCTATGGCAGAAAGTGTCGTACCCCTCTCAACTGGTCCGAGACTAGTGAACGTCAACTTCTTGGCAACGACTTGATCTCAGAAGCTGAAGAAATGTGCAAAGTCATACGTGAGAATCTCAAGGCCGCTTAGTCGCGTCAAAAGACTTACTATGATGGCAAGCATCGTGATTTGGCTTTCGACATTGGGGATCATGTCTATCTCCGTGTTTCTCCTATGAAAGGAACCCAAATATTCGGTATCAAAGGAAAGCTTGCTCCGAGATACGTGGGCCCTTTCAAGATTCTTGGCAAGAGAGGCGATCTAGCCTACCAACTTGAGCTTCCCTCCAACTTTGCAAATGTTCATGATGTGTTTCACGTGTCTCAACTCCGCAAGTGCTTCAAGACACCTGAACGCACCATTCCGTTCGAGGAGATTCATCTTCAACAAGACTTGTCTTACCGTGAGCACCCTGTGGCTATTCTTCAAGAAACTGAGCGTAAAACCCGCAACAAGTCAATCAAGTTCTTGAAAGTTAAGTGGTCACACCATACCGAACGAGAAGCTACATGGGAACGAGAAGATCACCTTCCTTCCGAGTATCCTTCCTTCTTCCAGTCCTAGATCTCGGGACGAGATCTTTTTGTAGTAGAGGAGAGTTTGTAACACCCCAGATGTAACACCTTCCATTTATGGCAATATATGAAACATTGGCTTCATCAATTTCATTCTGGGCTCTTCTTTCATATCGGGTTTCTTCATTTTGTCGTGTGCGTGTGTGCTTTTCATCCATGTTATGTTATCATGTGCATTGCATTGCATTTGTGTTGTCACTTGCACCCGGTCCCACTCGCCTCTTCCCGTTATCCATTTCGAGTTCCGACACTCACACACGTGTCCGTGGCACCCCCGAGTCCTTCTTTCGTGTGTGGCCGTGTAACGTTCCCGGAATGAGGTGAGACTTGTCGTGCGTTGTTGTTTTGGTACGTGTAGGCCGCCTGTCAAGTTTCGTCGCGTTTGGAGTTCATTTGGTACTCCAACGGTTAACCTAGTGGGCTAAAAGCTCCTTTCCTTTTGGCCCAAGACCCCCTCCACAACAGCCCACTAACCCAGCACAACCACTACCATCCTCTCGGACGTCGGATCATGAACGTGTGGGCGAAAACCACACCCCATTCGGAGTTTCCTAGCTCCCTATGCCTATAAAAACGTCCCCCACGTCCTTTTTTCGGGCAAAACCCTAGTCCCGAGCTCCTCTGTCCGCCGCCGGACGTGTCTGTCGCCGCCTCGTCCACTCCGTAGCCGCCACGTGTCCACCACCAGGCTCCCCGCCGCCGCGCGCCGCCGAGGCCCGCCGAGCCCATCGCGGGACCGCGGGGCCCAACCGTCGTCGCCTCCGCCCATTCGCCGCCCGCGCCACGCCCCTCCGTGCGAACCTTCCCCGTCGCCGCCGTCCGACGCGCCGGCATCGCCGCCGCCCGCCGCGCCAGACCCGCCACCTTGTCGGCCGGCCTCCGCCGACCTCCCGCCGGCGCGCCCCTCCCCGGCCGCGCTTCGCCGCCCCAGTGCCGCCCTCCTCCGCGCCCGGCCGCCGCGGCCCTTCACCGCCGGTGCCGCCCCTCCCCGCCGCCAGCTTCTTCTCCGGCCGCTGCCGCGCCGATCAGGTCCCGCCCCGCCGACCCGGATCCGCTTCAGATCCGGATCCACCAGGAGGGTGGATGAGATCCACCCATTCGTGGATCCAAACGACGTCCCCGCGCCCGGATCCCTCCGTCCCGCATCTCCTCATCCACGTTTGAATTTTTCGGGAGGTGAAAATTTCACAAAGTTCCTAAACTGTTATATTTTGTTGCATCCTTTGCATGGCTGTAACTTTCTGTGTGGTGATCCGTTTTGGGCGTGTAATATATCAAAATGTTCGTTGAGATCGACTCTTCATTTTGTTCCACTGTGGCATGCTTGTTTGAGTTCATCTTGATGACCTAAGGATCGTTGCAAGAGTGCTATATGTTTACAACTGCTGTTATCTATAATTTTGTTGCCATGTTTGAGATATGATATCTTTGTGCATGTTGGTCCAAATGGAGCATATGATATGTCAAAATGTTCATTCTGAAGTGCTCTACATGATGGTTGCTGTAGCATTCATGTTAGGTGTCATATTGTCATGTTAATCTCTATTGCAAAAGTGCATGTGGTTGTTAAGTGTTGAAACTTGTTGTGAGATGCTGTTGACTTGCTCATTGCTATTGATGTGTTTGTCTTCATGCCTCATGGCAATATGTTTTAGAAGCACCATCATATGGTCTTTGCTATGGTGCAATACATTTTCCATGATATGCCTTGAGGTGACGTATACAAGCTTGTAAACATGCCATGTCAATGTTGCTGTTTTATACTTAGTGAAAAAACTGCTAAGTCTGGAATCTGTTTAACCTGATGCTATGTTTGCTTGATGCCCCACTCAAATCCATGCATGTTTTAGTATGTCAAATGATCATTCCTTGTTGTCCATGTTATGCTCTATCCATCCATGCCCTTACTTGCACATATGGCCTGCTGTAGCTTATTTATTTCTTGCTCTCAAGTTGCTATAATTTTTACCTGTCCGGTTTTTATCAGCATGATCAATTTGGTGAAGCTTGTTGTTATTGATCCATGCCTCCTATGGAGTTGCTCCAATGGAGTTGTTTGATGTATGCTATGTCTACTACATGTCCATGATCTTTATATACTTAGTGGTGTTGATATGCATGTTGTTTTGTGCCTCCGAAGGCAGCATCGTGATGATGTTTTTGCCTTCCCAGATTTGGACAAAGTCTAGATAAATTTATTGCAACTTGCCATGCTTGGTTACTAGCGTTCCAGTAGGTTTTTGGGTGTGTTCTAAGTTCATGCTTGTTAAGTATCATGTCTACTTCACCTCCATGCCCTTTGTCTCCATGTTTGAGTGATTTAGCATAATTATTTCTTGCTCCAAACATGCCATGTGGCTGTAAACTGCAGCTTTGTGTGAATATTGTTTTGCTTGCCATTTTCAAACCGTGTGTCCGTTTTCGGCGATCTTTTTATCGATTTCAACCGAAATCTTCCCCTCTATCCAGTGGCTTGCTTGGTTTTTCAAGACGAGGCCTTCTCCATCATCTTCTCCTTAGGCTCAAGTGCTTCCACATGCATACGCACATCATACTTGCATCATGTTGATTGTGCATTGCACCGTGTTTGATGTTGTGCCGTGTTGTGTTCTTGTGTTGAGTAGAGCCGGGAGCCGAGACCGAGTTCGAGGATCTTGCCGAGCCTGAATATGAGGAGCCGTCTTACGGTCCCTCCGTGGAAACAACATGCAAGATGACCTGACCCAGATGTCATTACTATCTTTGCCTATGCTAGAGGTCTCGCTCTTTAGCTTATTGCCTCGATGCATATGTATGTTTGTCAGCCTCCTATTGTCGCCATAAAACTCTCTAACCACCCAACCTAGCAAACCTTTGATAGGCTACGTAAGCTTCGCTTAGCCCCTCTTATAGCATTGTTAGTTGGAGGAGAAGATTTGAAGATTCTTGCTTCATGTTGAAGTTATTGTTGGGATATCGCAATATATAATCTGTTAAACTATACCATCTTTATATTGGTAATGGGTGGAAGGCTAAGCCTCTTGCTTGGTGTTTTGTTCCACTCATGCCGCCCTAGGAACAGTTTAAACCGGTGTTATGTTACTTGATTATGCGTTCCTAACACGGTTGGGGTTATGGGACCCCTCGATAACCCGCTTAGCGCTAAAGCTCTTCCAGCAAGGCCCAACATTGGTTTTACATTTGCCTAATAACTAAAACTTGCATAGGGACTAGCTATCCCGTGGACTTAATTAACAACCCCGAGCCAGTGCTCCACATAAGTGTTGGTCCAAACTAGAGCCACTTGCGGTGCCACCCAGTTCACTGGGATCTTCGGTTGCTGTAGGTACTGCTCATCCAGTCGTGGCCTGAGACTAGATACGCGCGGCTACTGTTAGGGTGTCGGCACGCCGGGAGGTCTTGCTAGATTAGTTTTACCTATGTCGGAATATCTTGAGCACGGGATTCCGAGAATACTCGGGTCTTCCCACCTTGGTGTGACGCCCGAAGACCGACGTCCCAGAAGATTCCAGAAGATTCCAGATGTTCCGGGTTCCTCCCGTGTGTTTCATTGTGCTTTTGTTATTTATTTTTAAATTGCATCATGTCATCATGCCATCATGCCATTAATCTTTGCATCTCAACTAAATAAATCGTGTGGACCTTCGGTCCATTTAAATCGAGGGAAGAATGTCTTCTCTTTAAAACATATGAAAGCCTCCCAATATTATTTAGGGAGCTATATAATAATATTCCATTTGTTTGGAATTAACCAACACACGTGCATAATTTTCCCCATGCTTTCCTACTTCGAGTTTCTCCTTCAAAAACCTTGCCAATATTTCTTTTCCGTTGTTTCGGGGTTCCTCCGAAAATTCGAACATTTTTGGACACTTCTATAATCAAGTCTTAGTTCAAACCCATTTGATTAAATTCAAATATGTTTGAATTATTTCTTTCGATCTTGCCTTTTCTAATTTTCTCGGACCGTGCTCATTTTATGATGCCCGAGAAAATTAGTCCCTTGTGCTAACTTTTCCCCTAACCCCCTTCGCATTCTTTTCTTCTCTCTTTTGATTTCTGCTAAAAAGCAGTTAAAAGAAGAGCAACCGGCAGCCAGCCCAGCCATTTTTCCTCCAGCCAGGCCTCTAGGCTTGCCCAGCCAGGCTCCCAGGCCGGCCCATCTTCCTCCTGGACCAATCCCTCTCCCAGCCTCCCTCAGCCGGCCTGCTAGGCCTCAAGGCCCAGCCGGCCCAATCCTAACCCTAGCCGAGAGTCGCTCCCATCACTCGACCCCCGCCGCCAGTTTTCCCTCCGTATCGTTCCCCTCGCACCTTTCCAATCGAACGCCGCAGCCCCTCGATCCCCCATCTCCTTCGATGCCTGCCTCCCTCCTCCGCGCCCTGCCTCGGCCGGCCAGGAGCCCCAGGCACCGACGCCTCCTCCGCTCCGCCAGGAGCCAGGCCAGCCAGGCCGCAGCTCCCTCGACCCTCCTCTCCAACCGCTCGCAGCGGCAAGGCCAGCCATCGACGCGCCCGACCCTCTCCCTCCGGCCCCGCATCGCCAGCAGCCGGGCGCCCCGCCTCTGCGCGACCCAGCGCCGGCCGGGCAGCGCCAAGGCCGCGGCCTGCGGTCCCCTTTTTCCAGCCCGACGCAGCGCCGCGACGGCCAGGAGCCCCGTCCGCCCCGACGCGTCTCCATCTCCAGTGGAGCCCGTGCCCTCCAGCGCCTCTTCTCCAGTCGTGGCTCCCTCCATCTCCAGGGCACCGGCCGCCTCCCCGAGCTGGCCTCGACCTCCGCCCTGCTCCGTCCTCTTCCTCGCCGGCCCCTTCGGTGCTGCCGCTGCATGGCCTCATCGCTCCGTCGTGCTGCCGTTTTGTTTTTTTGTTGTGTTGCCTTGTGCTGTTGGGAGTGTCCAGGAACCGTTTCTTTTGCCAAGTGGAGACCGAAGACCTTGGATGCATCGAGTTCCTCTACGATCCGCGTATGACTATCGTCATCGTGACCCCGAACAACTACGGATCAAGTACCACTACCGTCGCGAGATCGAGAACCCCCAAGTACCACGACGACCGACCCGCCAAGTACCCCTCCGATGCGCCAAGTACCTCTACAGAACGAATGTGTACGACTACCTTCGGTGAAGAAATGAGAACGTCTACTTCCTCTCCGAACGTGAACGCCTACTTCCTCTACGACTCGCGAGAACAACTACTTCCTCTACTACGGCAGTGATTGAAGAACTCTATCAATAACACTATCTTCATCAACTTTGCAACCAAGTTGAGTCATGTGATTGTAGTACCCAGACATTCTGAGTAAGTGTTCACTTATAGAACTGTTCTCCTCCATCTTGTAGCTATAGAACTTATTGGAGACTTCATATCTCTCAATTCGGGCATTTGCTTGAAATATTAACTTCAACTCTTGGAACATCTCATATGCTCCATGACGTTCAAAACATCTTTGAAGTCCCGATTCTAAGCCGTAAAGCATGGCACACTGAACTATCGAGTAGTCATTAGAGTGAGCTTGCCGGACGTTCATAACGTCCGGAGTTGCTCCTGCAGCAGGCATGTCACCTAGCGGTGCTTCAAGGACATAATTCTTCTGTGCAGCAATGAGGATAATCCTCAAGTTACGGACCCAGTCCGTGTAGTTGCTACCATCATCTTTCAACTTAGCTTTCTCTAGGAACGCATTAAAATTCAAGGGAACGGTAGCACGGGCCATTGATCTACAACAACATAGATATGCAAAAACTATCAGGACTAAGTTCATGATAAATTAAAGTTCAATTAATCATATTACTAAAGAACTCCCACTTAGATAGACATCCCTCTAGTCATCTAAATGACCACGTGATCCAAATCAACTAAACCATGTCCGATCATCACATGAGATGGAGTAGTTTTCAATGGTGAACATCTTATGTTGATCATATCTACTATATGATTCACGCTCGACCATTCGGTCTCTAGTGTTCCGAGGCCATGTATGTACATGCTAGGCTCGTCAAGTTTAACCCGAGTATTCTGCATGTGCAAAATTGTCTTACACCTGTTGTATTTGAACGTAGAGCTTATCACACCCGATCATCACGTGGTGTCTCGGCACGACGAACTTTCGCAACGGTGCATACTCAGGGAGAACACTAGTACCTTGAAATTTTGTAAGGGATCATCTTATGATGCTACCGTCGTACTAAGAAAAATAAGAAGCATAATAAGATAAACATCACATGCAATCAAAATATGTGACATGATATGGCCATCATCATCTTGTGCTTTTGATCTCCATCTCCAAAGCATCGTCATGATCTCCATCGTCACCGGCTTGACACCATGATCTTCATCGTAGCGTCGTGGTCGTCTCGCCAACTATTGCTACTACTATTATCGCTAACTCATAGTGATAAAGTAAAGCAATTACATGGCCTTCGCAATTCATACGACAAAGAGACAACCATAAGGCTCCTGTCGGTTGCCGATAATTTACAAAACATGATCATCTCATACAATAACGTATAACTCATCACGTCTTGACCATATCACATCACAACATACCCTGCAAAAACAAGTTAGACGTCCTCCACTTTATTGTTGCAAGTTTTACGTGGCTGCCACGGGCTTAGCAACAATCGTTCTTACCTACGCATACAAAAACCACAACGATTTTTCGTCAAGTGTGTTGTTTTAATCTTCACAAGGACCGGGCGTAGTCACACTCGATTCAACTAAAGTGGGAGAGACAGACACCCGCCGGTCACCTTTAAGCAACGAGTGCTTGTAACAGTGAAACCAGTCTCGCGTAAGCGTACGCGCAATGTCGGTCCGGGCCGCTTCACCTCACAATACCGCCAAATCAAAGTATGACATGTTGGTAAGTAGTATGACTATTATCGTCCACAACTCATTGTGTTCTACTCGTGCATATCATCTACGCATAGAGCTGGCTCATGATGCCACTATTGGGGAACGAAGTATTTCAAAATTTTCCTACGATCAGGCAAGATCTATATAAGAGAAGCATAGCAACGAGCGAGGAGAGTGTGTCCACGTACCCTCGTAGACCAAAAGCGGAAGCGTTTAGTAACGCGGTTGATGTAGTCGAACGTCTTCGCGATCCAACCGGTCAAGCACCGAACGCACGGCACCTCCGCGATCTGCACACGTTCAGCTCGGTGACGTCCCTCGAACTCTTGATCCAGTTGAGGCCAAGGGAGAGTTTCGTCGGCACGATGGCGTGGTGACGGTGTTGATGAAGTTACCGATGCAGGGCTTCGCCTAAACACTGCGACAATAGGACCGAGGTGGAAATCTGTGGAGGGGGGCACCACACACGGCTAAAAAATCAACTTGTGTGTCTATGGGGTGCCCCCTGGCCACGTATATAAAGGGGGAGAGGAGGAGAGGGCCGGCCCTCCTATGGCGTGCCCAAGAGGGGGAGTCCTACTCCCACTAGGAGTAGGATTCTCCCTTTCCTAGTAGGACTAGGACAAGAAGGAAGGGAAGGGAGAGAAGAGAAGGAAGGAGGGGGCGCGCGGCCTGCCCTATGCTGCCTCTCTCTCTATCTCTCCCCTAAAGCTCAATAAGGCCCATTTACTCCCCGGGGGGTTCCGGTAACCTCCCGGTACTGTGGTATTTATCCGGTGACCCCTGGAACCCTTCCGGTGTCCGAATATAACCTTCCAATATATCAATATTTATGTCTCTACCATTTCAAGACTCCTCGTCATGTCCGTGATCACATCCGGGACTCCGAACTATCTTCGGTACATCAAAACACATAAACTCATAATACTGATCGTCATCGAATGTTAAGCGTGCGGACCCTACGGGTTCGAGAACCATGTAGACATGACCGAGACTCATTTCCGGTCAATAACCAATAGCGGAACCTGGATACTCATATTAGTTCCTACATATTATATGAAGATCTTTATCGGTCAAACCGCATAACAACATACGTTGTTCCCTTTGTCATCAGTATGTTACTTGCCCGAGGTTCGATCGTCGGTATCATCATACCTAGTTCAATCTCATCATCGGCAAGTCTCTTTACTCGTTCTGTAATACATCGTCCCATGACTAACTCATTAGTCGTTTGCTTGCAAGGCTTGTTACGATGTGTATTACCGAGAGGGCCCGGAGATACCTCTCCGACAGTCGGAGTGACAAATCCTATTCTCGATCTATGCCAACACCACAAACACTTTGGGAGACACCTGTAGAGCATCTTTATAATCACCCAGTTACGTTGTGATGTTTGATAACACACAAGGTGTTCCTCCGGTATTCGGGAGTTGCATAATCTCATAGTCATAGGAACATGTATAAGTCATGAAGAAAGCAATAGCGGTAAAACTAAAGGATCATAGTGCTAAGCTAACAGACAGGTCTTTTCAATCACATCATTCTCGTAATGATGTGATCCCGTTGATCAAATGACAACACATGTCCATGGTCAGGAAACATAACCATCTTTGGTTAACGAGCTAGTCTAGTAGAGGCATACTAGGGACACTCGGTTTTGTCTATGTATTCACACATGTATCAAGTTTTCCGTTAATACAATTCTAGCATGAATAAAAGACATTTATCATGATATATAAGGAAATATAAATAACAACTTTATTATTGCCTCTAGGGAATATTTCCTTCAGGGATAGGTTCCTGGTCGGCAGCCTGGGATAGCAGGATGGATGTCGTTGTGTTTTTCATGAGTTTTCATTCGTAGTCGGATGTCTTGTGTATGATGTGGTGTATTCATGTGGCAATTATATGACTTGCATGTATCCCCATCTATTTATGTAATGGTATGATGTAATGATATCCATCTTGCTAAGCGTCCGAAATGCGGTTGTGCCCCAATCACGAGTTCATCACGTGATCGGGATAGAATCGCATCTTGGGCGTGACAAATGCGCTAAGACTCTGAATGTGCTCTCATTATATTCTGCAATGTAATATCAAATTTGTCCAAGTGCTCATACTGTTTCCAAGAGCCATGGTTGTACATGGATAAACTAAAGTTCCTTAGAAATATTTTTGAAAGTGCTCGCAATAGTTTTGAATAAACATTTTACAGAAAGTTAACAATGATACAATCACATATTTTTACATAGCATCATCTATTTTGTACAATAAGTATGTTAACTATAATACAATAATATTTGAAGTATTTGACCTAGTATAATCATTAGTTAGAACATACGTTCACTCAAAATATAAGTTAAATTACTAATTGCATTTAGACATCCAAATGTATGATGCATTTTTACATCAACAGACTGCTATGTTCAACGTAAATAAGTAATACAATGCACACATCATCTTTGACCAACAACAATCATAGTTAAGACATATGTTCATTCGATCTAAATTAACATACTACTAGATACTACTAGTTGAATGTACACATCCAATTTCTAGCAATTCACCATCCACTATTTCCATTTTTGCGCTTCCAGTCGCTCGAAGATCCCTTGTCTTTGTTCTTACGTGGTCGGAGCCATTCTTTCAATGGTGGTTGGAGAAGGTGATGTAGCCTGTATTTAATGATTAGGATCCTATAGTACAACTCATATCTAACGTACCCGTCTTCTGCTGTGTACTCGAGGTGTAGCGTTGAAAGTGGCTTCCACTCCCAAAATTGGTGCTTTTTGCCTGGGAATGATTTCTTCATGTTCTTGTAGGAGGGGTCGATGATTGCTGCTGCAAGGTTAGCCATGGAGTCCCTTTCTCCACCACCCTTGATACAAAACTTCCTCTGGATGTGACGTGGTGCTCGTCTGGAATTCTGATCCATGCACGGGCAAGCATGATTTTGTCGCTCCTTGTGTTGACGCTAGCGAAAGTTACCGCTTTGCATTACAGCAATTCAACCAACGCCTGGCAGCGCTCGGACATGCAGTAGTGGTACACGAGGACATGCTCGCGCATGACAAGTTGCACGACGGCGATCCCTCGATGTCTGTAACTACTCTTACGGTGTACTTGTGACACCCCGAGACCGATGCCCCAGATGCCTTCCATTTATTTTAGTTGTTGTCGTGTGTTTATTGTGTTTGTTGCATTATCATAATTGTTTTGCATATTTCTTTTCCCTATGTTGTTGCCATGATCATGATGAGTGCCATTGTCATGTTTGCTTCTTGTATCATGTTCATCTTTTATTACATTGCACTGTGCCATCCTTGTTTGTTTGCCATGGTCATCTCACTTGCTTTGTTCCATGCTTCATGATGTGATATTGACTTTGTCATTTTTTTGCATTTGCATCATGATCATCTTTGTTGTGTGCATAGTTGTTGTGTACTTGTTATCTTGGTGAACTTCTCCTCATCTTCTATGCTGTTTCATCTTGCCTTTCCATCTAAACCATCATCAAGTGCAACATCACTAGCTTCTTCCTTTCAATTCCCACCCATTTAATTCAAGTGACATTTTCCTTGTCCAGAAAATGTTCATTCTTTTCCCAATATTGTTTAACCTTACCTACAACCCCTCTGCAAAATTTCAGCTCAATTGAACTTGTTTTGGTTGGGTTAAAAAAATGGCTCAAGTTTGAATCTAACTCAAACTTGAATTATTTTTATATCCTTAAAAATGTCCAAACCAGTTTATTCAGATTGTGCATACTTCCAGGAGCATGAGGATACTTTCATATCTTCCAAATCCTTTTCCTACATCCCCCTTCTTTTGCTTTTCTGCAATCTGTTGATTAAAAAAACAGAATATAGGAGAAGGAAGGAGAGAGAATCCAACCCACCTGGGCCTTTTCCCTTCAACCAGCCCATCTCACTTACCTCCATCAACCCAGCTAGCCCACCAGCAACAACTCATGTGGATTGTCTTCCTCTTCTATACGGCAGGGCATCCAGGGACGCCACGTCGACAGTCCGGTCGATTTGACAGCCGGAGCTCCTCCCTCGCGCCCTATAAAGCTTGCTCTCGTCACTAGGGTTCCTCCACTCTCTATTTTTTCCCTTCTCCTCCCTCTCCCGCCGCCGGTTAGTTTTCTCCATGCCACACCAACGCCATGGCCGAGGAGAGCCCGAGCTCTTCTTCGGGGTGATCCTCGCAACTCGTCATCGTCTTCTTCCTTGAGGGTCACCACGTGCTTGACCGACGTCTTCCTCGAGCACTCAAGCGGCCTCCCAAGACCAGGAGCGCCTCCCCGTCAAGGTCTTCTTCCCCTGCTTCGTCTTCGTGCGGCACCCTTACACCCGCGGCAATCAGCGGCTCGCCTCACCCTCTCCGTCGCCTCCCCGGCCTCCTCGTCGTGTCACTCAGGCCCCTGGTGAGCCACCGTTTATGCCAGCCCCTTTCCCCCGGCTCCATTGCATTCGCGTAGTGCCGATTCCGTCGCGACCAAGTTCGTCCGCCATGGCTATATACGAGGAGCTCAAGCTCTTGCCTTGGCTCCTCTATTCCGCCCCTTTCTCACACACGCAGCACCACCCATGCACACGCGCACGCCACACCGCAGCATGCCTCGCTTCTCGCCCCATGGCTGTCGCGGCCACAGCTTCGTCGTGCCTCGATGTCGCGTCCGAGACGAGCTCCTGCTCGAGCTCCTTCTCGAAGACCTTGCTCCGCCGCTCGCGCACGCACACGACACCGGCTAGGAGCACTCGTTCGCTCCTGCTCCCTTGCATCCTCACCGTGCCCTATCCTGCACACCCGCCGTTTCACTGTTGGTCGCCGGTGCTGTCGATGTTTTCTCTGTCGCCGTGGAGAAGAAACCCCGTCCGCCCTGGGTGTAGTTCAAAACAAGCCTTGCCCCATCCTATCAACAAAAGGTAGTAGCTCTGTGGTTCAGGCCACAGAATTCTAATGGGGAGACCCGGGTTCAAATCTCCACGGGCGCACACATAAACCCGAACCCAAAACCCACCTTTTTACCAGATTGTTTTCCCCCTTTCTCTGACATTAGGCCCCACTTGTCATCCTCTCTGTTCACACAGACCTCTCTGCACCCACACTCCTGCCACCTCAGCACCCCGGGCCCCCCTCATCAGTGAGAGTGGCTGGCCCAGCCCGTGTCCCCCTGTTGTTTTTTTACCTTTTGCATAATTTCAAAATTGCCCTTGTTTTAAATTGTTTATAACTAAATAGCCATGCATCATATTGTCGGGACCCCGATCCTAAGTCACACAGGTCTAGCCTGTAACACATCATATCACTTTGCGGCCTCACGCACGGTATCCCCACGGGTGCCACCTTACCTGTCCCGGGACCGTTTGCTCTTTTTGGCACACGTATATGATAGTGTCGCTAGCATCCATATGACAGAGAACCCGGGCCGACATGACCAGTTATAAACCAAAAGTGGCACTAAATTACAGAGACAGGCATACATGACCCAGCAACGAACGTGTCGGTCATCAACGTATGAACCCAAGTCGTAGCAAGCTATAAGGACTTAAAGGAACAACGCGTGACATTTCCCCTAAGGGACAGACACAGGAACGAAGAAGGACACATGCCGGCCAGCCTAAGTGTTCCGGAGCAGTAGCAAGCTACCAAGGCTCAGTGGAGACACTAGGAGACATTTCCCTGTAAGATAGGCTACCAAAGGTAAACAACTAGGTGTCGGATCCCACACATAGCAATACACATTACACGTACGCATAACATGCAAGTATGTGTTGTACAACATGGCATCACAACATAACTCAACAACTCATATAGATAAAGGCCCAGAAGAGCCATCATAGCATTTATTACAATCAGAGGTCACATGACCCAACATTCAGAGCATACAGGCAACGGAAGCATAACATGTCTGGGTACAGACAACTACAAATGAAAAAGGCTGGGAAGCCTGACTATCTACAAGGCCCTCCCAAGGGCACAAGACCGTAGCTGAGGTAACAAGGTAAACGTCGAAGTCCACGCGGAACCACTAGCGAGACTGAGGTCTCTCTGCAAAAACATAAATTAAGCAAACGTGAGTACAAAGGTACTCAACAAGACTTACATCAGAACTAACTACATATGCATCAGTATCAACAAAGGGGTGGTGGAGTTTGACTGCAGCAAGCCAGCTTTGACTCGGTGGCTATCCTGAACTATGACTGCAAGTAACTCTTTTGAGGTGGCGCACACGAGTCCACATATTCACCAATCAATACACCACCATGGACCCGCTCCCGTTTCCCTACGAGAAGGCCATCCATAGTACTCACACTTGTCTTGAGTATTTTAGAGTATCCACTTTCGATTGTCTATGTACCACGTAAGCATCCAAGAAGTCCATATCCGCGGACCCGGCTATTCGAATAGATCATGTTAACCCTGCAGGGGTGTACTTCTTCACACACGCTCCTGCCACTTACCGCCATGTACACGTCATGTATCTCGGCAACCTTCAAGCGGAGGCCTGGCGAGGGTGTCGGCCACGACCTAACTAACCACACAAGTCTCTCGTCCAGGTTTATCGCCTATTCGGGTTCCATCCGTGGGGAGATCCGGCCGGGGTGTCGCTCACGGCCCCAAATGATGTGCGCAGGGTTCCCAAGCCCACCTCGTCGGATGGATCTACGCTTGGTACACCGTGCCACGGTGCCTAGTCTGCCCCAAGCCCACATGTACCGTGTGCCACTTGGTAGACTACTAACACTACCTACAAACACCAGAAACTAGTTGCAACTCCTGGACAGAGATCTAGTTGATTAATAAGTCGAGAGGGGTCGAGTTACCGGAACCCAATGTGTGGTAGTAGCTTTGTCATTGGACAACTTACACAGAACTCAGTTCTTAAGGACGGTTCCAGTGAGACAACCCACCATGTACTCCTACATGGCCTCTCACCGCTACCTTTACCAAATCGTGTTCACACACTTAGCTCTCAACAGTAGGGCATGTTCACCACATTCCAATTCATCCCCGATGAATCAGACCTGACACAACTCTAAGCAATAGCAGGCATAACCAGAAAGCATGAATGAGTAGGCACAACATGGCTCAAACAATTCCTACTCATGCTAGTGGCTTTCAACTATTTACTGTGGCAATGACAGGTCATGCAGAGGAAAGGGGTTCAACTACCGCAGCAAAAACAGTTCAATCGTTGTTGTCCTAATGCAGTAAAAGAGAGCAGGAGCGAGAGAGTGGGATTGTATCGGGATGCTCAATGGGGGTTTGCTTGCCTGGCACTTCTGAAGATATTAATAGCTCTTCATCGGTGTCATCGATCACATCATCGGAACGTCGTCTACTGAGAGGGGACAAAACCGACAAACAGAGAAAGAACACAATCAATGCAATGCAACAATATGATGCATGAACATGACATGGCAATATGATGTGGTTTGGCCTAATGCAACTAGCAACCAAATTAAATGAAGTTGGTTTGAACCAGAGGTTCAAATTCAAACTCCATATGTGATTATTCAAATGCCATTTATTCAAATTGTCCTAAATAGCAACCATAAGTTGTTCTAACATGCATGAAAATGCCATAAACAGATTCCTTGGATTTTTCTGATTAATTTTCATATATAAATTATTTTCATCTGAGCTACGGTTGATTTTATATGATTTTTAGAAGTTTTGGCTATTTTCTGAAATAAATAATTCATTTCTGATTTATTTAAAATTCCAGAAAATACTTATTGCGTCAGCATGACGTCACTGTGAGGTCAGCAGTCAACAGAGGCTGGTCCAAGTCAAACCTGACGTGTGGGGTCCACACGTCAGTGACTCTGCTAATTAACAGGGTTAATTAGCACTAATTAAATTCTAAACTAAAGTTAGACAGGGCAGGGCCCACACGTCAGTGACTAACTAACTAACCTAATAATTAATACTAAACTAGGTTAATTAAC
>LR738715.1:414121688-414137085 GCA_902687465.1 Secale cereale
GGGGGGGGGGGGGGGGGGGGGGGTCAACCCACCGGTTCAAAGGTCAAAAGCGCCGGCGGCTCGTCGCCGGCGGAGCCAGAGACGGCGGAGGCGTCGGAAAACGCCCACGGGCGACCAAAATGGCCGCGGAGAGTAACTACGTGAAGCCCGCGTTCCCGCGCATCCGTTGCGGCAAGCGGCAGCTGCTGGGGCGGCCGGAGTTCGCCGGAATCAAGCTCGCGGCGGCGGTGGCGTTCGGGCATCGACGGAGACGGTGTTGCAGCGCACAGCAGGAGCAACCGGTGTGAGTTTTGGGCTTCTGGCGTTGTGTGGAGCGCGGTTGTGTGCTCGGTTGCCGCTATAGGTGACAATGGCCACGGCGGCGACATGGCCGGCGGGAAGGAGCTATCGGCTCCGGTGGGCAGCGGGGCTAGAGGAGGAAAACGACTGCGGGGAGAGCGGGATTGGGTAGAGGAGCTCACGGCAGGGTCGAAGAGCAGCTGAGTGGGCTCGGGGAGGCACCGGAGTCGACGAATCGGCGGCGAGGTCGACGGCGGCCGGAGGTTGAAGACAAGCACGATGACGACGAAGCAGGGCCTCCCGGCGTCCCGTAGCTTGCTGGAGAGGACGAGAAGGACGCAGCGGAGCTCGTTGGCGCGTCGGAGAGGCGAGGAGGTCATGGTGGCTACGGCTACGGCAACGACGGCGACGGTGGCATTCGGGCGCTCGCAAGGGAGAGCGCCAGGAGAGGGGGGAGAGGCCGAGGGGGAGTGAGAGGGGCCTGGGGGCATGCGTGGCGTCTCTAGGGGGGTCAGGGAGGCCCGACGGAGCAGGAGGTGGCGGGGAGACGTGGCCGCGGCCGGCTGTGCGCCGGGCACGCAGCTGCTTCTCCTCCTGGCAGGAGGAGGAAGACAGTGCTGCCCCTGGTGGGCCGGGCCTGCAGCTGGGCCACACAGGAGCTGGGCCAGGCGGGCTGCTAGGTAAGCCAGGTAGTTCCTCTCTCTCTAATTTTCTATTTTAATTTATGTTTCTATTTTTCTTTCTTTGTTTATTTTCTTTTGCCACTGTTTTGAAATTAAACAATTTCAAACAATGCCAAAAACTCCTCTGGACAATTTTATGTTGCTAGATGGACTTTTCCAAAAGCACATAAATAATTTCAGGGCCTTTTGAAATATATTCAATATATATGAATATTATCCAAAAGTCAAATACTTATTGATTTAAATCCAAAGGCCCAAAATATATATCCCTGAGACTCCAAAAATATTGGTTTGAATTTTGACTCTTTCCAATATTTTTATAGCTTAACAGGAACATTTTCCTTGGTTTATTTGAAGCAATTTTTAATGTTGATCATTTTTAGAAAAGATCTCTGAGGCTTTCCACTTTCCCCACTTTAAATTTAATTTAGAAATTAAACATGATGCATGGGTGCCACTCACTAATGCAACTAGTTACAAGGCAGAATTCTAGGGCTGTGACAACTCACCCCCACTAAAACAAGAATCTCGTCCCGAGATTCAGGACGTGAAATAAGAAATCAGTGGGGACACTAACTAGCACAATCTTCACGATCCAACTGTCCTCCTCGGAGTTGTCGACTCATTGCATAACGTTGATCTTGGCATCTTTGCTTTTGAGATCTTTGTCCAGCACAGTGACGACGAACGAAACTCTCCAACAATGATCTTCTGCAAGATCGAGCAACTCAAGATCAACTCATGGAGTGAGACGTTGAAGCATCTCTTGAGCTGAGACACGGAACACACATCCAAAGGGATGGAGTGAAATAAACGATGAAGGTTCATTCGGTAGGCAATAATTCCACACCTAAGAAGATGGTGATCGATACCACCAGACGGGGCACCTTTAAAGAAGATGACTCGTAGAGTTATTCCCTTAAGCGGCAAAAAGAATTACTTTTGATATAGAGATCATTGAAATTCTCTATACCAGTCTAAGGCGAATCACAATCGATCGTTTGACGGAGTCCAAAAGAATGACATTCTCCATCTAGAATGGATGATGTGGACTGCCTTGTTAAGAACAACGCCAAGGTTGATTTTTTTCTTATCATCGAAAATGAATGGGACCCATGGCAAGTGGCACATTGGCGGTGCAAGCTGGGAACAAAATGCAAATGCTGGGAATGATTCTAGTATCTGGGAAGAAAACCCAACAGTAGAGAGTGAATCTACTCTCTGAGAGGTTATAGCATAACCAAGAACACTGGGAGCAATCCCGGTTTGTGTCGGTGATAACGCCTAGTGCTTGTGCGTGCTCTCAAGAACTTGAGCATTCCCACATTCATCTAGGTTTTAGCAATATCCGTGTCAAGGATCCTGGCAACACCACATACTACCATGATGAATAACGATGGATGATGCAGATGCAAAGGAAGATAACACTTTCTCAGGTTTCACCTTAGCGGAGTCAAGGGGCAAAATCTGGATGATCGACCGAGAGACATTTAGCACTCTGCTTCTAATGTTCTCCTTGATGTGCTAGGTACCACGGTCAATGCTTAAGAGCATCAACATGGCCATCAAGTAAAGATCAGACTTCGGGAGCACAAAAATCCATAAGAAGCAACTAGGAAGTAAATCCTATGAAATCCTTATGGGGAGGTGGCCAACTTCTTCAATCAAAATACTACAACAATAGCTCTTCCGGCTGGTGTGTTGGCCACGTCATCCACTTTACCGGTTATCGAGAGACCAATATTATAGTTCTTGGAGAATGCTCCAACCATCATATCTGCCTGAGATTCAGTTCTGGTTGGTGTCAGGATATTCCAGACTCATTGAGTCTAGGAGGAAAAATGAAAGCTTGCAACACAAATCGACGAGACGACGTTGCGAGATTCTCAGGAAATGGACTGCGGTAGTAAGCTCCAAAACATGAGCTGGTTCTGCTACATACACATGAACACGTTGTCCAAGACAAGCATGACCACGTAGAAGTCTTACGATAAAACACTACCGGGTTCAGGTGGGAACCATCGTCTAGGATATCGAAGTCCTTACATAAGTCATATGATTAGCTCTTATGATGGAACTTTTCTCCTTGAACAAATCAATCAGTGGCTTGGTGTGCTAGGGATACATATGGAGTGGAGGTAATTAATCTACCAAACCATAGAATAATTTGCACGTATGCATGACTGATTTGGGATGATTCCAGGGGAAGCAGAACAAACTCTCTCAAATTCACGGTGGCAACTTACATCAATTACATGTGAGTTAGGGGAAGCCACTTCTTCCATCCAAACATATACTTCACGAACGGTTCATGAAGATAATGCTTATAAAAGTTTCCAATACTAGCGGGATGTTCAACAAAATCATGGAGAGGAAAAGGAGGTTGTCGACGGGCTCAACAATAACTCATCCAGGTTTCCATATAGTGGAATTCCACAATTAAGTGAACACGGTGATAGTATTGGTCAGACAAAGAGATATAACGGTGTATGCTCGAGGAATCAACCACGAGTAAGACAGCGTTACGAATATCATTGGTTCTGATTTGACTTGGCGATAACCCATACTCAAATCAAAGTTTTGGACAAGACAAGAGATCCACAAATGATCACGGAGATCAATCGATGAAGATATCATCTATCTTCAATACACACACAAGATATCCCTAGGAGTGAGCTATGTGGGTTAAGCTTTTATCTTCCAACTCTCCAAGTTGTTGTCTAGCTTAACCAATTAGCTCAAGGGTATGCAATACAGATTCCTGGAGAAGGATTGGTTACAAGAAACCAACTTGATCACGAGCTCAACATAGCGGTCAGGGGACAACCTGGAAATACTTCCGAGAAGATATTCGAAAAATCACGAACCACCGATATGTTATGAAGCTCGAGAACAATCTTGCTTTTCAGGGCAAGACGATATGATCAAAAGAGCCAGAGATTGATACAATCCTAACTCGTTGATCGAAAAGTGCACCAAGTAATATGGACTAGGTAGCACAATCAATCTTAGAATGATGGTTCAGAAACCAGCACGCTAAGAATGAGATTATCGTCCATTAACCACCTAGCAACAGGGTTGCTAGGAGTATTGATTTCACACATCACAATTCACTTGTCGGTGTTCCAGTTATAACAACGCGGAGACCGAGGAATGAACGACGATGGTGGGAAGTATTAATGTATCAAGAGTTTGTATGAGGTTGTGCAATTCCCATGACATCCTTGATATAAAAATGGTAATACTCCAAGGTAGAACAGATTAGAAGATGGATTAACATTCTTCATCTGCGCAGTACAACTTCTTTGACCCAATCCTAGGAATGGATGAAGTACTGGAGTTTCTTTCTCCTAGTCATTCCAGAATAGAACGGCTTGACGACTCACAAGAGTAAAAGGCATCGATGAACACGAATGCATAACTACCCGTGACTATCAACTGATAGACGAGGGTCATAATACAACTAAAGGGGAACAACTCAAGGAACATATAACTTTCTGAGTTGTGGACGCATAGATTAACATGTCGAACGAGTCCAACATATTTCCTCCGGATAACCTATGCAGAAAGGTAGAACTGGCAGAGTCACAATATAAATGGAGTACTACTCAAGAGCACTCTGGTTGTGATCTTTTGGTTCGGAAGAACTTCTGCCATGATGGTTCATGGTATTGGAAGAACGATAAACCACGGACCTCGAGGACTATCACAAGGTTACTAATATCCTAAAGGGACGAGCAAATACTACCAACATGAAGTAGGTAGAATGAATCTTGGATTCAAGAACCCAGGAGTAGAATGCTTACTAACTAAATGGCATCACGGGATGCTTTTGAGAATAATGGCCAGAATCATCACACTGGAATATGAAACATTTCTAGATTACTGGGTGATCTTCTAAGACACCTAGGGTCATAATAATAACTCCAACACATGTGTCGAGGTAACGAAGTACCTCCACACACCGACTTGTGTGATTAATCTGTCCTAAAAGGACATCGGAAATAGGGAGGAAAAGTTTCAAATGCATCAGATTGTTTAGAGACCTGGGATGACTCGGACAGCAAAACGGCTGTAAATGCTCGAAAATACTGTTGAGACTCATGCACAAAGATAGCATAACCACTCAACATCATCATGTCAAGGTTCTGAGACTAACAGATGAGCAACAGATGTAGTAGAAACTGAACTGAGGTTGAAACCACATTAACGTGATCCTAGTAAATAGAATGAGAGTCCTAGTTCTTAATCCCCGTAGAAAGAAGAAGGTGACTCAGATCAGAAGGTCATAGGGTAAAGGAGTAAAAAGAGCCTTATGTTCCCTTCCACAAACAATTCCCTTACATAACTAAAGAGTTTCTAGACACGACTTCGACCAGTTTGGCTTGCTAATCCTACAAGCAGTCAGGCTCTGATACCAAAGCTGTCGGGACCCCGATCCTAAGTCACACAGGTCTAGCCTGTAACACATCATATCACTTTGCGGCCTCACGCACGCTATCCCCACGGGTGCCACCTTACCTGTCCCGGGACCGTTTGCGCATTTTGGCACACGTATATGATAGTGTCGCTAGCATCCATATGACAGAGAACTCGGGCCGACATGACCAGTTATAAACCAAAAGTGGCACTAAATTACAGAGACAGGCATACATGACCCAGCAACGAACGTGTCGGTCATCAACGTATGAACCCAAGTCGTAGCAAGCTACAAGGACTTCAAGGAACAACGCGTGACATTTCCCCTAAGGGACAGACACAGGAATGAAGAAGGACACATGCCGGCCAGCCTAAGTGTTCCGGAGTAGTAGCAAGCTACCAAGGCTCAGTGGAGACACTAGGAGACATTTCCCTGTAAGATAGGCTACCAAAGGTAAACAACTAGGTGTCAGATCCCACACATAGCAATACACATTACACGTACGCATAACATGCAAGTATGTGTTGTACAACATGGCATCACAACATAACTCAACAACTCATATAGATAAAGGCCCAGAAGAGCCATCATAGCATTTATTACAATCAGAGGTCACATGACCCAACTTCAGAGAATACAGGCAACGGAAGCATAACATGTCTGGGTACAGACAACTACAAATGAAAAAGGCTGGGAAGCCTGACTATCTACAAGGCCCTCCCAAGGGCACAAGACCGTAGCTGAGGTAACAAGGTAAACGTTGAAGTCCACGCGGAACCACTAGCGAGACTGAGGTCTCTCTGCAAAAACATAAATTAAGCAAACGTGAGTACAAAGGTACTCAGCAAGACTTACATCAGAACTAACTACATATGCATCAGTATCAACAAAGGGGTGGTGGAGTTTGACTGCAGCAAGCCAGCTTTGACTCGGTGGCTATCCTGAACTATGACTGCAAGTAACTCTTTTGAGGTGGCGCACACGAGTCCACATATTCACCAATCAATACACCACTATGGACCCGCTCCCGTTTCCCTACGAGAAGGCCATCCATAGTACTCACACTTGTCTTGAGTATTTTAGAGTATCCACTTTCGATTGTCTATGTACCACGTAAGCATCCAAGAAGTCCATATCCGTGGACCCGGCTATTCGAATAGATCATGTTAACCCTGCAGGGGTGTACTTCTTCACACACGCTCCCGCCACTTACCGCCATGTACACGTCATGTATCTCGGCAACCTTCAATCGGAGGCCTGGCGAGGGTGTCGGCCACGACCTGACTAACCACACAAGTCTCTCGTCTAGGTTTATCGCCTATTCGGGTTCCATCCGTGGGGAGATCCGGCCGGGGTGTCGCTCACGGCCCCAAATGATGTGCGCAGGGTTCCCAAGCCCACCTCATCGGATGGATCTACGCTTGGTACACCGTGCCACGGTGCCTAGTCTGCCCCAAGCCCACATGTACCGTGTGCCACTTGGTAGACTACTAACACTACCTACAAACACCAAAAACTAGTTGCAACTCCTGGACAGAGATCTAGTTGATTAATAAGTCGAGAGTGGTCGAGTTACCGGAACCCAATGTGTGGTAGTAGCTTTGTCATTGGACAACTTACACAGAACTCAGTTCTTAAGGACGGTTCCAGTGAGACAACCCACCATGTACTCCTACATGGCCTCTCACCGCTACCTTTACCAAATCGTGTTCACACACTTAGCTCTCAACAGTAGGGCATGTTCACCACATTCCAATTCATCCCCGATGAATCAGACCTGACACAACTCTAAGCAATAGCAGGCATAACCAGAAAGCATGAATGAGTAGGCACAACATGGCTCAAACAATTCCTACTCATGCTAGTGGGTTTCAACTATTTACTGTGGCAATGACAGGTCATGCAGAGGAAAGGGGTTCAACTACCGCAGCAAAAACAGTTCAATCGTTGTTGTCCTAATGCAGTAAAAGAGAGCAGGAGCGAGAGAGTGGGATTGTATCGGGATGCTCAATGGGGGTTTGCTTGCCTGGCACTTCTGAAGATATTAATAGCTCTTCATCGGTGTCATCGATCACATCGTCGGAACGTCGTCTACTGAGAGGGGACAAAACCGACAAACAGAGAAAGAACACAATCAATGCAATGCAACAATATGATGCATGAACATGACATGGCAATATGATGTGGTTTGGCCTAATGCAACTAGCAACCAAATTAAATGAAGTTGGTTTGAACCAGAGGTTCAAATTCAAACTCCATATGTGATTATTCAAATGCCATTTATTCAAATTGTCCTGAACAGCAACCATAAGTTGTTCTAACATGCATGAAAATGCCATAAACAGATTCCTTGGATTTTTCTGATCAATTTTCATATATAAATTATTTTCATCTGAGCTACGGTTGATTTTATAGGATTTTTAGAAGTTTTGGCTATTTTCTGAAATAAATAATTCATTTCTGATTTATTTAAAATTCCAGAAAATACTTATTGCGTCAGCATGACGTCACTGTGAGGTCAGCAGTCAGCAGAGGCTGGTCCAAGTCAAACCTGACGTGTGGGGTCCACACGTCAGTGACTCTGCTAATTAACAGGGTTAATTAGCACTAATTAAATTCTAAACTAAAGTTAGACAGGGCAGGGCCCACACGTCAGTGACTAACTAACTAACCTAATAATTAATACTAAACTAGGTTAATTAACAGGGCGGCCCTACTTGTCAGTGACTCGGGGGGGGGGGGGTCAACCCACCGGTTCAAAGGTCAAAAGCGCCGGCGGCTCGTCGCCGGCGGAGCCAGAGACGGCGGAGGGCGTCGGAAAACGCCCACGGGCGACCAAAATGGCCGCGGAGAGTAACTACGTGAAGCCCGCGTTCCCGCGCATCCGTTGCGGCAAGCGGCAGCTGCTGGGGCGGCCGGAGTTCGCCAGAATCAAGCTCGCGGTGGCGGTGGCGTTCGGGCATCGACGGAGACGGTGTTGCAGCGCACAGCAGGAGCAACCGGTGTGAGTTTTGGGCTTCTGGCGTTGTGTGGAGCGCGGTTGTGTGCTCGGTTGCCGCTATAGGTGACGGTGGCCACGGCGGCGACATGGCCGGCGGGAAGGAGCTATCGGATCCGGTGGGCAGCGGGGCTAGAGGAGGAAAACGACTGCGGGGAGAGCGGGATTGGGTAGAGGAGCTCACGGCAGGGTCGAAGAGCAGCTGAGTGGGCTCGGGGAGGCACCGGAGTCGACGAATCGGCGGCGAGGTTGACGGCGGTCGGAGGTTGAAGACGAGCACGATGACGACGAAGCAGGGCCTCCCGGCGTCCCGTAGCTTGCTGGAGAGGACGAGAAGGACGCAGCGGAGCTCGTTGGCGCGTCGGAGAGGCGAGGAGGTCATGGTGGCTACGGCTACGGCAACGACGGCGACGGTGGCGTTCGGGCGCTCGCAAGGGAGAGCGCCAGGAGAGGGGGAAGAGACCGAGGGGGAGTGAGAGGGGCCTGGGGGCATGCGTGGCGTCTCTAGGGGGGTCGGGGAGGCCCGACGGAGCAGGAGGTGGCGGGGAGACGTGGCCGCGGCCGGCTGTGCGCCGGGCACGCAGCTGCTTCTCCTCCTGGCAGGAGGAGGAAGACAGTGCTGCCCCTGGTGGGCCGGGCCTGCAGCTGGGCCACACAGGAGCTGGGCCAGGCGGGCTGCTAGGTAAGCCAGGTAGTTCCTCTCTCTCTAATTTTCTGTTTTAATTTCTGTTTCTATTTTTCTTTCTTTGTTTATTTTCTTTTGCCACTGTTTTGAAATTAAAAAATTTCAAACAATGCCAAAAACTCCTCTGAACAATTTTATGTTGCTAGATGGACTTTTCCAAAAGCACATAAATAATTTCAGGGCCTTTTGAAATATATTCAATATATATGAATATTATCCAAAAGTCAAATACTTATTGATTTAAATCCAAAGGCCCAAAATATATATCCGTGAGACTCCAAAAATATTGGTTTGAATTTTAACTCTTTCCAATATTTTTATAGCTTAACAGGAACATTTTCTTGGGTTTATTTGAAGCAATTTTTAATGTTGATCATTTTTAGAAAAGATCTCTGAGGCTTTCCACTTTCCCCACTTTAAATTTAATTTAGAAATTAAACATGATGCATGGGTGCCACTCACTAATGCAACTAGTTACAAGGCAGAATTCTAGGGCTGTGACACATATGTAAAAACTTTATATATGAAAGTTGCTTAGAATTCTGTGTAGATTAATAATTTCCAGCTGCCATGCATGTTAAAAATGTTTAAACTTGATGTTTGTTTATTTTTATGAAATAACATGTTAAAATGGTTTAATTCATAACTAATTAACCATAGCTCCAAATTTAATAAACTTTATATGTAAATGGGGTGGAAAAATGTGTAGATTAACTTGGTGCATTTACTTTTGCTGTTTAACAACTCTAAAATTGTGTTTAGGGCAGAACAATACCAAATTCAAAATGTGCACATGGGGATTTTCCGGAATTGTTGTTTGTCATTTCCATCCTCATTTAAATTGCCTAGATAGGTAGTTTCCTTATGCATCATACCTTGCCATGTATTGCTTCCTGTATATATTTGTCATGCATCAACCTTGCCATGTAATGCATCATATATAAACTTGTGTTGTTTTCTGTGCTTCCTACATTGCCATGTTATGCTTCATAGACTTGCTGTGCTTCCTGTATAGACTTGTCATGCATCATACCTTGCCATGTTATGCTTCATAGACTTGCTGTGCTTCCTGTATAGACTTGTCATGCATCGTACCTTGCCATGTATTGCTTCCTGTATATATTTGTCATGCATCATACCTTGCCATGTAATGCATCATATATAGGCTTGTGTTGTTTTGCTGTGCTTCCTACCTTGCCATGTTTTGCTTCATGTATAGACTTGTAGTGCTTCCTATATAGAACTGTCTTGCATCATACTTGGTTGAGCATATTGTAATGATCTTGTGTTGTGTGTTTACCGTATTGCTTGCTTCTTCTCGTTAGTGCTTGTTCTGTTGCGTTCGTGAGGATTCGTTCGTCTACCCGTGGTTCTTCTTCAAGGCTTATTCGTCTTCTTCATGGAACCGTTCCTCTTACTTGAGGGATCTCAGGCAAGATGACCATACCCTTGGATACCTTTACTATCATTGCCATTGCTTAGTTGTCTCGATGCTATCGTTATATGTCGCGCTACCCATCATTATTGTCAGCCTCTCCTTGTTGCCATGAAACCTCTAACCTTTGAAACCTTCCTAGCAAAACCATTGTTTGGCTATGTTACCCGCTTGCTCAGCCCCTCTTATAGCATTGTTAGTTGCAGGTGAAGATGAAGATCGTTCCAGGAGGGAACTTGTTGTTGGAATATCACAACATCTATTATTATTAATAACACACCTATATACTGGGCATGGGTGGAAGGCTTGGCCTTTTGCTCGGTGTTTTGTTCCACTCATGCCACCTTAGGCGCCGATAAACCGGCATTATGTTCCTTGATTTTTGCGTTCCTTACACGATGGGTGTATGGGGACCCCTTGATAGTTCGTCTTTGATTAAAACTCCTCCAGCAAGGCCCAACATTGGTTTTTAATTTGCTCATAATAACAACTTAATTAATTAATTAAATTGCATAGGGAGTTAGCGCTACCCGAGGATTCTTCTACATACAGAGGGGCCAGTGCTGATGGTGTTGGTCCCAAACTAGAGCCACTTGCGGTGCCACCCAGTTATCTGGGGTCTTCGGTTGCTGTACGTAGTGCTCATCCGGACGTGGCCTGAGACGAGATACGCGCGGCTACTATCAGGGTGTCGGCACGCCGGGAGGTCTTGCTGGACTTGTTTTACCATTGTCGAAATGTCTTGTGCACCGGGATACCGAGCCTGATCGGCTTTCCCTAAGATAAGGGGTGATGATATTATATTTATCACTTCAGCTAATCGTGAGAGATTGTGATGGGCTAAGTTGGGACACCCCTGCAGGGTTATGATCTTTCGAAAGCCGTGCCCGCGGTTATGTGGCAGATTGGAATTTGTTAATGTCCGGTTGTAGATAACTTGACAGATGATTCGAAGTAAAACACACAACTGTGTGAGTAACCGTGATTGTCTCTTTTCACTTTGAGAAGAGAACAAGGTGGGGTTATGTTTGACTCGTATGTAGTTTATGATCTTTAGCGATCATTACTAGTTTGCGACCGTTTGTGTAGATTCTCATCTTATTCTTGTACTCGTAAGTTAGCCACCATATTTTTGCTTAGCCGTTGCTGCAACCTCACCACTTTACCTCTTCCTACCCATTAAGCTTTGATAGTCTTGTTACCCATGGTTATGGGATTGCTGAGTCCTCGTGGCTCACAAATACTACAAGAACAGTTGCAGGTGCAGGTTTCCGATGTCTTGACGTGAGAGCGATGATCGTTGTTTGGAGTTCTTTCTTCTTCAGTCTTGGGTTAGGTTCCGGGTCGGCAGCCTGGGATAGCAGATGGATGTCGTTGTTCTTTTCATGTTTGTATCCGTAGTCCGATACTTGTATTGATATTGTTGTATTCATGTGACTTGTATGTATTGTTGTATCCACCATGTATGTATGTAATGGTACGTTGTAATGATATCCATCTTGCTAAGCGCCCGAAATGTTGTTGTGCCCCAATCACGTAAGTGTCACGTGATCGGGATAGAATCGCATCTTGGGCCTGACAGTACTCGAGGTCGAGGCCGACGAGCTTGTTCTTCTCCTCCTTTAGCCATTCCTCGTACATTTTGATGATTCGCTCCATAGTCTTTGGGTCATTGGTGTACACCACCTCCAGCATGGTTGTGCCATGGGCAGTGATGTCTTCGGTGTGTGTTGTTAGTTTCTTGTCATCCATGGCTACAGGGAGGCGGTGGGGGGTTTTTTGGCGGCCGATGAGGAGCGATGGAGGAAGAAGAGGCAAATGGATGTGGTGTAAAGGAAATTGGATGGTTTCTTTGTGTTCCAGAAAAATTAACTGTCGAGAATAGTTGGGACATCATCTGGCGGTTCCAGGAGTCATGGAAACAGGCGTCTGTTAGGGCAATTTTTCTATTGTTTTGAGCAATATACTTTTTACCGTAAGGACATCACGCGCTCGGTGTGCCACTGTGCGCGTGGTCTTATTATTTTCAAGCTGCACTTTTTTGTTGAATGAAATCTTTTTGTGTGTCACGTGATGCCTCCGTATTATCGCATGATGCGCTTTCTTGGTCTGTGAAGGTAGCCGAGTCATGGTGGAACACGCAGTAGAGTCACAGTCGTGCCTTAGTGGCCGAGACATTTTTTACGGTTAACAATGTCCCTTACTCAATGAGGCACTGTAATTATGTTATTGGGAGCATGCTTGTGTATTTAAAAGTAGTCATTGAAGAAAACATAGTGCATAGTTGTAACATGGAGTTCTGTTTGACAGTTCTTTAAGACTCGTCTGAATAGATGGTTTGAAGAACTTTAATAACACACTTTGTTAAACTTTTTGAAGAAATAAGTGTTTCTGCATTTGTCTGATTTTTTACTCATAATTGAAGAAAAAATGTTTCCTGCATTTTTTGAATTCTAAAATGTTGAAAAGGATCATTGCCGAAATATCATTCACATACTTCAAACAACAAGTTGGTCTATAACACCTACATTATTACCATTCTAATAACCAGACTAATAGCAACCAGCCATTTATGATGTAGAGTCATCGTCAGGAGAGGCACCGTTGCTTCCATTTTAACTCCTGGTACTAACAGTATCTATGGAATGCGCTGAATGATGATGGACATAGAATGATCATTGCGCTCTTTGAATGTGATTAGAACAACATTCTCTTCAACAAAGGATGCAACTAACAGAAACTCTCTAAAAGAAGACTTTTCAATTACCATCCTGCCTTGGAGATGGAGTATGATGATGGAGTGATGACATGGATAGGTTCATCAGGAGCTTCAAGGGTCACCTTGGCATTGGTTGGCACATCCACCCATCTCTTCAGGGTCGAGACAACAGTCTTTGGATTTTTCTAAAAGAAACTGAAATAAAAGAGAAATGAAAAGAGAAACCGTATACGCCGAGTGCACAATCAATAATTATATGCCCACGCTCAGGACGTTTGTGAGGTAAGAGCATCTCCAGCCGTTGGCCCCCCAGGAGGCATAAAAACCGCCGCTTGGGAGCGAGTCGGCGGTATAATCGGCTTTGGGGCGGTTTGGCACCCAGCAATCGCCCCCAGGTCGCGCCTATGTGCCGATGCCGGCCCATTTTTTGACCCATTTTCGGCGAAAAATGACCCGATATTGGTGTGAATCGGCCCATATTCGGCGAGGATGGGCATGGTTTGGCATGAATTCTCAACACAAATATTTTTTTATCGCATTGTTCATCACAGAAAATCAATAGAAATTATATAGTTCAACACAAATTATATAATTCAACAACAAATAGTTCAACACAAATTATATAGTTCAACAAATAAAACTCATATTTCATCACACGTCTAGCTAGGCATTGCCTTTGATCCTCCACGGGTGCTCCACCAGATCCTCCTGCAGTTGTTGATGCACCTATGGATCTCGGATCTCCTGACGCATATTGAGGTAGGCAGTCCAGGTTGTTGGTAGCTGGTGACCGACTTGGGCAAGAGGACCCTGCCTGTAGTATGGTTCAGTGTCAAACACTGGCTCTTCCTGCTCGCTTTCAATGCTCATGTTGTGCAAGACGACACAGCAAGTCATGATCTCCCACATTTGATCTTTTGACCATGTCTGAGCAGGGGACCGGACAACAGAAAATCGAGACTGGAGCACACCAAATGCCTGCTCGACATCCTTCCTGCAAGAATCCTGAACCTTGGCAAAGTGGGACTTCTTGCCTCCTGGCACAGCGTTTGAGATAGTCTTCACAAATGTCGACCATCTTGGATAGATGCCATCAGCTAGGTAGTACCCCTTGTTGTACTACCGCCCATTGACCTCGGAGTTCACCTGAGAAGAATGACCTTCGACAAGCTTGGCAAAGACAGGGGAGCACTGCAGCACGTTGATGTCATTGTGAGTTCCTGGCATACCAAAGGAGTGCCAAATCCAGAGGTCATGTGTGGCCACTGCCTCTAGTACCACACTGCAACCGCCTTTGGCACCTTTGTACATCCCCTGTCAAGCAAATGGACAGTTCTTCCATTTCCAATGCATGCAGTCGATGTTTCCAAGCATCACAGGGAATCCTCTCGCTACATTCTGTGCTAGGATCCGAGCAGTGTCTTCCGCATTGGGTGTTCGCAAGTATTGCAGTCCAAACACTGCCACCACTACCCTGCAGAACTTGTAGAAACACTCAATGGTGGTGGACTCGGCCATGCGCCCATAGTCGTCGAGTGAATCACCGGGAGCTCTGTATGCTAGCATCCTCATCGATGTCGTGCACGTCTCGATTGAGGTGAATCCAAGTTTGCCGGTGCAATCCTTCTTGTACTTGAAGTAGTTGTCGAACTCCCGGATAGAATTCACAATCCTCAGGAAAAGCTTTCGGCTCATCCGATAACGGCGCCGAAATCTTTGTCGCCGTGCAGTGGAGCATCGGCGAAGTAGTCGGAGTAGAGCATGCAGTAGCCTTCCAGACGATGCCGGTTCTTTGCTTTCATCCTCCCCGGCGCTGAGCCATCTCGCCGCGGCTTTTCATTGCTCGCGAGCAGGCCGGCGAGGACCATGAGATGTTCCTCTTCCTGAACGTCGGCATCGGCCTCCTCCTCCAGCAGTGCGGCGAGCGCCTCCTCGTCGTCCGAGTCCATTGCCGAGGGCCGAGCAGACAAACTGCCGAACACCTTGAGGGTGTGCTGGACGCACACCCGCCGGTGCACCGCCCCTACGCGGCCGGAACGCCGGAAAAATCGCCTGGGCGGTGGTGGGTGCCTGCCGTCGCTAAAATCTCTTCTCTTTTCCGATGGGGAACGGCCTATCTAGCGGTGTGCGGCGGTGGGCGGCACCAGGATAGGCAGGCTGGCGGCCGAGCACGGGGGG
>LR738715.1:414137175-414152582 GCA_902687465.1 Secale cereale
GGGGGGATCTGGACGAGTGGCTTGCTTTTTCGCCTGGCAGTGTGGGCCAGGCGTGTTTTTCCCTTGCGCCGGAGCCCCAAGCGCCCCCCCCAAGTGCGCCGGGTTCGGCCTGCGACCACCGGGCCAAAAAACGGACCGAGCTGGCAGATTTCGGCGTCTTGGGGGCGCGACTGTGGCGTTTTTTTACGCCAACGCCGAAAAAATGCCTGAGAGGGCCTATTGAGGACGTGGCTGGAGATGCTCTAATATTACATCAATCGTTGCTCTAATATTATAGCGTGGAAGGAGGAACCAGTCCCCGCACAACGCACTGTAAACGGAATAAATGCAAGGTGATCTTACAGTTTGCATGCGAGTAAATTACTCCCTGTAGGCGAGGAACCAAGCGCATCTTGACGTAATTTTACGGCCACTCGGGGTAATCTTACAGTAGCTGGTCGTTCTTGATTTTTTAGATATAAGGCTGCCTTCCTTATTTCATGTATTTTTTGTTAGTTCTTTTACTATCTCTATTTGACTGAGTACACCAGGTCTCTAGCAAAAGTGGAATATAGAAATGATTTAAGTAACATAGGCCATTATCACGATTCTTTGGAATGCATTTTTGGTAATAACAATAAGAAACACACACAAGTCATTCAGTACGCTATGAATATTTTGGTAACAGCACAACAACAAAGTGGTCTAATACGTACATACGTAGATTCTTTGTAGTGGTTCTGCGAAATATCTCACATAATAAAAACCATCCTTACAATTACAAATAAAATTCGTCTGGACACAATTGAGTGCTACTTAGCACTAAGTAACCAGCCGGATGACAAATTCAGAAATCACTACTGTATTACAAAACAGAATACTACCGAACTTGAAACTGACTACTGCCGAACTTGATCTTCAAGGAGCTAAATTTGAAGGTGACCATATATTTTACGTCAACTTCATTTGTTCAGCAAGCTCTCTGTCACACCCTGATTTTCATGTCACTTTGCTTAAGCTAATTTTTATGTTAAAAATGTGGATTTGCAAAAACTTTTGAGTGTTGTTGACTTTGCTTGGTTTTGACTTTTGTCTGCTATTTGCTAGTGCTCTAAAAATCAAATAAATCCTCCAACTCTTATACTTCATCTCCTTGACCCAAAACCTTTTCCCAATGATCATGCCATGTGTATAGACCAGTATAAAATTTTCTTATAAAAATATTTTGGCCAAATGGTATTTTCTAAAATTAGTTTTCCAAAAACCCCTGAATTGAGGTTTGCACTGCAAATACCTTATTTAGGGTGTGAAAAATCTTTCAAAAAGTTTATTTGAATCCTATTAGATATAGGACTCCCAGGAACCACAAAAGTATAATTTTAAAAGTTATTTTTATATTTTATTTAAAAGCTTTTTCTTAAGGCCAGAAATGGTCTTTAATAGGAAAAATTTATTTAATCATTTCAAAAATATTTGCCAAAATTCAGGGAGACTCATAGGACATATATTGTCCATATATAAGAGTTTCAGCACATGGTCATGTTCAAAATATTGGGCAAATCCTTCCAAAACCCTTTCTGGATATTTCAAGCTTTTGAAATATTTACAAAGGAAATATTCTCCAAAATTTCCAGGGAAATTCTATCATGTCATATATGACATATTTGATGATCTTGCAAAGCCTCATGCCTTGAACATCAAGGAAACATCCTCAAACCCCTTCAAAACCATTCTGTCCATATTTGAAGTTTGAGCAACTCTACATTGCCAAACTTGCCCAAATGCTCTCAAATTTGGTACACATGCTAGAATGGCCTAATAAGGCATCTAGACCAAATGGCACAAGATTTGGAATAGAGGAACTTGATCAGATCACCCCAAAACCCTTTCTGTTCAAATGCAAATTTGAACAACTTTACATTGTCAACTTTTTATCTGGAGCCTCAAACTTTGTGGGCATGTTCATAACCCCAAATGATGATGCTACACCAAGTGGTGCATCAAGGGGAGATGATTTGCTTAACTCCAACATGGTGAAACCATTTCTGTTGATTTCTAGGATTCACCAAAGTTACATTGGCCAGTTTGCCCAAATGAGCTCAAATTTGGTGTAGGGGCCTAATTATATGTGACATTTGATCCTGTTAAGTCCCATGTCAAGTGGATGTCATTTGCTTGACTAAACCCTGATCAAACACCTTCTGTCCAATTACCAAAACAAGTGGTTGAACCTCTTTTACTTTTTCTCCTTGCCTCAAATTCTTACCACAGCCTATTCTGATCATCATCTACCCCCAGTAACCTTCCCCTGGCCTCAGCTCAATTATTGGAGGGTAAAACCCCCATTTTTACCCTTGTGGACAGCCACCTTCTTCTCCTCCTTCACCTCCGTCCTCATCCCAGTAGTTCCCCAGGGCATCCAAGACCACAGAGCAATTCTTTACTACTCCCTCTACCTTCTGGACACTGCTGGACACTAGAGGACACGGCCTGGAAAGCATAGACATGACCATGCCGGCCAAAGGCGTGCTCTGGAGCACGCTACAGTGCACCGAGGCACTGTAGCTCGGCCCTCCCGAGGCTTCCAGGCGGCCTTGGGCAGAGTGGGCGTGTCCATCGAGGTCCCCTCGACATCCACGACCTGCAGGACGGTCGGCCTTATCCTCCCCGGCCCTCCTCCTCTCTCTCCACGAGCTCGCCGTGCGCGCCCTGGACCGTGCTCACGGTGCACCGCGGCCGCAGCTATAAAAGGGCTCCCCCCGAGCGCCATTCGCCTCTGCTGGATCCTCCTCTCTCTCGTACACCTCCCAGACATCTCCCCTCTTCCTCTCTTGCGCTCCTGCTCCCTCCGTAGCCGGAGTGCCGCCGCCGATCGCCGCTCGGGATCGGGCGCCTCGGCCACTCCCTCCTTCCCCTTCTTCGTTTCGAGGTCCAAGCCGTCCTTAGGGAATCTCCAGGGATGGGCCGGTCCTCCCCTTGGCCTGGGAGCCCCTCCTGGCGTGGTGCCGCCGGAGACCCCGCGGCCTCCCTGTGGCGGCGAGGCTGTGGCCCTCCTTGGGCTGGCTCGCAGCCACCCTCGGGTGCGGGGAGGGGAGCCGGAGCTCCAGGGCACCTCGGCCGGCCCTCCCGCATCCCCAGGCCACGGCTGCGCCGGCGGCCGAAGTTTTTCCCCGCCCGGCGTCGGGCCGGAGAAGAAGACCGGGGGCGACGAGCAACCTGCGGCCGGGCCCCGCAGGTCAGCGGCCTCGCCCACCGCCACGTAGGATAAGTGGAGGCGGGGCGGCTGGGAGGCGCTTTTCCAGCGCGAAGGCGCACTCCAAGGGGGCGCCTCCAACGTCACACCCCCCTCCTGTGCACGGCCGAATTGATGGGCCGGCCCAGTCGTTGTGCAGCCATCCCTCGCCCTATGCACTATATAAGGTTGAACCCTTATTCTTTTCCTTTTTCCTTTTTTCTGTCAACTTCAAAAATGCCTAGAATATTCATATGAACTCCAAATTGCATGATTCAAATTTCCTATGACTCCATAAATCATGCTCTATCTGTTGGTGCTACATGCACATTATTCCAGAGACTTTTCCTTCACACATATTTATCAAATGCCCATATTCCATTTTCTGTGATTAACTTAGAAAATCACACAGAGCACATTTTTGATCCAAATGCAGTGATTCAAATTCCTAGATGCTTGTCATGTCCAAACTTAGTTTTGGAACATTTCTAATAATAGTTTCTGTACCCCACCAAATATTGAGCCATTTCTTTATATTTATCAGCTTTGGAAAATCCTAGGAAATTCATTTGAATTCCAAATCCAGTTAAACCAACTCCTAAATGCTTCTAAAATCATGACTTGATGATGGGTACCTTTGCTCATCATTCAAGGAAATATTTCTGTATACTTCTTCCAAATCCATAAACCCTTTCGTTCCATCATATTGAAATGTTTCAAACTACCTATTGATCAAACACCTATGAAACCACCTTGGTCATTTCTAATATGACCAGAGGTATCCTAGAAAAGTCCAACTCCTATTTTTAGAGCACTTTTATTGTTGCTTTGATTGTGTTGCTTATTATGATTGTTTCCATCGTTAGTTGACGTAATAAACGGAGTATTCGGAGATGGACCAGAAGATTTGAAGACTCTGAAGAATAAGGCAAGCAGCCCTTTGACCATGTTCAAGAAACCCTTTTATGCATGTCTCATAGCACCTTATTATTCAATGCATCGGAATCATGATGAGGTGGAAACCTCTTGGTTGCTACCCCTGTTACCTTACTATTGAAACTTGCATCAACATGACCCTACCTTCCTATGAGAGTCATGTGGGTGGGAGTAGTTAGGTTGCTATAATAGTGGCTACGCAGATGGGACGGGTATATGCATGGTGACGGAAGCAGGATACTTTCAAAAGACTTTTCGAAAACCCCGTCGGGTGCCACTTATGCCCGAGGGAGATGGTGAGAGGGGTAACCACTTGATGACGAAGTGGTGTACCGAGGAAAGTGTGTGTGTTGTTTTGAAAAACGGATTGGTTTAAGTTGCGACCGTTATTCCAACCTTACATGCGCAACCACTCTACCCTTATATGGGAAAGGGCATTATTGATTACCTAGGTCGATACTAGCATGGTGCCCGCATTACTAGTGACGGGGGTGACATGAGGTCACTCTCGGGACGGGGTCGTGCTTGGATAGGCGACCATGATTGTTTTCACAGGGCACCGGACACACCGTTGGTACCCCGTGCTTGTGATATGTGATGAATTCGGAGCGAGTCTCCACAAACCTTGAGATGTGAAATGTTTGGCACGGGGCTGCTACCAATCGAGTGGACTCTATGTTAGTGTCGTCTAGGGAAAGATAGTGATCGGGTGCTTACCCCGGGTACTTGAGGTACCGCGGGTCGTGGATGACACGGAAGTTCCCCGGATCTAGTGGGTAAAGTGTGCAACCTCTGCAGAGTGTAAAACTATTCGAATAGCCGTGTCCACGGTCATGGACAGTTGGGTAACCGCTCTTGGGCCACGTCCAATGTTTGCGAAACCTGGTGTGTGTGTGTGAGGAAACAACCTGGTTCAGTGATATTGTTGATGTGATTGTGAGGAAGTCTCAATGAGCTTGAACATGAGTTGGTTACAACTCTTTCTCGACATTGATGTCTGTGACTTCCTGATACTTGTTACAGACACATGCATACCCATGTTATATATTGATCATACTTGCATATGAAAAACTAGCTTTCCGCAAAACTACCAATTTAGCAGTAGAGCCTTGCATAAATTATTTTGTTATCACACTTGGGTTGCTTGCGAGTACATTCAATGTACTCATTGGCTTGCCACTGGTTATTTTATTGGCCAGGCGGGAGAGAACAGGTTATGATGAAGATTTCTCGGTGACGAGCATGCGAGCTAGGACGCTTCCCAGTCAAAATGCATGTAGGGTTAAGGCAGATGGCATGGGTCCCAGTTGTCTTTGAAGATTTTCCGCTGCAATGTTATACTCAAGACTTGACCATTATGGTCCTATTTGTGTAATACGGTATGTGTGGATGTAAGACTCTTGTTATTCAGCTTATGTGTGTTCAGTGAGCATTGATGTAATGCCCAGGATGGAGTTATACCTCCTACGTGTCGAGGCACGACTTAAAGGCATAAACCCATCCTAGAATGATCTCAAGTTCGGTAATCTTTGCACAACTCATGTAAAAGAGGGGATAGTAAACTGAAAATAGTTGGCTTACACTCGCCACGTCACAGAATTACAGTACAAGTCTCAAACATCATACAATAAGAACATCACAACCCTCTAAGGGCAAAAGCCAAATGTCAAAGTACCAAACTTAGATAAATAAACCACAGGCGGATCGAATCCTAGTAAGAGACTCCACTACTGATCGTCCGGGTAGCGCACATAGTACCGACTACGCTCTTCATCGTACTCCCAATCCAGGTCGGTGCCATCACCTGGATAGCTCACAGCTGGACCTGCATCTGGTGTGTGAAGTAACTGTGAGCCACAGAGGACTCAGCAATCCCGTCTCCGGGTAACAAGACTATCAAAGCCTCTGGGTGAGGAAAAGGCTGAAGAAAGAACAAGTCTGCAGCAGCAACTAGCATCTAGCTTACGTAAGTGAGAGCGAGAAGAGAAGGCATCGGCGAGAAGTGATCACGAAGTGATCCTAGCTACAAGCTCCACAATCATAACCCCTCCGTGTTCAACTCCCGAATCCCTATTCGGAAATTGACAGTCACGGAACACACGCTGGTAGTGTATTAGAAACATTGTGTCAAGTTATCTACAACCGGAATTAACAAGCTCCCATCTGCCACATAACCGCGGGCACGGCTTTCGAAAGTTCAAACCCTGCAGGGGTGTCCCAACTTGACCCATTACAAGCCCACGATCCGCGGAGTCGCAACTCCAAAGTGGGAAGACCCGAGTATCCTCGGAATCCCGTGCTCAAGATATACCGAACTAAAGTAAGGCTAATCCAGCAAATCCTCCCGGCGTGCCGACACCCTGATAGTAGCCGCGCGTATCTAGTCTCAGGCCACGACCGGATGGGCGATTCTACAGGACCCAATCCTCGAGTTTCCCCGTGGTGGTTCCCGCAGACTCCCCGTTTGGGACCAACACCATCGGCACTGGCCCCCCCTGCTATGTTGAATTAAGAATCCTCGGGGACATGACCCCCTATGCAATTAATTAATTATTTAAGTTGTTGTTATGAGGAAAATAGTACCAAAAGTTGGGACTTGCTGGAAAAGACTTAGCACTTAGCGGTTTATCAAGGGGGTCCCATACACCCCAACCGTGTTAGGAACGCATAATCAATGAACATAACACCGGTTTATACGGTTCCTAACGGCATGAGTGGAACAAATCACCAAGCAAAAGGCTTAGCCTTCCACCCTTGCCCATATATAGATGATTTCATTTTAAGCATTTATATAGTGTGATATAACCCAACCGAACTTCAACATGGAGCAAGCATCTTCGATCTTCACCTGCAACTAACAATGCTATAAGAAGGGCTGAGCGAAGCGTACTTAGCCAAGCAACGGTTTGCATAGGTAGGTTGGTTAAACATGGCAATTGGTTACAAGTAGGAGGCTGACAAGAAGAACATGGGCATCGAGGCAAATCTATAGATCGAGACTACTAGCAATAGGCAAAGATAGTAATGTTATCGGGGTTCGGTCATCTTGCCTGAAGAGAAGTCGATCGGATCGTAAGAAGGGTCCTCGTACTCAACCTCGTTGGAAACCTCGTGCTCAACCTCGTACCCGGTCTCAGCTTCCGGCTCTAAACAAAACAATCACACCAAGCACCAATCAACAAGATGCAATGCGCACTCGAGAAACATGAATGCATGATGGATGCACTAAGGATGCACACGGAGCACGGAAAACATCACTCAAGCAAAACACCTCAAAACAAGATAACAAGCTGATATTATTAATCTACACAGAAAATCAACCAAGTTTGATATAAGATTCGCTGAAATCGGAGTTACGGGCTAAAAGTTATGCCCGAAACAAGATTTGAGCGAAAGCTGAAAATTACAGCAACATAGCAACTTCGGAGCTCAAAACAATTGAGCTACAGCATTTAAATAACATGGCAAAAGGCATGAACACAAACTAGACATATAGTACAGCATCTATGTCCAAGGTGCACCAACAACGGAGTCACGGATCAATAGCAACGATTTTGGACATATTGAACTTGACAATAAAATTCTGGCAGCAGAATTTTATTGAAACTTTAGAGCAAAAGATAAACATGCTACAGCCACTTAAATGGACATGTGAGGACATGGATGGAAAGACAACAATATATACTACAAGGAACAATCAAAATCCACCCCAAAACTAACATGCTTTGTCCTAGAACATCACACGAACATGGCATCGGAACGTTACAGATTTCAGACTTAGTGAAAAATCACTAAGTCCTAAAACAGCAATAACATCATAGCATCAAAAGGAGCATGTTCAAGTCACCTCGAAACTAAACATGGCAAAGGGTAAGCACCTCATCAAAGTGCACATGAAGGTGATCGCGAAACACACAAGCATGCATCATAGAGGTGAACACAACGATTGCAACGAGCTCAACAAGATGGCATTTCATAACAAGTGAAAACACCTCATATGAACATGGCACTTTGCAACGATGATAACAAGGCAATAATAAATCTACCATGCAACCTATCACAAGCAACACGTAGTTCGTGACAAGACAAACACGTGGACATGTCATTTGCATCGTTTGGACAAACGAGCTAAAAATTATCACATGGCAAAGGTGGCATGAAAATAACACATAACAGCAGTTTATATCATGATGCACTCTTGCAACAGCAAAACAAGTGCCTAGATGAGCTCTAACATGCATGACTACAACAGATAAAACGTAGAGCACATCTCCACGAACGTCTGGACATATTACACGCGCAAAACGGAGCATCACAGTAAAAGATAGAGCAGGTCAAACTTTGCATAACAGATAAACAGATCAAGGACTTAGTGGGGAAAAAGGGTCAACCTAGATCAGATCTGGAAAAAAAAGATGGAGTGGGCCGGCGGCGGCGAATCTGGCCCACTCGGCGAGGCAGAGGCGCGGCTGGCGGTGGGCTTCGGTGCGCGGCGGCGGCCTGCCCGCGGAGTCGGCCTGGCGGCCCGCGGTGGCGCGCTGGGCCCTTGCGGTGCGGCCCGGTGCTGCGGCTGAGGCGGCAGCTCGGTACGGCGAGGGAGGGAGGCCCGCCTGGCCTCGGTGGAGCGATGAGGAGGCGACGGCGCGATGGGCCTCGCGGCGAACTTGGGACCAAGCCAGCGGTGTACGGCCCAGTTCGATTGAGGGATCCCGGCGCGGGGCCGAGCCCAGGCGGCTGGCGATGAAGGGGGAGGCGCGGTGAGGCCTCGGCCCCCCCTGGCGGGCGACGGGAATCTGGTCCCTCGGACCAGATCGGGCGACGGAGCGTTGACCCTGGCGAGGCCAGATCGCTCGGTGTAACTGGCGGCTGGATCGAAGGATCCTTCGGGATCCGGGAAGATTTTTCTTGTATCTGAGGAAGAAGGAAAAAAAAGAAGGGAGAGAGGAGGAAGAAGAAGGGGATGCCCAAAATGGACTAGGGGTCTATATATAGCAGGGATTTAGGGTTAGGGAGAGTTTAGGGGCGCTAGGAGCCCTCCGATCGCGATCCGACGGATCCGATCGCGGGGATAGTTTTAAAGGGCCTAGACGGAGATAAAAGACTGCAGTAGGGATGTTTCTGGGACACGAAGTGAAGGCACATCGGACCCACACGAACAACGGATGGGAAAGCCAACGGAGTCCAAACGAGACGAGATTTGAGAGGCGGGTTACACACAACAAAACAACAACACACACAACAACCTCGCGGCACACCGGTAACGTAAAACGCCCGAACAACAAAGTAGGCCTACGGGACGTCACGGACACGTGAGGGAGCTCCGGAACGCGAAACGGACAACGGGAAGAAACACACGGAACCGGATGCAACCGACAACACGAATGCAATGCGATGCACATGTCTACATGATATGAATGAATGCCACACACTCACACAACAAAACGACGAAAGCCCGAAAGACAAAGAACCCGGAATGGAAATAGATGAAGCCGGAGATATATTATACACCCAAAAGGGAAAGTATTACATCCGGGGCATTACAAACTCTCCTCTACTACAAAAAGATCTCGTCCCGAGATCTAGGACTGGAAAAAGGAAGGGTACTCGGAACAAAGATGATCTTCTCGTTCCCAGGTAGCTTCTCGGTCCGTGTGATGTGACCACTTGACTTTCAGAAACTTGATGGACTTGTTGCGAGTCTTGCATTCGGTTTCTTCGAGAATGGCAACTGGATGCTCTCGGTAGGAAAGGTCTTGTTGAAGATCAATCTCCTCAAACGGAATCATGCGCTCAGGTGCCTTGAAGCATTTGCGAAGTTGAGACACATGGAAGACATCATGAACATTTGCAAAGTTGGAAGGGAGCTCGAGCTGATAGGCTAGATCGCCTCTTTTGCCAAGAATCTTGAAAGGCCCGACGTATCTAGGAGCAAGTTTTCCTTTGATACCGAATCTTTGGGTTTCTTTCATCGGAGAAACTCGGAGATAGACATGATCACCGATGTCGAAAGCCAAATCACGATGCTTTCCGTCATAGTAGCTCTTCTGACGCGACTGAGCGGCCTTGAGATTCTCACGTATGACTTTGCACATTTCTTCGGCTTCTGAGATCAAGTCATTGCCAAGAAGTTGGCGTTCGCCTGTTTCAGACCAGTTGAGAGGGGTACGGCACTTTCTGCCATAGAGAATTTCAAATGGTGCTTTGCCTGCACTTGCTTGAAAGCTGTTGTTGTAAGAGAACTCGGCAAATGGAAGGCAGTCTTCCCATTTCATGCCGAAGGAGATGACACAGGCTCTGAGCATGTCTTCAAGAATCTGATTCACACGCTCGACTTGACCACTAGTCTGAGGGTGAAAGGCAGTGCTGAACCTGATCTTCGTGCCCATGGCGGTCTGAAAGGAGTCCCAGAACCTTGATGTGAACAAGCTGCCACGGTCTGAGGATATCACTTGAGGAATGCCATGTAGGGACACAATTCTGGAAGTGTACAGCTCTGCAAGTTGAGCTGCATTGATTGATTCTTTGACTGGAAGAAAGTGAGCGACTTTGGTAAGCTTGTCAATCACCACAAAGATAGCATCATTGCCTCGCTTGGATTTAGGAAAGCCAGTGACGAAGTCCATTTCAATGTGGTCGAATTTCCACTCTGGGATAGGAAGAGGTTGGAGAAGACCGGCTGGACGTTGATGTTCTGCTTTCACTCTTCTGCAAACATCACATTCATTCACGAATTGGGCAATCTCCCTTTTCATGCGTGTCCACCAGTAAGACTGCTTGAGATCTTGGTACATCTTGGAACTGCCAGGATGAATGGAAAGGAGAGAATCATGAGCTTCTTCCATTATGAGCTTCCTGAGATCACCTTTGGGAACAACGAGTCTGTCCTCGAAGAACAAGGTATCTCTCTCATCAACACGGAAGCACTTGTATTTTGGAGTGCCCTTTGCAATCCCATGTTTCACTTTCTTCACCATGGTATCACTGAGCTGGGCCTCACGGACTTGATCTTCCAAGGTAGGAGCAATTTGGAGATTAGCAAGAAAACCCTGCGGAACAACTTGGAGGTTGAGTTTCCTGAATGCTTCACAAAGCTCAGGCTGGTACGGCTTGATAAGAAGGCTGTTGCAATATGCCTTTTTTCTCAAAGCATCTGCAATCACATTCGCCTTGCCTGGAGTGTATTCAATGCTGGGATTGTACTCTTGGATCATTTCAACCCAACGAGTCTGGCGGAGGTTCAGATGCGGCTGTGTGAAGATGTACTTCAAGCTCTTGTGATCAGTGAAGATGTCGACCTTTCTGCCCAACAACAGATGTCTCCACGTAATCAGAGCATGTACCACAGCTGCTAGTTCGAGATCATGTGTGGGATAGTTCTTCTCACTGGGCTTGAGCTGACGAGAAGTGTAAGCCACAATTCTCTTATCTTGCATAAGCACACCACCAAGACCTTGAAGAGAAGCATCGCAGAATACTTCATAGGGCTTGGTTTCATCCGGAGGAGTCAGAACTGGAGCAGAGACAAGCTTCTCTTTGAGGGTTTTGAATGCCACTTCACACTCGGGAGACCAAAAGTATTTGACATTCTTCTGAAGCAGGTTGGAAAGAGGCTTGGCAATCTTGGAGAAGTTCTCCACAAACCTTCTGCAATAGCTGGCAAGACCCAGAAAACTGCGGAGCTGCTTGACGTTCTGAGGAGCTTCCCAGTTGACAATTGCTTCAACTTTCTCCGGATTAACCGCAATACCGTCAGCTGAGATGATGTGGCCCAGGTACAAAACCTTATCGAGCCAAAACTCGCACTTTGAGAACTTGGCATAGAATTTATGCTCTCGGAGTCGATCAAGAACCAGACGCAAGTGCTTTTCGTGATCTTCTTCATTCTTGGAAAACACCAGAATATCATCCAGATACACAAGCACAAACTCGCCCGTATAGGGGTTGAAGATGTAATGCATCATCCTTGAAAAGGTAGGAGGAGCATTGGCGAGACCGAAGGACATGACGGTATACTCGTATGAACCGTAGCTCGTTCTGAAGGCCGTCTTGGGAATGTCTTCCTCGCGAATGCGAATTTGATGGTAGCCCATTCGGAGGTCAAGCTTAGAGAATACTTTAGCTCCTTTGAGCTGCTCAAAGAGTTCGTTGATGTTGGGGAGCGGATACTTGTTCTTAATCGTCTTCTTGTTCAATGGCCGGTAGTCAACACAGAGACGCTCCGTGCCATCTTTCTTCTTGACAAATAAAACACCACAGCCCCACGGAGATGTACTCGGTCTGATGAGACCCATACTCTCCTGCTTATCAAGCTGCTTCTTCAATTCCTTCAATTCATCCGGAGAGAGCTTGTATGGACGCCGGCAAGCAGGTTCAGTGCCCGGCTCGAGTTCAATGACAAACTCCACCTGACGGTGTGGAGGCATGCCTGGAAGTTCTTCTGGAAAGACGTCTTGATATTCGTTCACCACTGGAATTTGCTCTATGGCATTAATTTCGCCCTTATCATTAAGAGAGAAAAGCCGAATAGTATTATCCCTGGAGGCGAAGATAATCACATCTTCATCAGAATGAGTCAACTTGACTTCCTTTTGAGCACAATCAATATGAGCATCGTGCTGAGAAAGCCAATCCATTCCGAGGATGAGGTCGATGTCAGAATGACCAAGAATCACCGGTTTAGCCAGAAAACGATAATCTCCCATGCGAATAGAAACATCCGGAGCATAAACACTAGAAGTCATAATCTTGCCCGGAGAAACAACTTGCAACTTCTGAGGCAAATTTGAAGTGGCAATATCGTGCTTGGATGCAAATGGTTGAGACATGAAAGAGCATGAAGCACCCGAATCAAATAACACTTTAGCTGGAAAAGAGTTCACTGAAAGGTTACCCAAAATGACATCAGAAGAAGCCTCCGCTTGTGCTGCATTCATCAGATTGACCCTTGCTGCCTTTGGATCATGCTTGACCATAGCGGTACCGACAGGAGGAGGAGGCGGAAGGCGCCTTGGGTTGTTGCACTTGTTGGAATAATGACCCTTCTGGCCACACTTGTAGCAAGTCACCTCAGAAAGTGGACGGTTAGGAGGAGCATTTAGTCTTGGAGCTTGGAACTGTTGCTTGGACTGCTTGTTGGAGTTGGGTGGGTGGGAGAAACCACGACCACTAGAATTCTTGTTGTTGGAGTTGTTGAAGTTTTTGGAGTTGTTGTATGGAGCTCGAATCACTGGAGGAGGAG
Source organism: Secale cereale (assembly GCA_902687465.1). Taxonomy (NCBI): domain Eukaryota; kingdom Viridiplantae; phylum Streptophyta; class Magnoliopsida; order Poales; family Poaceae; genus Secale; species Secale cereale. Next base: position 414,150,561 of record LR738715.1, read on the forward strand.
GAAGCCAGAATTTCTGTTGTTTCGCAGCCAACTGAGACGATGAGGAAGAGTGAACAGCATCTCGAATTCTCTTCTTAGAAGCCTCCATCTTAAGCTGAGCTGCTTCTTGTTTCAAAGCCATGTTATAGAACCTGTCGAATTCATCTGGCTCGAACAAAGTGAGAGCAAGCTGAAGTTCATCTTTGAGACCTCCACGGAAGTGATAGATTTTACTCTTTGCATCAGGAATGTCTTGCTTAGCATAGCGAGCGAGGTTTTGGAACTTGACATTATACTGATAGACTGTCATGGAGCCCTGCTTGAGGTTGCGGAATTGCTCACGCATACCCTCGATGACACTTGTAGGAATGTGGTGCGAGCGGAAATCCTTGTAGAAATTCTCCCAAGAGATCACTTGACCCGGCCTTGAGTCTTTGTACTGCTGCCACCAGTCAGCTGCTTGATCTTTCAGTTGGAATGCTGCAAACTTCACATAGTCATCTTGTTTCACGTTACTGCACTCAAAATGCTTCTTTATGTCGGTCAACCAATCCTCAGCATCAAGAGGGTCGACACAGTAACTGAAAGCTTTAGGATTGTTAGCCAGGAACTGGTTGAGAGTAGCATGGTGCTGCTGGAAGAAGTTGCCTTGATTCCCTGGAACACCCTGATTAGCTTGATTAGCTTGATTAGCTTGCATCAGCTGCATCATCTGCATCATCAACTGAGTGTTCTGAGCAGTAGTCTGCATAATTGCTCTCCAAGCCTCAGGCGGAGGAGGAGGAGAAGGAGGACGTTCTGGAACCTCTTCACCCTCTAGGTTAGCGTTGGGAACCCTTTTCGGAGCCATCCTGTAAGAGATGACCACGAATCAGCAATTGATTGACAAAAGGAATAAGCTGAATCAATGGAATGAATTGCAACAAGTCTTCACAATAATCATTCGAACAAAGAACGAATGAAATCATCCGAACAAGAGGAACGAATGATATTCTTAGATAAATGATAACATCAGTCTTCACGAGAATCCACATAGGGATCAAAAGGATACAATAAGTAAACAACAAGGTACGGAAAGGAACAAACACAAGAGAGGAGTTTCGTTCTAACATCTTTGTGCTGAAAGCATATGAACGCGTTACGAAAAGGTTTTGCAATCCCCGGATCAGCATAGCCAAGGACCCTTTAAGATGCAACTCCTGATAGTAACATCGTTCATATAACCCCTTCACTCAATGTCGAACCCCGAACTCACTAACCTGCATTCGTTGGAAGAATGCCTACGATCTACTAGATAAAACCCACCTATAGATTTCCGAAAGATTCCAGTTATGCAATCAGGTGTTGGGGATACACGGGAAGCACCGTGCAATCAACTCTAACCTACATCCAGGTGTATCCATCCTTCAACACATAACCAGTCTTTCTCGGAAACTGTGTACCTCGGACCTTCGAAAAGCATCCACTATAACAAGCTATGGCAATACTCCCGAACTACCTCCCCAGTACTGGGTGATGTCGGGGTTATCTTGCCACTGGCCGTATAGGGGTGATTTTCGATGTCGGCCGTCTTAAGTATTTAGTACTGCCGCGATATGCTTGTTACAATGATACCCCGAAGCTCAACTCCTCGGTAACAGGAGGCATCGAGAACAATATCCTTGTCACAAGAACATCGAAACAATCCCAGAATACTCGCGGGATTCCTAAAAAAAAATTTGTGCAAATTTTGAAGATAGGAGAGATAAGAGTAGACGTCAGGAGTCCTCACCAGAGAGAAAGGGGATGAGAAGCAAAGAAATCCTACTCTCCGATATAATATAGGACTCAAAAAGTTTTCAGTGTGTGCCTAGACTCAACCGTCAACGGTTCGATCAAACAGTGGGGGCTCCTAGGTTGGAGAAGGCTCTGAATACCAACTTGTAATGCCCAGGATGGAGTTATACCTCCTACGTGTCGAGGCACGACTTAAAGGCATAAACCCATCCTAGAATGATCTCAAGTTCGGTAATCTTTGCACAACTCATGTAAAAGAGGGGATAG
>LR738715.1:414152592-414167160 GCA_902687465.1 Secale cereale
GCATCCACTATAACAAGCTATGGCAATACTCCCGAACTACCTCCCCAGTACTGGGTGATGTCGGGGTTATCTTGCCACTGGCCGTATAGGGGTGATTTTCGATGTCGGCCGTCTTAAGTATTTAGTACTGCCGCGATATGCTTGTTACAATGATACCCCGAAGCTCAACTCCTCGGTAACAGGAGGCATCGAGAACAATATCCTTGTCACAAGAACATCGAAACAATCCCAGAATACTCGCGGGATTCCTAAAAAAAAATTTGTGCAAATTTTGAAGATAGGAGAGATAAGAGTAGACGTCAGGAGTCCTCACCAGAGAGAAAGGGGATGAGAAGCAAAGAAATCCTACTCTCCGATATAATATAGGACTCAACCGTCAACGGTTCGATCAAACAGTGGGGGCTCCTAGGTTGGAGAAGGCTCTGAATACCAACTTGTAATGCCCAGGATGGAGTTATACCTCCTACGTGTCGAGGCACGACTTAAAGGCATAAACCCATCCTAGAATGATCTCAAGTTCGGTAATCTTTGCACAACTCATGTAAAAGAGGGGATAGTAAACTGAAAATAGTTGGCTTACACTCGCCACATCACAGAATTACAGTACAAGTCTCAAACATCATACAATAAGAACATCACAACCCTCTAAGGGCAAAAGCCAAATGTCAAAGTACCAAACTTAGATAAATAAACCACAGGCGGATCGAATCCTAGTAAGAGACTCCACTACTGGTCGTCCGGGTAGCGCACATAGTACCGACTATGCTCTTCATCGTACTCCCAATCCAGCTCGGTGCCATCACCTGGATAGCTCACAGCTGGACCTGCATCTGGTGTGTGAAGTAACTGTGAGCCACAGAGGACTCAGCAATCCCGTCTCCGGGTAACAAGACTATCAAAGCCTTTGGGTGAGGAAAAGGCTGAAGAAAGAACAAGTCTGCAGCAGCAACTAGCATCTAGCTTACGTAAGTGAGAGCGAGAAGAGAAGGCATCGGCGAGAAGTGATCACGAAGTGATCCTAGCTACAAGCTCCACAATCATAACCCCTCCGTGTTCAACTCCCGAATCCCTATTCGGAAATTGACAGTCACGGAACACACGCTGGTAGTGTATTAGAAATATTGTGTCAAGTTATCTACAACCGGAATTAACAAGCTCCCATCTGCCACATAACCGCGGGCACGGCTTTCGAAAGTTCAAACCCTGCAGGGGTGTTCCAACTTGACCCATTACAAGCCCACGATCCGCGGAGTCGCAACTCCAAAGTGGGAAGACCCGAGTATCCTCGGAATCCTGTGCTCAAGATATACCGAACTAAAGTAAGGCTAATCCAGCAAATCCTCCCGGCGTGCCGACACCCTGATAGTAGCCGCGCGTATCTAGTCTCAGGCCACGACCGGATGGGCGATTCTACAGGACCCAATCCTCGAGTTTCCCCGTGGTGGTTCCCGCAGACTCCCCGTTTGGGACCAACACCATCGGCACTGGCCCCCCCTGCTATGTTGAATTAAGAATCCTCGGGGACATGACCCCCTATGCAATTAATTAATTATTTAAGTTGTTGTTATGAGGCAAATAGTACCAAAAGTTGGGACTTGCTGGAAAAGACTTAGCACTTAGCGGTTTATCAAGGGGGTCCCATACACCCCAACCGTGTTAGGAACGCATAATCAAGGAACATAACACCGGTTTATACGGTTCCTAACGGCATGAGTGGAACAAATCACCAAGCAAAAGGCTTAGCCTTCCACCCTTGCCCATATATAGATGATTTCATTTTAAGCATTTATATAGTGTGATATAACCCAACCGAACTTCAACATGGAGCAAGCATCTTCGATCTTCACCTGCAACTAACAATGCTATAAGAAGGGCTGAGCGAAGCGTACTTAGCCAAGCAACGGTTTGCATAGGTAGGTTGGTTAAACATGGCAATTGGTTACAAGTAGGAGGCTGACAAGAAGAACATGGGCATCGAGGCAAATCTATAGATCGAGACTACTAGCAATAGGCAAAGATAGTAGTGTTATCGGGGTTCGGTCATCTTGCCTGAAGAGAAGTCGATCGGATCGTAAGAAGGGTCCTCGTTGGAAACCTCGTGCTCAACCTCGTACCCGGTCTCAGCTTCCGGCTCTAAACAAAACAATCACACCAAGCACCAATCAACAATATGCAATGCGCACTCGAGAAAAATGAATGCATGATGGATGCACTAAGGATGCACACGGAGCACGGAAAACATCACTCAAGCGAAACACCTCAAAACAAGATAACAAGCTGATATTATTAATCTACACAGAAAATCAACCAAGTTTGATATAAGATTCGCTGAAATCGGAGTTACGGGCTAAAAGTTATGCCCGAAACAAGATTTGAGCGAAAGCTGAAAATTACAGCAACATAGCAACTTCGGAGCTCAAAACAATTGAGCTACAGCATTTAAATAACATGGCAAAAGGCATGAACACAAACTAGACATATAGTACAGCATCTATGTCCAAGGTGCACCCCCAACGGAGTCACGGATCAATAGCAATGATCTTGGACATATTGAACTTGACAATAAAATTCTGGCAGCAGAATTTTATTGAAACTTTAGAGCAAAAGATAAACATGCTACAGCCACTTAAATGGACATGTGAGGACATGGATGGAAAGACAACAATATATACTACAAGGAACAATCAAAATCCACCCCAAAACTAACATGCTTTGTCCTAGAACATCACACGAACATGGCATCGGAACGTTACAGATTTCAGACTTAGTGAAAAATCACTAAGTCCTAAAACAGCAATAACATCATAGCATCAAAAGGAGCATGTTCAAGTCACCTCGAAACTAAACATGGCAAAGGGTAAGCACCTCATCAAAGTGCACATGAAGGTGATCGCGAAACACACAAGCATGCATCATAGAGGTGAACACAACGATTGCAACGAGCTCAACAAGATGGCATTTCATAACAAGTGAAAACACCTCATATGAACATGGCACTTTGCAACGATGATAACAAGGCAATAATAAATCTACCATGCAACCTATCACAAGCAACACGTAGTTCGTGACAAGACGAACACGTGGACATGTCATTTGCATCGTTTGGACAAACGAGCTAAAAATTATCACATGGCAAAGGTGGCATGAAAATAACACATAACAGCAGTTTATATCATGATGCACTCTTGCAACAGCAAAACAAGTGCCTAGATGAGCTCTAACATGCATGACTACAACAGATAAAACGTAGAGCACATCTCCACGAACGTCTGGACATATTACACGCGCAAAACGGAGCATCACAGTAAAAGATAGAGCAGGTCAAACTTTGCATAACAGATAAACAGATCAAGGACTTAGTGGGGAAAAAGGGTCAACCTAGATCAGATCTGGAAAAAAAAGATGGAGTGGGCCGGCGGCGGCGAATCTGGCCCACTTGGCGAGGCAGAGGCGCGACTGGCGGTGGGCTTCGGTGCGCGGCGGCGGCCTGCCCGCGGAGTCGGCCTGGCGGCCCGCGGTGCGGAGCGGAGCCGAGCGGCCCGCGGTGGCGCGCTGGGCCCTTGCGGTGCGGCCCGGTGCTGCGGCTGAGGCGGCGGCTCGGTACGGCGAGGGAGGGAGGCCCGCCTGGCCTCGGTGGAGCGATGAGGAGGCGACGGCGCGATGGGCCTCGCGGCGAACTGGGGACCAAGCCAGCGGTGTACGGCCCAGTTCGATTGAGGGATCCCGGCGCGGGGCCGAGCCCAGGCGGCTGGCGATGAAGGGGGAGGCGCGGTGAGGCCTCGGGCCCCCCTGGCGGGCGACGGGAATCTGGTCCCTCGGACCAGATCGGGCGATGGAGCGTTGACCCTGGCGAGGCCAGATCGCTCGGTGTAACTGGCGGCTGGATCGAAGGATCCTTCGGGATCCGGGAAGATTTTTCTTGGATCTGAGGAAGAAGGAAAAAAAAAGAGGGGAGAGAGGAGGAAGAAGAAGGGGATGCCCAAAATGGACTAGGGGTCTATATATAGCAGGGATTTAGGGTTAGGGAGAGTTTAGGGGCGCTAGGAGCCCTCCGATCGCGATCCGACGGATCCGATCGCGGGGATAGTTTTAAAGGGCCTAGACGGAGATAAAAGACTGCAGTAGGGATGTTTTTGGGACACGAAGTGAAGGCACATCGGACCCACACGAACAACGGATGGGAAAGCCAACTGAGTCCAAACGAGACGAGATTTGAGAGGCGGGTTGCACACAACAAAACAACAACACACACAACAACCTCGCGGCACACCGGTAACGTAAAACGCCCGAACAACAAAGTAGGCCTACGGGACGTCACGGACACGTGAGGGAGCTCCGGAACGCGAAACGGACAACGGGAAGAAACACACGGAACCGGATGCAACCGACAACACGAATGCAATGCGATGCACATGTCTACATGATATGAATGAATGCCACACACTCACACAACAAAACGACGAAAGCCCGAAAGACAAAGAACCCGGAATGGAAATAGATGAAGCCGGAGATATATTATACACCCAAAAGGGAAAGTATTACATCCGGGGCATTACAATTGATCTCTGGGATCACTGTACACGTGCATTCGGTGATCACGACTTATGAGTCGGGGTCCCCATAGAGCTGGTATCAGAGCTATCCTGACTGTAGGAAGCCTTAGTTAGCATGGTCGTTAGTTAGGGTAAAACTATTTCCAAAACTACTACTAGTTTTCAAAACTATCTATACTTCTCTTCCCTCCTAAGTTTTTCGAAAACTAGGCTATACTTGATCTCTCCCGCTTCAAAACCTTGGTCGCTAGAACCCTTATGCCCCAGACCACTGGATTTTCTGTAATCCTCGTGGAGTGCACCTTGCCAAACACTCACCCACCACTCTTGCACGCAAGATTGGAGACACCACGACAAGAAGATACCAACAAAAACTACACCCTCGATGAGTGAGGACATGAAGACCCAGAAGATGGGGGACACCCTTGACAAGAGCCCCCAAGAAGATGCAACGTTAGCCTATGGTGACCAGGGTATAGGTTATGCAAAATCATGATATGCATCGCTAATAGAGTGATCCTGTCACTACCATTGTTGTATCGGCAGCCACCGGTGGATGAGAACCTCGCCATTTGGTCCGCCTCACTATAGTGAGCAGGAAAACGGTTCTCTTCATCCCCCGCTCTTGGTGTCGATGTTTACATCAACGAAACCGACATGTTGGACCTTTATTATGCCTTGTCATTATCATTACATATGGATTGCCTACCTGGTACCCTCGACGCCCCAGAAGGCACAAGGGATCGTCATGATTAAAGAGACAAGTGAAGACCAAGTCAACGCCAGCTACAAGGAGGCACCTTCACCCCATCACCTCATCAAGCGAGAAGATGTTGAAGATTCTTCAGGATCAACCCGGATCATTCATCAAGCAACTACAAGGGACATAGCAACACCCGAGGAAGCTCAGAAGACTGCACGAGGCACAAGTCACGACACTGAGTCCGAGAACCCCTAGGGTAGGATGGTCGTGTACCCCCTATGCGCAGTCGAGTCCATATGATGGTTCGGATAGAACCATGATTGTGTGTTGTTTGCTTTTATTCGTTTGTGTTTTGATATAAGTCGTGCTTTTGCCCAGGCAACAAGTGCATGGCTATATCACCATCCTTGCCTTGTTTCTTTTGTTTCGGCCTTTTTGCACCTGTTTGTTGCACCTGCACTATAGAACCCCCCTTAGGCATTCCCCTCCTCTACGCTGCTTCTTCCCTCTATTCTCTCTCTCCCCAGTTGAAGACCCGCAAGACAAGATGCACCAAGGACTCTACCTCGGCAACCAACTGGCACTGAAGACTTCTGCTACAACCTCCGCGATCAAGTGCAACCCCGTAGAGTTATGCTTAACCCTCTAGACCAGTAACCCCATTCCTAGACCCTTTGAGATTTCCCGAGACACTCCAGCACGAATCCTTAACCATGTGCCTAACCCATGGTAAAGCGTGAGAACCTGTTAAGCCTTTGTAACCTTGCACAACACTGGGTTCGTAAAGGAACTAGTGGACACGATGAGTGAGCACATTTTTCATCCTGATATAGCACGAGGTCTGACGATGCCATAGATAGACCAGTTCGAGGATATTGGACAGATGACTTGGTGGTCTGTATCAGTGACTTCGAGGAATTATCTGAGACCTTGATGGATTGTGAGGTTTTCATGTTGGTAGGATCATGACTTTGGGGAAGTATGTAGAAGTGCCCGTTGGGCATGAGACTTGGATTTATGTAGGTGATTCTGGTTGGTATAGATGCTGGATATGTCTGCATGATTCGGAGTAAGATTGGATTTAGGCCTATGATCCTGATTATGATATCATGCTTCTCGGTGGATGATAACCTAGGAGATTGGATTATTTGTCGGAGATGATTTAGAGATCTATATAGTCGTGATCTTGGAGTTTACTTGACCCGGATGACGGAAAATTGGTGGATATACTATCGTGATGCATAGTCCTTCCGAGTATTTGGGTATTATAGAGATTTGAGATCTTGTGGAACACCGTAGACATCGGATTTGTAGGATTATCGGATTATGTGGTGATTGATGGTAATTACCGGGCTATCGGAGTTGATCTATAGGAAGGAAACAAATCTTGGAGTGGCATATGACGTGTTTCCTTAGAATAGAGATGCATTATCTTGAGCCTTGCAAGACTAGATTGAGTACTTGGATTGTGGAGTTTAATTTAAGCTCAGCAGCATGTATGATCTACCTTTGGATTTTAGAGGTAGACGTACATATGAATTTGGGGATCTTAGACAAGTATAATTTTGTTAGACCGTCTCTTGAGAGTCATGAGGATATGTATGGCAATGAGTGGTGATTGAAGTTGGTCTATGCGAGAGATGCTTTTCTGTTCGGAGTACTAGATAGAGCTATTGGCATCTCAGAAACTGTGCTTAAGGATAAGATGATATAAGTTCACTCACTCACTAGAATCCTTGAAACCCTTAAGCCCCACCAAGCCACCACCTGGTCAGATTCTGACCACGGGCCTTGACTCAGAGTCAGGAAGGCCTCTGCAGATACTCAACCGAGGCCACCACCAATACCCCAGCTTACCTTGCGTACCCCGTAGACCTCATGGAGTAAGTGGACAAGATGGGTAACATCATCATTTGATGGCCTACTTGTCTGCCCGAAGACAAAGAAGAGACGGACAGCTGGATGGAAGACATCTGAAGACCGCCCTGTCAAGAAGGAAGATCTACACCGACCACCGTCATCAAGAAGAAAACTTCCGCGTCGAAGACCGGGCGTATCTGCAAACCACTCCTCCCGGAGGAACCGAGCAATTCCGTGTCGAGGGAACGCTCACACCAAGTTGTATCAAGACTTGAAGGCACGATTCTGGTGGCACGAGATGAAAAGAGAGATTTGCAACCTATGTTACAAAGTGTGATGTGTGCCAAAGGGTCAAGCTGAATATCAGCGACCCGCTGAATTGCTTCAACCACTCAAGGCTTCTGAGTGGAAGTGGGATAAAAACGGAATGAACTTCGTCACTGGTTTACCAAGGTCGGATAGAAGACATGACTCTGTTTGAGTCATAGTCGATCATTTGACCAAGGTGGCCTATTTCATTCCTATCAAGACCACTTATGATGGCAACCGGCTGGCAGCTCTCTACATCGACCAAATCGTAAGTCTTCACGGCATTTCCCAAGGGAATTGTGTCAGATCAAGGAACCCAGTTCACCTCTAGGGTCTGGAAGAAGTTCCAAGAAGCCTTGGGAACCAAGTTATCTTTCAGCACGGCTTTCCACCCACAGACCGGAGGTCAGACTGAACGAGTCAGTCAAATTCTCGAAGTCATGACTCCGAGCCTGTGTCTTGGCGTATGGAGCCAAGTGGGAGGATTGTCTCCCTTTTTGCCGAGTTCTCCTATAACCACAGTTACCAGTCGAGCCTTCAGATGGCACCATTTGAGGTGTTGTACGGACGCAGATGTCGCACACCCCTCAACTGGTCAGAGACTGGAGAAGGGCTAGTCTTGGACCAGATATTCTCCGCGCAGCGGAAGAGCAAGTCCAGCTAGTCAGAGAACGTTTGAACGCAGCCAAGTCAAGGCAAAAGAGCTATGCTGACCCTCACCGTTGGAACATGAGTTTCCGTGTCAGGGACCACGTGTACCTGCGGGTAACTCCTCTGAAGGGAAACAAGCGTTTCCACGTCAAGGGGAAGCTCGCACTAAGGTTCATTGGACCCTTTGAGATCACTGCAAGTCATGTAGTAGACGGCTCCCCAGCTAGATCTACCACTTGAGATACCCTCCGTGCACCAAATCTTCCACGAGCCCCCACTCTGGAAGTACTTCTTACCTCCTAGCTAGCCCGATGCCCGCAAGGACATCGATCACCGAGCCTTTGACAGCTAACCCAACCTAACCTATGCAAGAGACCCCTCAGCAACCTCCATCAAGGAAGGCATCAAGCAAGAAGCCATACCATCAAGCACTTCAGGATTCCAAGGAGCACCGCTCGGAAGCAGAACCAACAAGAAGAAGTGAAGACTACCCCGTATCCAAGACTCCACTTTTCTTTCCACGCCTAGTCTGGGAATCTCGGGGACGAGATTCTTGTAAGGGGGGTAGGTCTGTCACACCCTGATTTTCATGTCACTTTGCTTAAGCTAATTTTTATGTTAAAAATGTGGATTTGCAAAAAGTTTTGAGTGTTGTTGACTTTGCTTGGTTTTGACTTTTGTCTGCTATTTGCTAGTGCTCTAAAAATCAAATAAATCCTCCAACTCTTATACTTCATCTCCTTGACCCAAAACCTTTTCCCAATGATCATGCCATGTGTATGGACCAGTATAAAATTTTCTTATAAAAATATTTTGGCCAAATGGTATTTTCTAAAATTAGTTTTCCAAAAACCCCTGAATTGAGGTTTGCACTGCAAGTACCTTATTTAGGGTGTGAAAAATCTTTCAAAAAGTTTATTTGAATCCTATTAGATATAGGACTCCCAGGAACCACAAAAGTATAATTTTAAAAGTTATTTTTATATTTTATTTAAAAGCTTTTTCTTAAGGCCAGAAATGGTCTTTAATAGGAAAAAATTATTTAATCATTTCAAAAATATTTGCCAAAATTCAGGGAGACTCATAGGACATATATTGTCCATATATAAGAGTTTCAGCACATGGTCATGTTCAAAATATTGGGCAAATCCTTCCAAAACCCTTTCTGGATATTTCAAGCTTTTGAAATATTTACAAAGGAAATATTCTCCAAAAATTCCAGGGAAATTCTATCATGTCATATATGACATATTTGATGATCTTGCAAAGCCTCATGCCTTGAAGATCAAGGAAACATCCTCAAACCCCTTCAAAACCATTTTGTCCATATTTGAAGTTTGAGCAATTCTACATTGCCAAACTTGCCCAAATGCTCTCAAATTTGGTGCACATGCTAGAATGGCATAATAAGGCATCTAGACCAAATGGCACAAGATTTGGAATAGAGCAACTTGATCAGATCACCCCAAAACCCTTTCTGTTCAAATGCAAATTTGAACAACTTTACATTGTCAACTTTTAATCTGGAGCCTCAAACTTTGTGGGCATGTTCATAACCCCAAATGATGATGCTACACCAAGTGGTGCATCAAGGGGAGATGATTTGCTTAACTCCAATATGGTGAAACCATTTCTGTTGATTTCTAGGGTTCACCAAAGTTACATTGGCCACTTTGCCCAAATGAGCTCAAATTTGGTGTAGGGGCCTAATTATATGTGACAGTTGATCCTGTTAAGTCCCATGTCAAGTGGATGTCATTTGCTTGACCAAACCCTGATCAAACACCTTCTGTCCAATTACCAAAACAAGTGGTTGAACCTCTTTTACTTTTTCTCCTTGCCTCAAATTCTTACCACATCCTATTCTGATCATCATCTACCCCCAGTAACCTTCCCCTGGCCTCAGCTCAATTATTGGAGGGTAAAAACCCCATTTTTACCCTTGTGGACAGCCACCTTCTTCTCCTCCTTCACCTCCCTCCTCATCCTAGTAGTTCCCCAGGGCATCCAAGACCACAGAGCAATTCTTTACTACTCCCTCTACCCTCTGGACACTGCTGGACACTAGAGGACACGGCCTGGAAAGCATAGACACGACCATGCCGGCCAAAGGCGTGCTCTGGAGCACGCTACAGTGCACCGAGGCACTGTAGCTCGGCCCTCCCGAGGCTTCTAGGCGGCCTTGGGCAGAGTGGGCGTGTCCATCGAGGTCCCCTCGACGTCCACGACCTGCAGGACGGTCGGCCTTATCCTCCCCGGCCCTCCTCCTCTCTCTCCACGAGCTCGCCGTGCGCGCCCTGGACCGTGCTCACGGTGCACCGCGGCCGCAGCTATAAAAGGGCTCCCCCCGAGCGCCATTCGCCTCTGCTGGATCCTCCTCTCTCCCGTACACCTCCCAGACATCTCCCCTCTTCCTCTCTTGCGCTCCTGCTCCCTCCGTAGCCGGAGTGCCGCCGCCGATCGCCGCTCGGGATCGGGCGCCTCGGCCACTCCCTCCTTCCCCTTCTTCGTTTCGAGGTCCAAGCCGTCCTCAGGGAATCTCCAGGGACGGGCCGGTCCTCCCCTTGGCCTGGGAGCCCCTCCTGGCGTGGTGCCGCCGGAGACCCCGTGGCCGCCGTGGCCTCCCTGTGGAGGCGAGGCTGTGGCCCTCCTTGGGCTGGCTCGCAGCCACCCTCAGCTGCGGGGAGGGGAGCCGGAGCTCCTGGGCACCTCGGCCGGCCCTCCCGCATCCCCAGGCCACGGCTGCGCCGGCGGCCGAAGTTTTTCCCCGCCCGGCGTCGGGCCGGAGAAGAAGACCGGGGGCGACGAGCAACCTGCGGCCGGGCCTCGCAGGTCACCGGCCTCGCCCACCGCCACGTAGGATAAGTGGAGGCGGGGCGGCTGGGAGGCGCTTTTCCAGCGCGAAGGCGCACTCCAAGGGGGCGCCTCCGACGTCACACCCCCCCCCTCCTGTGCGCGGCCGAATTGATGGGTCGGCCCAGTCGTTGTGCAGCCATCCCTCGCCCTGTGCACTATATAAGGTTGAACCCTTATTCTTTTCCTTTTTCCTTTTTTCTGTCAACTTCAAAAATGCCTAGAATATTCATATGAACTCCAAATTGCATGATTCAAATTTCCTATGACTCCATAAATCATGCTCTATCTGTTGGTGCTACATGCACATTATTCCAGAGACTTTTCCTTCACACATATTTATCAAATGCCCATATTCCATTTTCTGTGATTAACTTTAGAAAATCACACAGAGCACATTTTTGATCCAAATGCAGTGATTCAAATTCCTAGATGCTTGTCATGTCCAAACTTAGTTTTGGAACATTTTTAATAATAGTTTCTGTACCCCACCAAATATTGAGCCATTTCTTTATATTTATCAGCTTTGGAAAATCCTAGGAAATTCATTTGAATTCCAAATCCAGTGAAACCAACTCCTAAATGCTTCTAAAATCATGACTTGATGATGGGTACCTTTGCTCATCATTCAAGGAAATATTTCTGTATACTTCTTCCAAATCCATAAACCCTTTGGTTCCATCATATTGAAATGTTCCAAACTACCTATTGATCCAACACCTATGAAACCACCTTGGTCATTTCTAATATGACCAGAGGTATCCTAGAAAAGTCCAACTCCTATTTTTAGAGCACTTTTATTGTTGCTTTGATTGTGTTGCTTATTATGATTGTTTCCATCGTTAGTTGACGTAATAAACGGAGTATTCGGAGATGGACCAGAAGATTTGAAGACTCTGAAGAATAAGGCAAGCAGCCCTTTGACCATGTTCAAGAAACCCTTTTATGCATGTCTCATAGGACCTTATTATTCAATGCATCGGAATCATGATGAGGTGGAAACCTCTTGGTTGCTACCCCTGTTACCTTACTATTGAAACTTGCATCAACATGACCCTACCTTCCTATGAGGGTCATGTGGGTGGGAGTAGTTAGGTTGCTATAATAGTGGCTACGCAGATGGGACAGGTATATGCATGGTAACGGAAGCAGGATACTTTCAAAAGACTTTTCGAAAACCCCGTCGGGTGCCACTTATGCCCGAGGGAGATGGTGAGAGGGGTAACCACTTGATGACGAAGTGGTGTACCGAGGAAAGTGTGTGTGTTGTTTTGAAAAACGGATTGGTTTAAGTTGCGACCGTTATTCCAACCTTACATGCGCAACCACTCTACCCTTATATGGGAAAGGGCATTATTGATTACCTAGGTCGATACTAGCATGGTGCCCGCATTACTAGTGACGGGGGTGACATGAGGTCACTCTCGGGACGGGGTCGTGCTTGGATAGGCGGCCATGACTGTTTTCACAGGGCACCAGACACACCGTTGGTACCCCGTGCTTGTGATATGTGATGAATTCGGAGCGAGTCTCCACAAACCTTGAGATGTGAAATGTTTGGCACGGGGCTGCTACCAATCGAGTGGACTCTATGTTAGTGTCATCTAGGGAAAGATAGTGATCGGGTGCTTACCCCGGGTACTTGAGGTACCACGGGTCGTGGATGACACGGAAGTTCCCCGGATCTAGTGGGTAAAGTGTGCAACCTCTGCAGAGTGTAAAACTATTCGAATAGCCGTGTCCACGGTCATGGATAGTTGGGTAACCGCTCTTGGGCTACGTCCAATGTTTGCGAAACCTGGTGTGTGTGTGTGAGGAAACAACCTGGTTCAGTGATATTGTTGATGTGATTGTGAGGAAGTCTCAATGAGCTTGAACATGAGTTGGTTACAACTCTTTCTCGACATTGATGTATGTGACTTCCTGATACTTGTTACAGACACATGCATACTCATGTTATATATTGATCATACTTGCATATGAAAAACTAGCTTTCCGCAAAACTACCAATTTAGCAGTAGAGCCTTGCATAAATTATTTTGTTATCACACTTGGGTTGCTTGCGAGTACATTCAATGTACTCATTGGCTTGCCACTGGTTATTTTATTGACCAGGAAGGAGAGAACAGGTTATGATGAAGATTTCTCGGTGACGAGCATGCGAGCTAGGACGCTTCCCAGTCAGAATGCCTGTAGGGTTAAGGCAGATGGCATGGGTCCCAGTTGTCTTTGAAGATTTTCCGCTGCAATGTTATACTCAAGACTTGACCATTATGGTCCTATTTGTGTAATACGGTATGTGTGGATGTAAGACTCTTGTTATTCAGCTTATGTGTGTTCAGTGAGCATTGATCTCTAGGATCACTGTACACGTGCATTCGGTGATCACGACTTATGAGTCGGGGTCCCCACACTCTCCAACAACTGAAACATTACTATCGATGAGCTGTAACCAACACAATATACTATTAATAGTACTGCAGCCTTTAGGTTCACTTTTCTTCTCATCAAAACCTAAATTTTGCTTCTGGTTATTAGAAAAAGAAAGTTTGAAATTTCAATTCACCATTACTAGTAGCCACCATAGATACGAAGACATTAATGTCCATCCCTCATACATAAACCATCATTCGCTTGAACAGATACCTGAAAAACAGAATATTTTTTCACAAGTGTACCAACACAGAAGCACATATAACACTTGAACGGTTAACGGGCTTCGCTAACCTAAACTGAAAACAATGTTGAAACTGAAGACATCACAGATGGATTTCGGATGTACCAAATTCATCGGAATCACATAAACCCATCACACACTTGCTGTAGGGTATGGATGAAAAATATATAGAGAAAAAGGATAAAAGGCCAAACTCTGTAACTACTGTTTCGATGCACACTAAACCATGTCTTTTTAACAAATTGTGCCATATACAATACTGGGAGTCATCATATTAAAATAGTATGTGTCTTGTAACTTTTTAAGACATTGTCTCGCACAAAAGAGTCATCAAAATGAAACACATAATTGATCAGACACACATAATTTTGAGGGAAAATGCCAAACCTGCCAAGCTTATTATAGATGAATCAATATTAAATGGAGGTATGGAACTAAACAAAAGCACATTTATTCTAGTTGCATAGTGGTACAAATATACGAGGAAATTAACCATCTTTGAATTGATTGCTCTGTAAGATATGAAAATAGTTATCCATATTTGAATGGATTGCTCTGTAAGATATGAAAATAGGTTAAATGTGTACAAAGTCAACATTGTCCGGTATATAAGAGTCCAAAGCCAAAATGATTGTGTGGATTTTCTTTACAGTATCAATGGCTGAGGAATAAATTAAATTGGCAGAGACTAGCTAGAATCGCATGAGTACTCGCGAAAAATAGAACATTCCCATCTAGTTTATGCTAAAAACAAAACAAGTTCCTTCTCCTCTGCTGTTGGCAACTTTGGAAGCACCGCGACGCGGTGGTCTTCCAGGGGTTGCCCCCATCGCTCCCCCGTCTACTGCAGTTGTGCAGGGAAGACGCCGTGCTCTGCCGTGTGCGCCTGTTGCTCTAAAGCAGACTTCGGATGCGTGGCTCGCCTGCCTGGCGGGTCCTCATTCTGCCTGATGCATGTAACC
>LR738715.1:414167278-414199820 GCA_902687465.1 Secale cereale
CCCCCCCCCGCCCCGGGTGAAAATTCAAAAAAAAACAAGCAATAACCTGAAGGGAAAAAAATCAAATTTAAACAAGAAATCAACAAACTATGATAGGCTGGATGAGGCTTAGGGTCCACCTCATGGTAATTAAAATAAATCTAACTCCGCTTCCATGAATATTTAGAGGCTGGGAGATGGTCAGTGTCCACCAACGTAACGTTTCCAACCAGCCATATATGAAA
Source organism: Secale cereale (assembly GCA_902687465.1). Lineage (NCBI taxonomy): Eukaryota > Viridiplantae > Streptophyta > Magnoliopsida > Poales > Poaceae > Secale > Secale cereale. The sequence goes on from LR738715.1 coordinate 414,167,503, forward strand.
AAACTAGTGTATTGTATGTGGTCACATACGGCAGCTAATGTAAGAATTATGAGAGACAAGGTAAGAGATATAGGCCCAACAAAACATAGGAGCACGGAGTAGATTGCATCACTTGTTTGAATCAACATAAAATAGGAGCACATCCACTGTTCAGTGTGTGTCAAGTATCAACAGATCATGAGTAGGAATAAATAAGTGCTTAACCATTCATTATTTACCTTAAGCTAAGTGTAAAAATGTGAGAAGCAAACCTAAGAAAGGTTAGTGTACTGCAGGTGTATTTTGTGCTTTCACAGAAGGTTAGTGCTTCCATGAATTGGAGAAGGAAAACTAGATTATGCATCTTGCCAATTCGCTAGTTCTGCCACCATGTCTCACTAGTGTTCAGGTCTGCACCTAGAGAAATATGAAGCCTCACTTGTAGTGTTCAAGACGAGTCAACATTTAAGAAAAGACACATTTGTGTCCTTTAGCAAGATCATTGAATTGAAAGGTTTACATTTCTTTCTATTTAGAGGTATGGTCAGCCCTGATGGCAGTGGTTTGATGGACTCGAAATCTAACAAAACATTATACTTCCTATCAGGAAGTCAATGACATTGTGCATTAAGATCATAATTACTTGGGCTTGAATGATTTGTGCTTCTTTTTGGGGAGTGATTCTTAGTTGCTCACAGTGTGTGGCTTGTTATTTTCCCATTTTCGTGTGCTTTACCCTTTCTGGTTTCCTTCTGTGCCTTATTCTGCAACAGAGCAGATTCAGAATGATGGGATGACAATCCTAATACAGTAGCAGCATCCCAACTCCAGTAAGTCAAAATGGCTGGACATGGCTCCCTTTTTTCTGTAGCAATGGAGCTCCAAAGAAGAAACAATGAACAGTTCATCCAAAATAGAAACGAATGTCAAGAAACAGGGCTGGATCTTAGAAGATTACTCTAGTGTTGTTCCTCTGCAGCGTTGAGCTCGTCCTCTTCTTCCTCCTGCATGACCATCCCCTCCTCGAATTGATCTCACATCTGAGCGACGGTCTGGTCCATCAATCCCTTCAGTATGCAAGCTCCCTCTTTTCATTCATCTCCTTTCTTGGACTTCTTCCTCTTTCTTAGCCCCGTTCCCAAAAAATCAAGAACCCTAACCCTAAAAATTCAGAAATTCATGGAAGAGGGAAGGGAAAGGTATGGGAGGAACGAGACCTTACCAGAGATAAGGCCGCTAGAGAAGGACGTTGTCACCTCCGAGCTCGCACCGTATCGTTCTAGTGCCCAATTCTCCTCCTGGTCACTACTGGATGAAGAGGGAAAGGGGGAAGTACTCCACATACCAGATAGGGGAGTGGCCCTCACCTCTCAGTCGTCCCTCTGTCACCGTCGCCTTCGCTGCCGCCGCCTCAACAGTCGTCGTCGGAGAGGATGGTCCGGGGTGAGAGGAACGGTGTCGAGCCCACCGGCCTGACAGAAAGAAAAACAGGTACGGGGGTGGGCTGACAACCGCTGCTATAAACGTAAATTTACGGCACTGCAACAGAATTTTATATTGGCCGAGATTTGCTTAACTAGAACATGGCTCGGTTGATGGACTGGGGTAAGTAATAGCCTATTCGTCACTTGGGTCACTAATCTATATCTATCTATATTTATAGATGTACCCCTTATCTATCTATATATACGACAAAGCTAATTTCCTGCCGACCGGATTTTCGCTTCAGATCCAAACGACGTGGTTACATCGACAGCGAGCCTCGCCCAATTGTCACAATTATCGTGTGTGGCCCTCTAATGTCTGGTTAACTCCGTAAATCAAGAGACGCGGTCACGCCCTGATTTTAACTGCCTTAGCTAAATCGTCAACTGCTCTTAATATCCACCGCAAAAAAAAATGCTCTTAATAGGATCTGAACATACGACCTCCAGTAAATATTCCAATGGCAAATACCAGTCAGACTAGCTCTCCTCTTTGATATACACGCAAGGTACATTTCACTTGTATGATATGAATATGAAAAAAAAGCTAGGACGGTTGTCTTCTGATGTGATAATTTACATAACCCCACAGAAGAAGATAATTTACATACAAGCATCATGGTAATTTTGAGTCGGCAAAAAATCGTCAAAACATACCCCATCCAAAATTACTAGTCAGAGAAATGGATGCGACAACCATCCCACCACACCATTCTTCATGTTAGACATAGGAAGATTACCTTCTTTTACCCGCTTTGACTATTGCATTAGTACATACTTTTCTTAGTTTTTTGGGCTTGTTTTTTATGCAACTTTAGTCTTATACCTCATGTTTATATGCATGTTCATCAATTTTGCTCCCGCGTGCAAATTCTCACTATTTTTTCCATCGACCTTGTGTGTCAACGACTTTCTTCACCAAAAGAAAAAAAATAATGCAGAACATCATGGTAATATACGCACCACGGACACAATAAGATACGCACAAACCCCCATGATAACTCTTTTGATCCGAGAAAAAAATAGTTAAAAACATATCCCAACAAATCAATCGTTCAAACCACCTCGATATTGCAACAAGTTTGAACGCCCTGATCGTCATGAATCTCCTTCCGAATGGCTAGGTAGGTGGTTAGATAGTCTGAATGCCCTCGCCCATGCTCTCCCGGCCCGTCGGTGTGCACGGTGGCCAGCTCCTCCGCCAAGGAGGATATCGTCATCTCCTCTAGTGATGAGGAGGACCAGGCGCCGTCGAACAACCACCGCAACATCCTTCCCGACTCCTGAAAGAGGCCGCTCTGACGAACGAAGATTTCATCCGTCAGATCGAGATATTGACATAGCGGTCGCTCCATTACATGGGCATGTCGCCACCATCGCCAACGCGCGTGAAGGAGGAGCCGTGCCACCGCGTGAAGCACGAGCCGGCGTCCCCGCTCCGTCCTATGAAAGAGGAGCCAGTCTCGCCCCGGCACAACCTTGGCGTCAAGATCGGACGCCATATGAAGCAAGAGTCGACCTCGCCCCCGCATCACCGAGACATCTAGATTGGACGTTGGGTCAAGGAGGAGCCGACGTTCCTGCACGCAGCCAGTACAACCGCATACACGCGCCATCGTCATCGTCGCGCCGCCACCGTCTCGCCGTCGAGGAGTTGCCGCTCGCGATCAGGAAGGTGCGGGGCCGCTCCCTCCACTACCTCGCAGGAGGCGGGGGGTTTGATGAAATATACTCCCGGTAACTTTCTTGTGCATAGCATGGTAACTTACGCATCACAGACCTGATAACTTATGTACCTCGGTCCTGATTACTTTGACGCGCGCATGGGGTGGGGGTGGGGGGAGGGGTGTTTGATGAAATATCTCCCTGATAACTTTTATGTGAATAGCATGGTAACTCACACATTGCAGACCTGATAACTTATGTACCTCAGTCTTTGATAACTTTTTGGCATGGGGGAGGGGTTGATGAGATATCCCCAGGTAACTTTTGCGTGAATAGCATGGTAACTCACACATCGCAGACCTGATAACCTATGTGCCTCGGTGCTGATAACTTTGGCGAGAGGGTGATAAAATGTACCCACGACAACTTTAATGTTAATAGCATAGTAACTCACTCATCGCAAACCCGATTACTTATGTACCCCAGTCCTGGTAACTTTGCCGTGGTGGGAGGGGGCAGGAGTGGTTGATGAAATATCCCTTGGTAACTTTTATGCGAATAGCATGGTAACTCACACATCGCGGACCTGATAACTTATGTGCCACGGTCATGATAACTTTGGTGAGGGGGGTGATGAAATATTCCTCCGATAACTTGATAGAGGCAAAGGTGTCCCGTCTTTCGATGAGATGGTGGCTATCATTTTGGAGGAAGTCGACTTTGACGATCCGACTACGAACGTGCGAGGAGGTCACGCCTTAGCAATCGCTAAACCAACTCCGAGAGCTTATTGACCACACCGGAGCACGATCAACCTGACCACGAATGTCTGTTTTGTGCAGGCAAATGAAGAACAAGCAAGAAACTGAGATTGCAATCTAGATATTGCGAATATAAGAGGGAAGATTTATTGATCAAGGTGGAGTTCTGTGACGCCTTTGTCTCGTCGTTGAACACAAATGAAGTATGCGAAGTTGCAGCTATGGCAAACTTTAATCTGAACAAACCCAAAGTCTAAATGATGCCCTAAGGGTTGTATATGTGGAGAGAGAGAGATAGAGAGAAAATTTCGTGGCCCCTTGGAGAAGGGGTCTGAAACCAACCCTAACTCTGTATTCCCCACACATACGGACTCTAAAACAGCCTATACTTTAGTATTTCGAAATTACATGGGCCTGGCCCAATAATAAGGTGACGCGGCACCTATAATAGTCTCTGGACAAAATTTATGAAGTGGCATCTTGTATATTTCGTCCAAGGCTTCATGCTCTCATTACGGTGGCTTCAAAGTTCTAAAATCATCACTTGTGACTCTGTTCTTGTTCCCCTTGCGCATGCCATCATATCCATACTTGATCTTGCTCCAATGTTCATCCTTCTTGTCCAAGCTAGGACCTTCATTTGTAAGCAAGACAAATGTATCCAATTTAGGCATCATCATATTCTCATGAACATTAGAATCATTACCAAGAAATGAAAGTACCTGGTAATTCAATTGACGTGCGCGAGCTCTAGTAATTGGTCTAGTATGTATAATAGCAGGGGCAGTTGGTGTAACAATGGTATTGATGTCCTCATCATCCTCCCTTCTTGAAATGAAGTCATCCTCGACGGAAGCTCATCATCCTCACCCAAATAAGGCTTCAAATCTGCAATGTTAAAAGTGGGACTAACCCCAAAATCTGCAGGTAGCTCAAGTTTATTTGCATTATCATTTATTTTCTCTAACACCTTAAAAGGACCATCAACACGTGGCATTAGCTTTGACTTGCGCAAATTAGGAAATCTATCCTTACGCAAATGAAACCAAACAAGATCTCTAGGTGCAAAGACAACACGTTTTCTACCCTTATCTCCAGCCAGTTTATATTTAGCATTCATGCGCTCAATATTTTCCTTAGTTAACTCATGCATTTTTAAGATCAATTCAGCATGTTGTTTAGCATCAAAATTAACCTTCTCCGAAGATAGAAGAGGCAACAAATCAATAGGTGCACGAGGTAAGAAACCATACACAATTTCAAAAGGGCACATCTTAGTAGTAGAATGTGTTGGGGAACGTAGCAGAATTCAAAAAATTTCTACGCTTTCACCAAGATCAATCTAAGGAGTCATCTAGCAACGAGCATATTGGAGTGCATTGATGGGCCTCTAACCCCTCGTTGGTTACCCCAAGTGGAAGGTGTGAGATGTAGTATTGTGGAAGTTTTTCCCTTAGCAAAGATGCCAAGGATCGAATCCCCAGAGACTCCTAGGTTCAACAAGTAGGTGTCAACTGCTAACGGCGCCAGATATTAGCAATCAACGTGGACCTGCACACAGATACAAATAACTTTGCTCCCAACGAGTACAGAGAGGTTGTCAATCCCTTCGGCCTTGTAGTTCACAAAGGATTAAACGCAAATGATAGTAGTGATAGATAATGTTTGCAATAGTAAGTAAAAGTGAAAAGTAAATAGCAGATGTGATCAATGATGGTAATATGGACCGGAGTCTCATGATGTTCACTAGTGATGTCTCTCTCCCAAAAGACGATAAAACAGCTATGTGAGGTAAACGAATTACAGCTGGGCAATTGACAGGACCACGAACGCAAACCAATGCTGACTACATTGCAAGAAAGGTTGAGGTTCAAAGCATGGGCGGTACGCCAAAGTAAGTAGACCGAAATCCATCAATATCTACTACTAATCATCCACCTTGAGATATCTATCCAGAACATCTCGCTGGTATTAAGTTGCGAGCCCCACCCATAGTGTAAACTCAAAGCAACAGACAACTGCATTAAAAGAACTTTGCGTAAAGTAAACAATTCTTGCACCCGCGGGCACAATCACCGTTGTTTTCCCTCTTGTGGCAACAACACATCCCCTAGACTCATGTTTCTGTCACTCAAGCTAGTCATCGAGGGGCATGAACCCACAATCAAGCATAACGTTCCCTCTTGGAGTCACTACGTATTACTTGGCCAAAGCAATAAATAACAACGGAGAACATGCAAGAATTACTTACGAACATAAATATAAAAGAGGTAGATCAAATATATTACTCAATCACAATCTAAACATAATCTCATAATCCATCGGATCCCAGCAAACTCATCATAGCAACAGCATAAGGATTACATATGTGCCTCGATCATGTAGGGCAGCTCACGAGGACTAATTAGTGAAGCACAAGAACGGGAGGAGAACATCACATAGCTACTGGTCATGGACTCATGGTCCAAGGGAGACTACTCACAACTCATCCGGGAGGCGTCCATGGTGGTGGAGAGGCTCCCGATGATGATCCTCCCCTCCGGCAGGGTGCCGGGAAGAGTTCTCCAGGTGCTCCCGATCTTGGAAGCGGCTGCAGCGGCGGAACAGAGATGAGATCGCGAAAAAGAGTTCCTGTCCCGAGGGTTTCGAAGGACGCTCTAAATATATGCCAAAGGGGGGCACCAGACGGGGCTCGGGGGGCCCAGGCGCCCCCCCGGCGCGGCCCAGGGAGGGGGGGGCGCGCCGCCAGGGCGCCTGGGGCCCTGGTGCCCCCCCCCCCGGCTGTACTTCGGGCGCAAGGTAGGTTTTGGAACGCTTATTTTTTATATAATTTTTCTGGATTTTTCCTGACAGTTCTCGTAATGTGAAAAGCTGAAATACAAAAACAACCGAAAACAGAAACTGGCACTGGGGTGCACTGGATTAGTAGGTTATTTTAAATATGATCAAAAGTGTATGGAAGTGTATAAATATCATAGCAATATCACCCAAAAGTGGCATGGAGCAAGCAGAAATTATAGATACGTTTTGGACGTATCAACATCCCCAAGCTTAATTCCTGCTCGTCCTCGAGTAGGTAAATGATAACAAGAATAATTTCTGTGGTGACATGCTATTAACCATATAGGACTTTTTCATAGTCATATGACAAAAGCTTACTGAGACAATGAATCTGTAGTAATTAAGTTGCCTCATGAGAAAATCACAAATGACTGAAAGTTTTACAACATGACATTGAAGCATCAAATAGATTTGCAATGAACATGATGTGCAAATATGATAAAGTGGTATCTAGCTTGCCCCCTTTAGTGAAGCAAAACATAAATGCAGGGGCACCTTCAAGGTTTAAGTGATGACTAGATACAATGATTTCAAAATAAACGATATCACAATCATGCAAAAGACAATGCTACTTTGGAACAATGCACATTACACTTAGAATGACAATCATGCTCTCAGTAGTTGGTGCTTGAAGAAAGAAGGTGGAGACTCAAAAAGTAAAAGAATGGTTATGTGCTAGAGCTTTTTATTTTGAAAACATAGAAGCAATTTTGTCAACGGTAGTAGTAATTCATATGTGTCATGCATAAGACATCCTATAAGTTGCAAGCCTCATGCATCGAATACCAATGGTGCTCGCACCTTGTCCTAATTAGCTCGGATTTCCATGGTTTATCATTGCATTACATATGTTTCAACCAAGTGTCACAAAGGGGTACCTCTATGCCACCTGTACAAAGGTCCAAGGAGATAAATCGCATTTGATTTCTCGTTTTTGATAGATCTCAACTTGAGGACATCCATACCGGGACAACATAGAAAATAGATGATGGACTCCTCTTCAATGCATAAGCATATTCTCATAAGAGATTGAGGATTAATGTCCAAGCTAAAACTTCCACCATGATACATGGCTTTGGTTGGCGGCCCAATGTTCTTCTCTAACAATATGCATACTCATTCAACCCATGGCAAATCACGCTTACTTCAGACAAGACGAACATGCATAGAAACTCACATGATATTCAACAAAAGTGTGACAGTTGATGGCGTCCCCAGAAACATGGTTACCGCTCAGCAAGCAACTTATAAGAAATAAGATACATAGGCAACATATTCTTTATCACAATAGTTTTTAAGCTACTTTCCCATGAGCTATGTATTGCAAAGTTAGTCTGCTTAGTACAGGTGGAGGTTAGCAAAAGACTGGGAGCGACCAACTAAGAGAGCAATGACGGTCATAATCATGCAGAGCGACAAAGCAACATTGAATCAGGCATGGTAGTTATATCGCTACTCAGAAATAAAAGATCATCAAGGCTTGACAGACTTTCTTTACAGTCTTAAATATGCGTGAGCATACGCCAAGTCAATCAAAATAAATTCTCGAAGGAAGATATTACTAAACCATACCACATCATAGGCAGACAAATCAAGTTGGTACTCCAATAACACATTGGGAATCTCCCAGCTATTTGAGACTAACCATAAGAAAACCTGAACTACTAAGCGCCATTATGCAAGTAGCATCTTTATCATAGACATATCAACCAATGCAATGGAAGCAAACTCTCTTAATAAGATAAGCATGATAATTAAAGAGAGTTCAAGCAACCAACTAAACAAAAGCTCTTTGAAAAGATAAGCATGAATACTAAGAGCTGAACATGATAGTAGCTATTAAAAGACAAAGAACACACACAGCAAAGATAGACATGAAAATTCTATGTTATGTTCTAGGTAGAAGTGGAGCGTGTTTCTCTCCCACTTAAAGAAAGCTGAGTTCCGACTCGTTATGAAAAACTAAAAAGAAAACTAAAAGCAAGACGCTCCAAGCATAGCACATAACACATGAAGTGATAAAAATATAGCGGAACGAAAGACGAACTGATAATGTTGATGGAGAAGGGGATGCACGGGGGCATCCCCAAGCTTAGACGCTTGAGTCTCCTTGAATATTTCTTGGGGGTGCACGGGGGCATCCCCAAGCTTGAGCGCTTGACACTCCTGAATCTTTTTATCATCTTCCCTCGCACACTTGAAAACTCCCTTCATACATAACTCATCATAATCTGATTAGCGAGGTTAGTACCCTTAATAAAATAATTGTTCCTTGCTGGAAATAAAGATATTCTTGAAGTTCTACTGTTTCTCAAGATTACCAAAAGGTTTTTGCAAAGAAAAAGCAAGCTCTTGATTTGCAAAATGAAGGAAAGGCAAAACAGGACAGAATCTGTGAAAAACAGAACAGCAGGTAGTAATTGATTTGTTCGGGGTACTTCTGCAACTCAAATCAAAAAACTCAGAACAGATGCACGAAATACAATTATATAGAGAACGCTGTCGAAAAAATTCAGACCAAAAAGATGATCTGGTGATTTTATACGAATTTTTCTATCCAAGGACAGAATCTGTTTCCTGGACAGCACCTCACAACTTTTGAACTTTCTAGCAATCAGAGGCTATACTTGGCACAAATATGAAAAGCAAAGATACAATGATGATGCTACTGTAGTAAACAACATCAAGACACAACAAAAGCAAAATAAATTTATTCATTGGGCTGCCTCCCAAAAGCGCTTTCTTTTATGCCTTTAAGCTAGGCATAATGCATAGAGATCAAGTTTTATCAAGAGTAAAAGAATAGCTAGCCCGTACAACGGACTCAAAAGGTAACTTGATCTTCTTACGAGGGAAGTGTTCCATCCCTTTCTTGAGAGGAAACTGAAATTTTATATTACCCTCTTTCATGTCAATGATAGCACCAACGGTGCGTAAAAAGGGACGTCCCAAAATAATTGGACATGAAGGATCACATTCAATATCCATAATAGTGAAATCAACGGGAACGTAGTTGTCATTGACAACGATAAGAACATCGTCGATCCTCCCCAAAGGTTTATTTATGGAAGAATCAGCGAGACGAACACCAAAAGAACAAGAATCATAAGGTTTCAATTTAAGCATATCATATATTCTTTTGGGCATAACAGAGGTACTAGCACCAACATCACATAATGCATAACAAGAGAAGTCATTCAATTTAATTTTTATCATAGGATCCCAACCATCTTTTAGCTTTCTAGGTATGGAGGCTTCTACTCTAAGTTTCTCCTCCCTAGCTTTGATGAGAGCATTAGTTATATGCTCTGTGAAGGCAAGACTAAGCGTGCTAGTGCGGGGGTCTCTAGACATCTTGTGAAGGAAATCAATAACTTCGGTAAGAGTGCAATTATCAAAATCAAGGTCATTAGCATCAAGTAAAGTGGTAGTGGTGTCCTTTAGGTTCACTTGTTTGGTAGTTTCTATAGTAATAGCATCACCATTAATAGGTCCAACGGGACCAGGAGTACATTGGGTGCTAAGAGTTTGAACATCCTCAACAACTTGGATAGTAGCAACAGTGTGGTGGGTAGGAAGGCTCTTAATTCTATCTTCTTCCTCCCTTTCTCTAGCCCATCTCTCTTTAAGTTTAGCCATCATCCTAATATTTTCATTAATTTGCACTTGAATAACATTCATAGGAGTGACCTTCCTCTCCTCAAGAGGAGAAGTTCTAATTTTAAGCAATTCTACCTCATTGGCTAAATTGTCTACCTTTGAAGAGAGATCACCTAGTTTGTTTAGTTTTTCTTCTACACTATTATTAAAAGCTTTTTGGGTAGTAATGAAATCTTTAAGCATAATCTCTAGTTCAGTAGTGGAGTTCCTGGTGCTAGGATAAGCATTGTTGTTCCCATAAGAATTAGAGAGGAACGGTCTAGGATTGCTACCAAAATTACTCCTATAAGCATTGTTGTTAAAATTATTTCTAGAGATAAAGTTCACATCTACTTGTTCTTGAGCAATCAAAGAATTTAAAGGAACATCACGAGGATCAACAGAGGATTTCTTCGAAAGTAGAGACATGATCAAGTCAACTTTTTCATTTAAGGAGGAAATCTCCTCGACAGAGTTTACCTTCCTACCTGTTGGAGCGCGTTCAGTGTGCCATTGGGAATAGTTGGTCATCATCTCATCGAGAAGTTTTGTGGCAGCACCAAGTGTAGTTGACATAAAAGTTCCTCCCGCGGCCAAATCTAACAAGTTCCGCGAGGTAAAGTTCAAGCCTGCATAAAAAGTTTGGATAACCATCCAAGTAGTCAAACCGTGAGTAGGGCAGTTCTTGATAAGAGATTTCATACGTTCCCAAGCTTGGGCAACGTGTTCATTATCCAATTGTTTAAAATTCGTTATGTTACTTCTAAGTTGGATAATTTTAGCAGGTGGATAGTATTTTTCAATAAAAGCATCTTTGCACTTGTCCCATGAATCTATGCTATTTCTAGGCAAAGACTGAAACCAAATTTTAGCTCCTCCTCTCAAGGAGAAAGGAAAAAGCTTAAGCTTAACAATATTACCATCTATTTTGTGGTACTTTTGCATATCACAAAGTTCAACAAAGTTGTTTAAGTGTAAAGCGGCATCATCTCCAGCACCGGAGAATTGATCTTTCATGACTAAGTTCAGTAAAGCAGGTTTAATTTCATATGAAGGTGCTGAAGTGGCAGGTGTAGTGATAGGTGTGCTGATAAAGTCATCGTTGTTGTGACTAGTGAAGTCACACAACTTGGTGTTCTCGGTGAAACCCATAGTAGCAAGCAAGCAAGATAACTATTTTTGTGATTTTCGATAAAAGATACTAAAGCAAAACTGAAAAGTAAACTAACAAGACTAAAAGCAAAGGTAAAAGATAGCGTGCAACTCCCCTATCCTGAAGAGTGGAGTCCCCGGCAACAGCGCCAGAAAAACTCCTTGATGGGCCTCTAACCCCTCGTTGGTTACCCCAAGTGGAAGGTGTGAGATGCAGTGTTGTGGAAGTTTTTCCCTTAGCAGAGATGCCAAGGATCGAATCCCCAGAGACTCCTAGGTTCAACAAGTAGGTGTCAACTGCTAACGGCGCCAGATATTAGCAATCAACATGGACCTGCACACAGATACAAATAACTTTGCTCCCAACGAGTACAGAGAGGTTGTCAATCCCTCCGGCCTTGTAGTTCACAAAGGATTAAACGCAAATGATAGTAGTGATAGATAATGTTTGCAATAGTAAGTAAAAGCGAAAAGTAAATAGCGGATGTGATCAATGATGGTAATATGGACCGGAGTCTCATGATGTTCACTAGTGATGTCTCTCTCCCAAAAGACGATAAAACAGCTATGTGAGGTAAACGAATTACAGCTGGGCAATTGACAGGACCACGAACGCAAACCAATGCTGACTACATTGCAAGAAAGGTTGAGGTTCAAAGCATGGGCGGTACGCCAAAGTAAGTAGACCGAAATCCATCAATATCTACTACTAATCATCCACCTTGAGATATCTATCCAGAACATCTCGCTGGTATTAAGTTGCGAGCCCCACCCATAGTGTAAACTCAAAGCAACAGACAACTACATTAAAAGAACTTTGCGTAAAGTAAACAATCCTTGCACCCGCGGGCACAAGCACCGTTGTTTTCCCCCTTGTGGAAACATCACATCCCCTAGACTCATGTTTCTGTCACTCAAGCTAGTCATCGAGGGGCATGAACCCACAATCAAGCATAACGTTCCCTCTTGGAGTCACTACGTATTACTTGGCCAAAGCAATAAATAACAACGGAGAACATGCAAGAATTACTTACGAACATAAATATAAAAGAGGTAGATCAAATATTTTACTCAATCACAATCTGAACATAATCTCATAATCCATCGGATCCCAGCAAACTCATCATAGCAACAACATAAGGATTACATATGTGCCTCGATCATGTAGGGCAGCTCACGAGGACTAATTAGTGAAGCACAAGAACGGGAGGAGAACATCACATAGCTACTGGTCATGGACTCATGGTCCAAGGGAGACTACTCACAACTCATCCGGGAGGCGTCCATGGTGGTGGAGAGGCTCCCGATGATGATCCTCCCCTCCGGCAGGGTGCCGGGAAGAGTTCTCCTGGTGCTCCCGATCTTGGAAGCGGCGGCGGTGGCGGAACAGAGATGAGATCGCGAAAAATAGTTCCCGTCCCGAGGGTTTTGAAGGATGCTCTAAATATATGCCAAAGGGGGGCACCAGACGGGGCTCGGGGGGCCCAGGTGCCCCCCCGGCGCGGCCCAGGGGGGGCCGCGCCGCCAGGGCGCCTGGGGCCCTGGTGCCCCCCCCCCCGGCTATACTTCGGGCGCAAGGTAGGTTCTGGAACGCTGATTTTTTATATAATTTTTCTGGATTTTTCCTGACAGTTCTCGTAATGTGAAAACCTGAAATACAAAAACAGCCGAAAACAGAAACTGGCACTGGGGTGCACTGGATTAGTAGGTTAGTCCAAATATGATCAAAAGTGTATGGAAGTGTATAAATATCATAGCAATATCACCCAAAATTGGCATGGAGCAAGCAGAAATTATAGATACATTTTGGACGTATCATGCATCTACATACCCGTTTGTAGATCGCGTGCGGAAGCGTTCGAAGCAACGAGGATGAAGTAGTCGTACTCTTCGCGTTCTTCGTCACCGATGATCCTAGCGCCGAACGGACGGCACCTCCGCGTCCAACACACGTCCGGTACAGCAACGTCAACTCCTTCTTGATCCAGCAAGGGGGGAGGAGAGGTCGTCGGAGATCCAGCAGCACGACGGCGTGGTGTTGGATGCAGCAGGAAATCCTGCAGGGCTTCGCCGGCGCCCTGCGTGAGGAGAAGGAGGTGTGACGGGAGGGGGAGAGGCGCCAGAGACTTGGGTGCGGCTGCCCTCTCCCCCCTCACTATATATAGGGGCCAAGGGGGGCGCCGGCCCTGGTAGATCCCATCTACAGGGTGGGGCGGCGGCCAAGGGGGCAGACTTGCCCCCAAGGCATAGGGGCGCCCCCTCCCCTTAGGGTTTCAACCCTAGGCGCATGGAGGGGGAGGCCCAAGTGGTGTGCCAGCCCACCAGGGGCTGGACCCCTTCCCCTTGCGGCCTAGGGGGCCCACCGGGATGGGTGGCCCCACCCGGTGGACCCCCGGGACCCCTCCGGTGGTCCCGGGACACTCCCGGTGACCCCCGGAGTTCACCCGATGGCCGAAACTGGACTTCCTATATATCATTCTTTACCTCCGGACCATTCCGGAACTCCTCATGACGTCCGGGATCTCATCCGGGACTCTGAACAACATTCGGGTTTCCACGTGCATGTATCTCTACGACCCTAGCGTCACCGAACCTTAAGTGCGTAGACCCTATGGGTTCGGGAGACACACAGACATGACCGAGACGACTCTCTGGTCAATAACCAACAGCGGGATCTGGATACCCATGTTGGTTCCTACGTGTTCCTCGATGATCTTCATCGGATGAACCACTGTGTCAAGGATTCACTCAATCCCGTATGTTATTCCCTTTGTCTATCGGTACGGTACTTGCCCGAGATTCGATCGTCGGTATTCCCGATACCTTATTCAATCTCGTCATGGCAAGTCTCTTTACTCGATCCGTAATCCATCATCCCGTGACCAACTCCATAGTAACTTTGAGCTCAATACGATGATGTCTTACCGAGTGGGCCCAGAGGTACCTCTCCGTCATACGAAGTGACAACATCCCAGTCTCGGTTCGTACCAACTCAACAGACACTTTCGGAGATACCCGTTGCGTAACTTTATAGCCACCCAGTTACGTTGTGACGTTTGGCACACCCAAAGTATTCCTACGACATCCGGGAGTTGTACAACCTCATGGTCTAAGGAATAAATACTTAACACCGAAAAGCTTATGCATTACGAACTGTACAATCTCGTGCTATGCTCAGGATTGGGTCTTGTCCATCACATCATTCTCCTAATGATGTGATCCCGTTATCACTGACATCCTATGTCCATGGTCAGGAAACCGTGACCATCTGTTGATCAACGAGCTGGCAACTAGAGGCTTACCAGGGACTCATTGTGGTCTATATATTCACACATGTATCGCTGTTTCTGTACAATACAATTCAAGCATGAATAACAGACAATTATCATGAACAAGGAAATATAATAATAATACTTTTATTATTGCCTGTAGGGCATATTTCCAACAGTCTCCCACTTGCACTAGAGTCAATAATCTAGTTACATTGTGATGAATCGAACACCCATAGAGTCCTGGTGTTGATCATGTTTTGCCCGTGGAAGAGGTTTAGTCAACGGGTCTGCAACATTCAGATCCGTATGCACTTTACAAATATCTATGTCTCCATCTTGAACATAATTCCGGATGGAGTTGAAACGGCGCTTGATGTGTTTGGTCTTCTTGTGAAACCTGGGCTCCTTGGTAATGACAATAGCACCAGTGTTATCACAGAAGAGAGTCATCGGGCTTGACGTGCTTGGAATGACTCCTAGGTCGGTGATGAACTCCTTCATCCAGACTCCTTCTTGTGCTGCTTCGCAAGCAGCTATGTACTCCGCTTCACATGTAGAATGAGCCACGACGCTCTGCTTGCAACTATACCAGCTGACTGCTCCACCATTCAAAATATACACGTATCCGGTTTGTGACTTCGAGTCATCCAGATCTGTGTCGAAGCTAGCATCGACGTAACCCTTTATGACGAGCTCTTCGTCACCTCCATAAACGAGAAACATATCCTTAGTCCTCTTAAGGTACTTTAGGATGTTCTTGACCGCTGTCCAGTGTTCCATACCGGGATCACTTTGGTACCTCCCTACCAAACTTATGGCAAGGTTCACATCAGGTCTGGTACACAGCATGGCATACATGATAGAACCTATGGCTGAGGCATAGGGAATGACACTCATCTTTTCTCTATCTTCTACCGTGGTCGGCGACCGAGCCTTGCTCAATCTCATACCTTGCAAAACAGGCAAGAACCCCTTCTTGGACTGATCCATATTGAACTTCTTCAATATCTTGTCAAGGTATGTACTTTGTGAAAGACCGATGAGGCGTCTTGATCTATCTCTATAGATTTTGATGCCTAATATGTAAGCTGCCTCTCCAAGGTCCTTCATTGAAAAACTCTTATTCAAGTAGGCCTTTACACTTTCCAAGAATTCTATATCATTTCCCATCAGCAATATGTCATCTACATATAATATGAGAAATGCTACAGAGCTCCCACTCACTTTCTTGTAGATACAGGCTTCTCCATAAGTCTGTATAAAGCCAAACGCTTTGATCACATCATTAAAGCGAATATTCCAACTCCGAGATGCTTGCACCAGCCCGTAGATCGAGCGCTGGAGCTTGCATACCTTGTTAGCATTCTCTGGATCGACAAAACCTTCCGGCTGCATCATATACAACTCTTCCTTGAGGAAGCCATTAAGGAATGCCGTTTTGACGTCCATTTGCCATATCTCATAATCATAGAATGCGACAATAGCTAACATGATTCTGACTGACTTCAGCATCGCTACGAGAGAGAAAGTCTCGTCGTAGTCAATCCCTTGAACTTGTTGATAACCCTTAGCGACAAGCCGAGCCTTATAGATGGTCACATTACCATCCGCGTATGTCTTCTTCTTAAATATCCATTTATTTTCTATGGCGTGCCTATCATCAGGCAAGTCCACCAAAGTCCATACTTTGTTTTCATACATGGATTCTATCTCGGATTTCATGGCTCCAAGCCATTTATTGGAATCCGGGCCCGCCATCGCTTCTTCATAGTTCGAAGGTTCACCGTTGTCCAACAACATGATTTCCATGACAGGGTTGCCGTACCACTCTGGTGCGGAACGTGCCCTTGTGGACCTTCGAAGTTCAGTAGTAACTTGATTTGTTTCTTCATGATCATCATCATTAACTTCCTCCCTTGTCGGTGCAGGCACCTCAGGAAAAATTTCCTGCGCTGCGCTACTTTGATGTTCAGGAGGGGTGACTGTCACCTCATCAAGTTCTACTTTCCTCCCACTCACTTCTTTCGAGAGAAACTCTTTCTCCAGAAAGGATCCATTCTTGGCAACAAAGACTTTGCCTTCGGATCTGTGGTAGAAAGTGTACCCAATCATTTCCTTTGGGTATCCTATGAAGACGCATTTTTCCGATTTGGGTTCGAGCTTTTCAGGTTGAAGTTTCTTGACATAAGCATCGCAACCCCAAACTTTCAGAAACGACAACTTCGGTTTCTTGACAAACCAAAGTTCATATGGTGTCGTCTCAACGGATTTTGATGGAGCCCTATTTAAAGTGAATGCGGCAGTCTCTAAAGCATAACCCCAAAAAGATAGCGGTAAATCGGTGAGGGACATCATAGATCGCACCATGTCCAACAGAGTATGGTTTCGACGTTCGGACACACCATTACGTTGAGGTGTTCCGGGCGGTGTCAACTGTGAAACGATTCCACAGTTCCTAAGGTGCGTGCCAAATTCATGACTCAAATATTCACCCCCACGATCCGATCGCAAGAACTTTATTTTTCTGTCACGTTGATTCTCAACCTCATTCTGAAATTCCTTGAACTTTTGAAAGGTCTCAGACTTGTGCTTCATCAAATAGATATACCCATATCTACTCAAGTCATCTGTGAGGGTGAGAACATAACGATAGCCTCCGCGAGCCTCAACACTCATTGGACCGCACACATCGGTATGTATGATTTCCAATAAGTTGGTTGCTCGCTCCATTGTTCCGGAGAACGGAGTCTTGGTCATCTTGCCCAAGAGGCATGGTTCGCACGTGTCAAATGATTCATAATCAAGAGACTCCAGAAGTCCATCAGCATGAAGCTTCTTCATACATTTGACACCAATATGACCAAGGCGGCAATGCCACAAGTATGTGGGACTATCATTATCAACTTTACATCTTTTGGCATTCACACTATGAATATGTGTATCATCACGATCGAGATTCATCAAAAATAAACCATTGATCAGCGGGGCATGACCATAAAACATATCTCTCAAATAAATAGAACAACCATTATTCTCGGATTTAAATGAGTAGCCATCTCGCATAAGACGAGATCCAGATACAATGTTCATGCTCGAAGCTGGTACTAAATAGCAATTATTAAGGTTTAAAACTAATCCCGAGGGTAGATGTAGAGGCAGCGTGCCGACGGCGATCACATCGACCTTGGAACCATTCCCGACGCGCATCGTCCCCTCGTCCTTCGCCAGTCTCCGCTTATTCCGCAACTCCTGCTTAGAGTTACAAATATGAGCAACTGCACCGGTATCGAATACCCAGGAGCTACTACGAGCGCTGGTAAGGTACACATCAATAACATGTATATCACATATACCTTTGACGTTGTCGGCCTTCTTGTCTGCTAAATATTTGGGGCAGTTCCGCTTCCAGTGACCCGTTCCCTTGCAATAAAAGCACTCTGTCTCAGGCTTGGGTCCATACTTTGGCTTCTTCCCAGCAACAGGCTTACCGGGCGCGGCAACTCCCTTGCCGTCCTTCTTGAAGTTCTTCTTACCCTTGCCCTTCTTGAACTTAGTGGTTTTATTGACCATCAACACTTGATGTTCTTTCTTGATATCCACCTCTGCTGATTTCAGCATTGAATACACCTCGGGAATGGACTTCTCCATCCCCTGCATATTGAAGTTCAACACGAAGCTCTTGTAGCTTGGTGGGAGCGACTGGAGGATTCTGTCAACGACTGCTTCGTCTGGGAGATTCATTCGCAGCTGAGACAAGCGGTTGTGCAACCCAGAAATCTTGAGGATGTGCTCACTGACAGAACTGTTTTCCTCCATCTTACAGCTGTAGAATGCGTCGGAGACGTCATATCTCTCGACTCGGGCATGAGCTTAGAAAACCATTTTCAGCTCTTGGAACATCTCATATGCCCCGTGGTGCTCAAAACGCTTTTGGAGCCCCGATTCTAAGCTGTAAAGCATGCCGCACTGAACCAGGGAGTAATCATCACAACGCGACTGCCAAGCGTTCATAACATCTTGGTTTGCCGGGGTGGGAGCGTCACCTAGCGGTGCATCTAGGACATAAGTTTTCTTGGCAGCTATGAGGATGATCCTCAGGTTACGGACCCAGTCCGTGTAGTTGCTACCATCGTCTTTCAGCTTGGATTTCTCTAGGAACGCGTTGAAGTTGAGGGTGACATGAGCGTGGGCCATTTGATCTACAAGACATATTGTAAAGAATTTAGACTAAGTTCATGATAATTATGTTCATCTTAATCAAATTTTAATGAACTCCCACTCAGATTGACATCTCTCTAGTCATCTAAGTGATACACGATCCGAATCGACTAGCCCGTGTCCGATCATCACGTGAGACGGACTAGTCATCAACGGTGAACATCTTCATGTTGATTGTATCTTCTATACGACTCGTGTTCGACCTTTCGGTCTTCCGTGTTCCGAGGCCATGTCTGTACATGCTAGGCTCGTCAAGTGAACCCTAAGTGTATTGCGTGTGTAAATCTGGCTTACAACCGTTGTATGCGAACGTTAGAACCTATCACACCCGATCATCACGTGGTGCTTCGAAACAACGATCCTTAGCAACGGTGCACAGTTAGGGGGAACACAATTCTTGAAATTTTAGTGAGAGATCATCTTATTTACTACCGTCGTTCTAAGTAAACAAGATGCATAAACATGATAAACATCACATGCAATCATATAAAGTGACATGATATGGCCAATATCATTTTGCTCCTTCGATCTCCATCTTCGGGGCACCATGATCATCTTTGTCACCGGCTAGACACCATGATCTCCATCATTGTGTCTTCATGAAGTCGTCACGCCAACTATTACTTCTACTACTATGGCTAACGTTTAGCAATAAAGTAAAGTAATTACATGGCGTTATTCAGTGACACGCAGGTCATACAATAATTAAGACAACTCCTATGGCTCCTGCCGGTTGTCAAAATCATCGACATGCAAGTCGTGATTCCCTATTACAAGAACATGATCAATCTCATACATCACATATATCATTCATCACATCTTCTTGGCCATACCATATCACATAGCACATGCTGCAAGAACAAGTTAGACGACCTCTAATTGTTGTTGCAAGTTTTACGTGGCTTCTATAGGTTTTCTAGCAAGAACGTTTCTTACCTACGCCGAAACCACAACGTGATTTGTCAATTTCTATTTACCCTTCATAAGGACCCTGTTCATTGAATCCGATCCGACTAAAGTGGGAGAGACAGACACCCGCCAGCCACCTTATGCATCTAGTGCATGTCTGTCGGTGGAACCAGTCTCACGTAAGCGTACGTGTAAGGTCGGTCCGGGCCGCTTCATCCCACAATGCCGCCGAATCAAGATTAGACTAGTAACGGCAAGAAAATTGAGCAAACTCAACGCCCACAACTGCTTTGTGTTCTACTCGTGCAAGATGCTACGCAAAGACCTAGCTTAGATGCCACTGTTGGGGAACGTAGCAGAATTCAAAAAATTTCTACGCTTTCACCAAGATCAATCTAAGGAGTCATCTAGCAACGAGCATATTGGAGTGCATCTACATACCCTTTTGTAGATCGCGTGCGGAAGCGTTCGAAGCAACGAGGATGAAGTAGTCGTACTCTTCGCGTTCTTCGTCACCGATGATCCTAGCGCCGAACAGACACGGCACCTCCGCGTTCAACACACGTCCGGTACAGCAACGTCACCTCCTTCTTGATCCAGCAAGGGGGGAGGAGAGGTCGTCGGAGATCCAGCAGCACGACGGCGTGGTGGTGGATGCAGCAGGAAATCCTGCAGGGCTTCGCCGGCGCCCTGCGTGAGGAGAAGGAGGTGTGATGGGAGGGGGAGAGGCGCCAGAGACTTGGGTGCGGCTGCCCTCTCCCCCCCTCACTATATATAGGGGCCAAGGGGGGGGGGGCGCCGGCCCTGGTAGATCCCATCTACAGGGTGGGGCGGCGGCCAGGGGGGCAGACTTGCCCCCCAAGGCATAGGGGCGCCCCCTCCCCTTAGGGTTTCAACCCTAGGCGCATGGAGGGGGAGGCCCAAGTGGTGCGCCAGCCCACCAGGGGCTGGCCCCCTTCCACTTGCGGCCTAGGGGCCCCACCGGGATGGGTGGCCCCACCCGGTGGACCCCCGGGACCCCTCCGGTGGTCCCGGGACACTCCCGATGACCCCCGGAGTTCACCCGATGGCCGAAACTGGACTTCCTATATATCATTCTTTACCTCCGGACCATTACGGAACTCCTCATGATGTTCGGGATCTCATCCGGGACTCCGAACAACATTCGGGTTTCCACGTGCATGTATCTCTACGACCCTAGCGTCACCGAACCTTAAGTGTGTAGACCCTACGGGTTCGGGAGACACGCAGACATGACCGAGACGACTCTCCGGTCAATAACCAACAGCGGGATCTGGATACCTATGTTGGTTCCTAAGTGTTCCTCGATGATCTTCATCGGATGAACCACTGTGTCAAGGATTCACTCAATCCCGTATGTTATTCCCTTTGTCTATCGGTACGGTACTTGCCCGAGATTCGATCGTCGGTATTCTCGATACCTTGTTCAATCTCGTCATGGCAAGTCTCTTTACTCGATCCATAATCCATCACCCCGTGACCAACTCCTTAGTCACTTTGAGCTCAATACGATGATGTCTTACCGAGTGGGCCCAGAGGTACCTCTCCGTGATACGGAGTGACACCATCCCAGTCTCGGTTCGTACCAACTCAACAGACACTTTCGGAGATACCCGTTGCGTACCTTTATAGCCACCCAGTTACGTTGTGACGTTTGGCACACCCAAAGTATTCCTACGACATCCGGGAGTTGTACAACCTCATGGTCTAAGGAATAAATACTTGACACCGAAAAGCTTATGCATTACGAACTATACGATCTCGTGCTATGCTCAGGATTGAGTCTTGTCCATCACATCATTCTCCTAATGATGTGATCCCGTTATCACTGACATCCTATGTCCATGGTCAGGAAACCGTGACCATCTGTTGATCAACGAGCTGGCAACTAGAGGCTTACCAGGGACTCATTGTGGTCTATATATTCACACATGTATCGCTGTTTCCGTACAATACAATTCAAGCATGAATAACAGACAATTATCATGAACAAGGAAATATAATAATAATACTTTTATTATTGCCTCTAGGGCATATTTCCAACAGAATGCGGTGAACGATTATAAGCAAATTCAATATGAGGCAAGCATTCTTCCCACATTTTCTTGTTATTCTTCAAAACAACCCTAAGCATAGTAGACAAAGTTCTATTAACTACTTCAGTTTGTCCATTAGTTTGGGGGTGACATGTAGTACTAAAAAGCAGTTTAGTCCCAACCTTAGCCCATAAACATCTCCAAAAGTGGCTAAGAAATTTAGTATCACGATATGAAACAATAGTATTTGGCACACCATGCAAGGGAATAATTTCACGAAAGAACAAATCAGCAACATTAGCAACATCATCGCTTTTATGACATGGTATGAAGTGTGCCATTTTTGAAAATCTAACCACAACAACAAATATGCTATCCCTCCCCTTCTTTGTTCGAGGTAAACCCAAAACAAAGTCCATAGATATATCTTCCCAAGGAACACTAGGTACGGGCAAATGCATATATAAACCATGAAGATTGAGGCATGACTTAGCTTTTTTACATGTAGGGCAGCGAGCAACAAAACGCTCAACATTCCGTCTCATCTTTGGCCAAAAGAAATATGTAGCAAGTACGTCCTCCATCTTCTTCACGCCAAAGTGTCCCATTAATCCTCCTCCATGCGCGTCCTGCAACAACAAAAGACGAACAGAGCTAGCTGGAATGCATAGCTTGTTAGCACGAAACACAAATCCATCATTAACGACAAACTTGTTCCATGTTCTCCCTTCTTTACAATTCTGCAATACATCTTTAAATTCAGCATCATGTACATATTGATCTTTGATGGTCTCCAAACCAAATATTTTAAAGTCAAGTTGTGAAAGCATAGTATAACTACGAGACAATGTGTCAGCAATAACATTTTCTTTTTACTTCTTGTGTTTAATAACATAAGGGAAAGTCTCTATGAATTCAACCCATTTAGCATGCGTATCATTCAGTTTTGCTTGAATTTTAATGTGCTTCAAAGATTCATGATCAGAATGTATAACAAATTCTTTGGGCCATAAATAATGTTGCCATGTTTCTAAAGTCCGAACAAGAGCATATAATCCTTGTCATAAGTAGAATAGTTCAGACTAGGCCCACTCAATTTTTCAGAAAAGTATGCAACAGGTTTACCATCTTGTAATAACACACCTCCTAACCCAATTCCACTAGCATCACATTCAAGCTCAAAATTCTTATTAAAATCAGGAAGTTGGAGTAAAGGAGCATGTGTCAACCTATCTTTCAATACCGTGAAGGCTTCTTCCTGTGCGGTACCCCAAACAAAAGCCACATCCTTCTTTGTAAGCTCATTAAGAGGTGCAGCAATGGTGCTAAAATCTCTCACAAAATGTCTATAGAATCCAGCAAGGCCAAGGAAACACCTCACGTGTGTGACCGTTTTGGGTTGCGGCCAACTCTCAATAGCTTCAATCTTGGATTTATCAACCTCAATTCCCTGTGGAGTAACAACATAGCCAAAAAAATATACTCGGTCGGTGCAAAAGGTGCACTTCCCAAGGTTACCAAGCAAATGTGCGTCACATAGAGCAATAAAAACATCATGTAAATGTTCCAAATGTTCCTCCAAAGATATGCTATAAATCAGTATATCATCAAAGTAAACTACCACAAATCGTGTAATGAAAGCACGTAAAACTTTATTCATTAATCTCATGAAAGTATTAGGTGCATTAGTTAACCCAAAAGGCATGACTAACCACTCATATAATCCAAACTTAGTTTTAAATGTTGTTTTCCATTCATCTCCCAATTTCATACGAATTTGATGGTATCCACTACGCAAATCAACTTTGGAGAATATTGTAGAGCCACTCAATTCATCAAGCATATCATCTAGCCTAGGAATAGGATGACGATAACGAATAGTAATATTATTAATGCCTCTACAATCAACACAGATACGCGATGTACCATCTTTTTTTGGCACTAGAATAATAGGAACAACATAAGGACTAAGAGATTCGCGTATATAACCTTTGTCGAGTAGCTCTTGTACTTGACGCATAATCTTCTTCGTCTCCTCTGGATTGGTACGGTATGGTGCGCAGTTGGGTAGCGATGCACCGGAAATTAAGTCAATTTGATGCTCAATCCCTCGAATAGGTGGTAATCCCGGTGGAACGTCTTGTGGAAATACATCTGCGAACTCCTGCAAAATGTTAGTGACAGCAGGAGGCAAAGAGGAAGGCACGTCCTCGAATGAAAATAATGCCTCTTTGCACACAAAAGCATAGCAAACTGATTTGCTGAAATCTAGATCATCAATATCAGATTGGTGGCAAGTAAACATCCACTTTTTAATTTAATTTCAGATGCAACATGAGATGATGGTGTGTTATTAGGCTTCATTCGTGCTCAAATTCTTTTGCCACAATCTGATTTTCACTCTTATTTTGCTCCTGTTTTGCTTTATTAGCTCTATTAATATCATCTTTCAAAATGGAATCAGGAGACATAGGAAGCAAAGTAATATGTATATCCTTATGAACAAGAGTGTACTAATTGTTTCTACCATGGTGTACACAATTTTTATCAAATTGCCATGGTCTACCAAGTAATAAGGAACATGCTTGCATGGGTATCACATCACAATCAACATAATCATCATATGTAGAGATACTAAAATGCACACAAACAGTATGTGTTACCTTAACCTTACCGTTGTTGTTGAACCATTGGATGTAGTAAGGATGTGGATGTGTTCTTCTGGTGAGAGATAGCTTCTCCACCATCTTCATGCTAGCCAAGTTGTTGCAGCTCCCTCCATCTATGATGACGCGAATAGAACGTTCCTTCACAAGTCCCTTTGTATGGAACAAATTATGCCTCTGATTTTTCTCCGGTTGTGTGACCTGCACACTCAAAACACGTTGAGCAACTAAACATTCATACTTGTCAGCGTCTTCAGGAGCCATGTATCGCGTCTCATTTTCAGATTCATCTCCACCTTGTTCTTCACGTGTAATAAGAGCCAAAGCCTCCTCATAATAGTCACTAGCGGACTCATAACCACCATCCTTAGTAGCAATCATGGCACGCTGAGATGGGCATTTGCTCGCATAGTGACCACGACCAGTGCAACGACGACATATAACATCATGTGTTGGCCCTGTGGATGCCATGGATGAAGACGATCTCTACGCAGGACCGAAAGGTGTACTCCTGACTGATGGTGGTGGTGCATGTTTGCTTTTATCACGGCTAGAAGTGACGGATGAAGTAGGCGGTGCTGTAGCCAGACATGTCAAAGTAGAGGATGCACGCGGTGTCCATGATGAAGGTCAACCCGCGGAAAAATTAGTTCGCGCCAAGGCCTGTCGATCCTGCACTTCACGTTCAGCTTTGCAAGCAAGATGGAATAAACGAGTGATATTATTATACTCCTTATACTCTAGAATTTTCTAAATCTCTCTATTTAAGCCATCCATAAAACGTGCAAGCATAGCCTCATTATCCTCAACAATACCACATCTAATCAGGCCAGTTTTGTAATTCCTGATAATATTCCTCTACGGAATTTTTTCTTTGTCTTAAATGCTGCAATTTCTGAAGTAATTCACGTTGATAATATGGTGGAATCCAAGGAGTACGCATATCAGTTCTCAAAGCAGTCCATGTAGTTGGAATATTATTTGGATATAATCTACGATATTCAGACCACCACAGGCAAGCAAAACTAGTGAAAGCACAAAGAGCAGCAACAACACGTCTCTCCTCGGGATATTCTAAACATGTAAAACATTGTTCGGTTTCTAACTCCCAAGTAAGATATATATCAGGAATATATCTACCCTCAAATGGTGGAATATTAAATTTTAGTTTAGGGAGATGGTCATGATCGCGTACATGAGGGTGTGGTGCAGCCCTACCATTGCGATTATTTGCATGTGGACGACCTGGTGGTGGTGATTGCACGTAGTTCCGATTTTGATCAACCTCATCCTTGTAATCTCCCGCATAAGCATCCTCCTCCTCAGCAGCAGCAAGAGCCACAGAAGTATCAACAGCAGCACCAACAGTTTGGCCAGGCTCAAGAGGGACATGGCTCGCTCAGCGAACGGCTGTTTCGCGCTTTGGAGGTAGTTTTTGTTGTTATTGTTGTTGTTGCAGAGGTAAAGCAGGTGCAGCCGGTGGTGGTTGTGGAAGACGTGCAAGCACTTCAGGGAATTTGGCATCGAGATTTGTTTCGAACGTCTTCTCAAGGCCAGCTATCTTATCCATGGCCTCTTCGAAATTGTTCAACATATCTTGCACCTGTTCAGTCATCATTTGCTGAAATTTATCATGTAATGCCTTGTTTGTCATGTTCTCCCAGTCAGTCTCATCGATTTGTGATCCTGCCATGGTTAGCAGCAATAGAAACACATAAAATATGATCCTACAGACTACTAGAAAATGGTGGTACTGGGCCGTCACAAATCTCAAATTCTTACCAGTTCTTACCCACAGCAGGTGGTGATCGGCAACCGTGATAGTCAAAACTCTCAGAGCTTGGATAAAGCAATTACCAGGGAGAGTCAAATGCACGACGTAGATGTATGTGGAGCTGGGAAGGCTTATAATATGGTAGCAAAAAGGGTCAGCAATAATCAATTCAGAGATGCAAAGTTGAATAAACGCTCAACGACGGTAATGTGCTGGTCCGAGGCTAGACCGTACTAGAGACGCGAGCCTAGAACACTAACAAAATCACGGCGCTGCACGTAACAAGGGAGGAGAACACTCTGATTGTTTTTCTTTTTTTGACTTTTTTGCACTTTTTTTCCTCCGCAATATTTTTTTTTGAAAAGTCTACAAATGGTCTAGAAACTACCTAGCCAGAATTTTCCAGAATTAGTTTTTTTAACTGGAACTATTTTTCTTCTGCATGTATCACAGAAGTTGGGGATTTCGACTTGGTCACGACTCGAAGTATCGCGTGATCTGGAAATAAAAAACAAAGCGAGTAAATACTGGACTCGGACTAGGACTGGTGGCGGAGATGAATCTGGTGGAACTCGGACTGGTGGCGGATATATGTCGGGTCGGTGGAACACTGACTGGTGGCGAATTTGTGATGGAGGTGGACTCGAATTGGTGTGATGGATATGCGATGGTGGTGTATGGCAGCGGTGATGATGATGGTGGTGTATGGCAGCGGTGATGACGATGGTGGTATATGGCAGCGGTGGTGGGATATGAAAGCGGTGGTGGTATGACAGCATCAATGAATATGGTGCGACAACGGCGTGACAAACTGTGAATAGAACTCGAAACTCTAAAGAACCAGACGCTAAGACCAGCAACTTGACACGACAATGCAACCGCAAATTCAACTAAGCAAACACGGAAAAGATTGTGCAATGGCTTAGACTGGTTCGGATATGATGAACTAACCCTAATTTTTTTTGGCTTTTTCGTGGACTGTAGGTATGAAGAACAGACTCGATCTAATCTACGAAAAACTGCAAAATCTCACCGAGCAACCTGGAAATCTGATACCACTTGATAGAGGCAAATATGTCACGTCCTTCGATGAGATGGTGGCTATCATTTTGGAGGAAGTCGACTTTGACAATCCGATTATGAAAGTGCGAGGACGTCGCGCCTTGGCAATCGCTAAACCAACTCTGAGAGGTTATTGACCACATCAGAGCATGATCAACCTGACCACGAAGGTCTGTTTCGTGCAGGCAAAAGAAGAACAAGTAAGAAACTGAGATTGCAATTTGGATATTGCAAATATAAGAGGAAAACTTTATTGATCAAGGTGGAGTTCTGCGACGCCTTTGTCTGGTCATTGAACACAAACGAAGTACGCGAAGTTGCAGCTATGGCGAACTTTAATCTAAACAAAACCCAAAGTCTAAACGATGCCCTAAGGGCTGTATATATGGAGAGAGAGAGAGAGGGAATTTCGTGGCCCCTTGGAGAAGGGGTCCGAAACCAACCCTAACTCTGTATTCCTCACACATACGGACTCTAAAAAGAGCCTATACTTTAGTATTTCAAAATTACATGGGCCTAGCCCAATAATAAGGTGACGCAACACCTATAATAGTCTCTGCACGAAATTTATGAAGTGGCATCTTGTATATTTCGTCCAAGGCTTCATGCTCTCATTATGGTGGCTTCAAAGTCATGAAATCATCACTTGTAACTCCGTTCTTCATCCCCTTGCGCATGCCATCATATCCATGCTTGATCTTCCTCCAATGTTCATCCTTCTTGTCCAAGCTAGACCCTTCATTTGTAAGCAAGACAAATGTATCCAATTTAGGCAGCATCATATTCTCATGAACATTAGAATCGTTACCAAGAAACGAAAGTACCTGGTAATTCAATTGGCGTGCGCGAGCTCTAGTAATTGGTCCAGTATGTATAATAGCAGGGGCAGTGGGTGTAACAATGGTATTGATGTCCTCATCATAACTTTTGTGTGAATAGCATGGTAACTTACACATTGCATATCTGAAAACTTATGTGCCTCAGTCATGATAACTTTGGCGATGGGGTTGTTTAAAAACGTACCCCGATAACATTTGTGTAAATAGTTTGGTAATATAGGCATTGTATACGTGATAACTCACGCACAAACACAACGGTAACTTTAAACTGAGTTGATAAGGAGGTTAGAGAAACCAAGTTTATGCCCCGATAATATCCGTGTAAGCAACATGCTAACATATGTAGCACATGTGTGATAAATTACTTAGCCCATTAGTGGTAGCTTTTGATCTGAATAAAGTCGTCGTAACATACCAACATGTGATCTAGTTTCGAGGCTCTCATCATGATGGATTTTTTTATGTGAGAATGGTTTTTGATCGGACCGATGGTTTGAATTACAAAACATTTTGAAGTTTTAAATAGAGGAAAGTCTAAGATAACATCAGTTTTTTGTCCTCTAGTTTGTTTACACATGGGGAGAAGGTAGAAGGATCATTTTTATGCCCCAATAATTCAGCATAAAAGGATGTAACTTAGTTATTACATACACTAGATCACTAATGGCGCGCGTTGCTGCGCCCATCTATTTTGAATGTTTTATGATAGATAGATATTATTTTCTGTAAATACATGGAGACAAGATAAACTATGGAAAATGCTAAAATAGACTAAAATGATATATTTTCATGAATGTTTCCCTTTTTATGAAAGATACTCCTGTCAATAGTAAGTAATAACTTGAATTTGTCTGGATGCTCCTTAAGTTAGTATGTAAATTCTTCTTCAAAAAGGTTGTCTAGGATTAACCACACCAACAGCCAAAACACGGCACAAACTCTGTAATTTGGGAAGATCTCCGCTGAACATACATGCTTAGGTATCCATGGTAGGGAGCAACACAATGTGCCAGTGGCAATCATAATAAGGACAAATTTTGGATAACACAATAAAATGGTAGAATTTTCTCTAACTATATTAAGTCATAACACGGTAAAGTTAATTTCGTAGAGGCTCACTTGAAAAGCTTAACTAAAGGTCACATGGACATGCCCACAAAATTAATCTTTGCATGAACCATTAATCATACAATGAGGCTTCTAACGATTGAGGGCACCCAATTTAATTTATGTGGACAGAGAAAAACTACCCTTAATCATACAATGAGGCTTCTAACGATTGAGAGCACCCAATTTAATTTATGTGGACAGATAATGTGACGCCCCCGATTTGACCGTACACTAATCATGCACGCAAATGTGTACGACCAAGATCAAGGACTCACTGGAAGATATCACACAACAACTCTAGACACAAATTAAAATAATACAAGCTTTTTACTACAAGCCAGGGGCCTCGAGGGCCCGAATACACAAGAGTCAGCGGAAGCAATGATATATGAGTACAGACATAAGTTAAACAAGTTGCCATAAGATGGCTAGCACAAAAGTAGCAACGATCGGAAAGGCAAGGCCTCCTGCCTGGGACCTCCTAACTACTCCTCGAAGCCGATCTCCATGTAGAAACATCCTCGGGATCATCTGGCTCCTGGGCTCCACCATCTGGTTGCGTCATCGAGAAGAAGGGACAAAAGGGGAAAAAGGGGGAGAAAGCAACCGTGAGTACTCATCCAAAGTACTCGCAAGCAAGGATCTACACTACATATGCAATGATATATGTGTAAAGGGGTAATATATGTGGACTGAACTGCAGAAAGCAGAATAAGAGGGGGATAGCTAATCCAATCGAAGACTACGCTTCTAGCAACGTCCATCTTGCAGCAGAAGATGAGGGTAGCTGGAAAGTAACAAGTATCCCCGCTTCTGGCAGCCTCCGTCTTGCAGCAGTAGAAGGGAAAAGAAGGTAAGTTCACCAAGTAACATCGTATAGCATAAACCTACTCGGCGATCCTCCCGCACGTCACCCTGTGAGAGAGCAACCAGCGAGTTATATCTGGCACTGGTAAGGGTGTGTTTTATTAAGTATCCGGTTCTAGTTGTCATGAGGTCGGAATACAACTCCGGGTCGTCCTTTTACCGAGGGACACGGCTATTCGAATAGATTAACTTCCTTGCAGGGGTGCACCACATAACCCAGCACGCTTGATCCCATTTGGCCGGACACACTTTCCAGGGTCATGCCCGGCCTCGGAAGATCAACACGTCGCAGCCCTACCTAAGCACAGTAGAGAGGTCAGCACGCCGGTCTAAGTCCTAGGCGCGCAGGGGTCCGAGCCCATCGCCCAACGCACACCTGCACGTTGCGTACGCGGCCGGTGAGCAGACCTAGCAACCTCCATTACTAAGGAAGTTGCGTTACGCGGTCCAACCCGGCGCGCGCCGCTAAGTCGCTGACGTCAAGAAGGCTTCGGCTGATACCACGACGTCGAGTGCCCATAACTGTTCCCACGTAGCTGGTTAGTGCGTATAGACCAAATGGCCAGACTCAGATCAAATATCCCAACTCGTTACGCGTGTTATTATGAAATAACCGCGGACAACGACCAGGGCCAGGCCACCTCTCCACTGGGTGTCTCAACCTGCCCCTGTCGCTCCGCCACAAAGATCTACTCGGGAGTCGTCGGGAACTCAGGCCCACCACTGCCTGGATGGAGCCACCTGTCATTTCAGCCCCCACATCGGAATCACTTGCGGGTACTCAAAGAGCCGACCCGACTTTAGTCACATCAGGTATCATGTAAAGTGTATGTAGTATATACCCGTGATCACACCCAAGTGATCACGGCCGGATAGAATAGCAGGGCTGACGGACAAGGGTGTAGGGCCACTGATGGAGTACTAGCATCCTATACTAAGCATTAGGATGGCAGGTAAAGTATCAACAGTTGTAGCAACAATGACAGCTTATGCAGCAGAATAGGAGTAACCGAACAGTAACATGCTACACTACTCTAATGCAAGCAGTAGAGAGAAGAATAGGCGATATCTGGTGATCAAAGGGGGGGCTTGCCTGGAAGCTCTGCAGACAAAAGGAATCTTCGGAAGCGTAGCCGTAGTCGAATACCGAAGCATCAAGGGTCTCGAGGTCTATCACGGTATCGGAGGCTACCGAAAATAAGCAACGAAGGGAAAACAAATAAATAACAGAGCAAACAATAGCATCACAAAGCATAACATGGCAAAACGCGGTGCTACGTGTGACCTAACGCGGTGCTCGGTGATACAGGCGAAGAGGAATAACATCCGGGAAGTATTCCCGGTGTTAGGCATTTTCGGGGAGATGAAACGGAGGGGAATGTTGCATGTTCGGTATGATAGAGATGTGTGGCGGACGAACGGACCGCGTATTCGGATTCGTCTCGTCGTTCTGAGCAATTTTCACATATAAAACTTTTTCATCCGAGCTACGGATTATTTTCTATGAATTTCTAAAGTTTAAAGTATTTTCTGGAATATATATAATTAATTTAAAACCAACATTATCCAGAACAGTGAAAGGTGATGTCAGCATGACATCATCGTGACGTCAGCAGGTCAACAGGTTGACTTAGTCAAACCTGGCGCGTGGGGCCCGCATGTCATTGACAGATTTGTTAATTAACAATTAATTACGTTAATTAGTGATTAGGTTAATCTAACAGAATTGATTAAGTTAATTAATTAATTAATTAATTATTTTTATAATTTATCCTTTTTTAATCTTTTTTTTAACATTCCAGGGGATGGCCCACTTGTCATTGGGGCAAGGGGCTTAGCGGGCGTGCGGGCTACAGGCGCTGGGCGCACGAGCGCGACCCGATTTGGCGCACGCCCAGGGGCATGCGGGGCGGGCGCTGGCGGCCAGAGGCCAGCGCCGGGAAGGGCCGGCGGGCGACCAGGTGGGCGCGGCTCGCGACGTCGACGCGGCGCCGGCGCCGGGCGCCGTACGTGGCCGCGGAGG
>LR738715.1:414208662-414287803 GCA_902687465.1 Secale cereale
ATATAGGCCACGGGGTGGGCCGGTTCGGGGCGGCCAGCTGGGCCAGAGGGAGGGGTTTGGCCCAATGGGGCAGGGGGTTGTCTGCCTTTTCAGTTTTTTTTTGTTTGCTCGTTTTTCTTTTTCTTTTCAATTTCTTTTCTGTTTATTTTAGTTCCCCATTTATTTTAGTTTTGTAAATTATAAAGGCAGTCCCAAATTTAGTGTTAATAAGTATGCCACTCCCACATAAGTTTGGGCAACAAAATAAAATTGTTTAATATTTTAATTATTTGTAAAAGGCATTTCACTAATTGTTTGGCTAGTGTTTTAACTATTTTAGGACATTCAAACACTCGATAAAAATGTGGTTTCTCCAACATGATCACCTATGCATTATTTGGCATGACCCGAACATTTTAGTTTAAACATATGAATAATTTTATCGTTTGATTTTAATTCAAATTTGAATTTGAATTGGTTTTAAACTAACGTGAGTTTATCGACAGTAACCGCGGTGACGTGGCATCATTAGTATAGGTTTACTGTAGCTTGATTATCCGGGCGTCACAGATAAAAACTATAATTTTTTTAAATGGGTACAACAAACAGACCATCGTCTGATTCTATTTTCTTACTATATTAATTTGGCTCAACTAAGTTGTGTATCAGATTTCAACCGAGTATACTGAAGAAGTGATTTCATTAATGCTAGATGTATATTAATTCAAACAACGATGTTTAAAAGGACAAAATTTAATAGAGAACACATTTATGCTATACATTTTCCTTTTTTCCTTTCTAAGAGGATTAATTAATTCCAGTATAGTCATGAACTATGTGACGGAATTTGAAAACATGTGTGTGAGAAAGCCAGCTTGGAATCAAAACAAGGATAGGAGACATGCTTCCTGAAGTCTCGGGAGATTATGGTTGATAAGTACCTGAGCCGCAAACCCACTTAGCTTGTCAAAGATATGCACCTTATATTCCTTGGATCAAACCATCATTAGAACACAATAATGGGAAAGCACTTCAGAAAATGTAGTAGTAGTTTTGGTGCTCTCACTCACGGAAAGTTGTGTGATTTTCTGTATTTTTCTAAGCCCAATATGACCAAAAAATTGAAAGAATGGCAAGAGCTGCAAGTGCACAAGCTTAGCAACACACAGTCATGATGCTGCCACTATACCTTGAAAGAGGAGCTTCAAATTTTCCATAGTGCGCCAACATTTAGGCTGAACCAAACCAACAAAGGCAGGCTATACAGAGATAACATATGTGGATTTCATTGGAAATATATTGTGCAAAATAGCAACTGGTTTTATTGTCAAGATGGGCAAGCCCGCCATCAAAGAAGCACATCACCATACAAACAATATTTTTGACAATATAGATCCTAGTAGTGGCTGCTGGATGGCGCAAATCATTCCATTATCCGGTGCATACTGAAATAATCTTCTTCGTCACATTTCCAGTGGCATTGTGCCCTGGGTCCTGACTGCATTTGGAAAAGGTCAAATCTTTCATGATAAGTTGAAGCCAATATTTAAATTGGAAGGTAATGCTGGAATCAAAACAAATCACATACGTGTTGGACCAAGGTAGCACCCAAGATGCCTCCACAAGACAAGGCGCAGAACATACAGTAGGCCAGCCAATTTTTTGTGTAACCAATTGAAGATCCAAGTCAAATCACTGGCATTTGCTTGGTTGCATATTCCAATCTCTCACCAAATGGTGTGAACACAAAGAGAGAACTCATCCTTGCTATGAAGTATTTGAAAATAGCAAATTCAAGATATAGATGGCACTGTCTTGCTCCTGCTACTAAACGTGACATAGAATGCATTAGAAGAAACGGATGCTTGTGTTATGAAAGACTCAGAAGTACCAGTAAATGTATATAAAAATAAAACATGAAAAAGTAAGTCGTACTGTACAACTCTGTTGTATACTGGAAATTAATTTATAAGTGCGATTACTGTTTATTTCTGGAGATGTAGTGGCCCATGATGGCAAAGGGCCTGAAGGGCAGGAGCAGCGTTGATCTTGGCCTTGAAGATGACGATGTAACTGAGGTTGCTCGTGGGAGTAATAATATGTCTCACAACGCAATGAGGTTTCTTATAAAAAAATACACAATGAAGTGCAAGCAGTCTCTAACCATGATACTGGCAGCATCGGAGTAGGACCATCAGAACTTTGAGGCACACCGAGTCATCATCGATGGCCAGGACCTGCATGCCGACAGGGAGCTGATCCATCTCCCTCTCCCTCTCCATCAAACCCTTCCTAGCCTCCATCATCATGGCGGCCAAAAGCATCCCAATTTACACTAATTCAGAGCAGCTGAATAATTAAGAGCAAGAAGAGTCAAACGCTCGACACCAACACCACCTGAACACAACCTAAATTACTCATGGAAGAAGAGAAAATCAGGGGCAAAAATTCGCAGGTGGGTTTGGGTTTCGGTGCACCATTGGAGAAAACTCATCCACGACGCAAGTAAGTCAATATTCTCGA
This sequence comes from Secale cereale, assembly GCA_902687465.1. Taxonomy (NCBI): domain Eukaryota; kingdom Viridiplantae; phylum Streptophyta; class Magnoliopsida; order Poales; family Poaceae; genus Secale; species Secale cereale. The sequence continues at coordinate 414,211,165 of LR738715.1, forward strand.
AGCGGAGTGCCCGCGTCTTCCTGGCCGGAGGAGCCGTGCTGGTCAACTACTCACCATCTCCTCCTTCCCCTCCTAGAGCCCTCGCTCATCCTTTTCCGCCATCTCCCCCATCTGCACAAATTCTAACCTATATGCATCAAGAGGAGGCACCTATTTGTTCACAAATCCGAGACGAAGCACCAATCATACCTCTAGTGCGAGACGAACAGATCATGGAAGATCTTGCCGACGACATGGTGAATTGCCTGCAAACGTGAAGATGATATTAACTGGTTCGAGGGTGGCTCAACTCCTTGTGATGTGTCCAGTGACTCGTCCTGACCGTCCTCGCATTTTTGATGACCTATCCATCTCTCTCTCTCTTGCGGTGACGAAAGCGGCGGTGAGATTGGGAGAGGGGTTGAGACATAGGGTACAGGGAGGGGAGGGGAGAGGACGGGGGCATATTTGTTCCGTTCTTTGGGGATCGGATCTTAACTCTATCGGCAAAGGAGGGCCCTCCGATTTTGTGTCAGGAATAGCGGCCCACACCACCAGAGCAAGAATCACATCGGACGTCCAAGAATGATCTAGATAAGCGATTTGACGGCCAAAACCAGTGATGGCCCGAGAGAGCTCCGAGGGTGCACAATTATAATGTTTCTAAATGATAACTTACTTAGTCTGGAACCGGTAACTTTTGATTCGAAAAATAGCCGTCGAAACATATCAATATGAGATCTAGTTTCGAAGGTCTCGTCGCAACAAAATATTTTATGTGAAAACGTTTTTTAATATGACCGCCGGTTTGAGCTACAAAACATTTTGAATATTTGAAATAGGGGGAATTTACGATGACATCACCTATCATTTTCTCTCGTTCATTCGCACCTCTGGAGAAGGTTGGTTGACCATTTTTATGCCCCGGCAATTTCTATATAAACAAGATGGTAACCTATGAACCAGAGACGTGATAACTTACTTAGCCCGAGTCTGATAACTTTTGACCCAAAAAAATCGTCGAAACATATTAATATGAGATCTTATTTCAAAGATCTTCTTGAGATGAATCTTTTATATGAAAGCGGTTTTTCAATCGGAGCGACGGTTTGAGCTACAAAATATTTTAAATTTTCGCATTGAAAAGAATCTTTGATGACATCATCAATTTTGTTTTTTCTGCATGTATATAATTAGTAGTTGTTAATTAACTGCTAGTAGACAGTGGACACGCACTCAGAAAATATAAAATGAAACTAATTCATGCGTGCAAATTAGGAAAGGGGGAAATTATGTGGACCTTTTGCTTGACTTCCGGCTAGGTGAAAGTTAGCAAAGTTCATATATATATATATATATATATATATATATATATATATATATATATATATATATATATATATTATTATTAAAGTAAGGTGATATTTTTGCTTTCGTCCCACATTTATCCTACGCTAATTAAGATTATTATATACGCGAGTTTGTGCGTCATGCATCCACATCTTTCGTTTCAATTGCTTTTTGCTGGGCCTCAACCCATTAAATGCGGCCGAGTCAGCTGGCCTAGCTGCCTGCGCAAAAAATTAGCCACTGGGGTTTGTGATCGAACTCCAACCTCTGATCCAACACGAAGGCTTATGTACAATTGAGCTACATCCACTTTGTGTATAGAAATAGAATTGATTTTCTATTAAATAGTATTACATCGCACTTTCTTACATCCTACATTACCAATTTAAGTACATCTAAGATTTAATATTAATAAGCCATCTTGAAAGTCAATAAACAGATTGGGTCTCGTTTGATCACAAATAACGAACAAAATTAAGGCAACGAGGTGTTCAAACCCTGACGTGCATATATATGAATGAGGTGTGCATGCGGCTAGCTGGACAAATATATGTCCATTATGGGATAAATCAGTGACACATTAAGGCCATGAATGGCCGACACATATAAACGGATGGCAAAGCAGACGGTCTTTCGGGCTCAAGGATGAGAGGCGCATACGAGATCACGGACGGTAATAAGGACGACTGATAGCGCACACGGTTCTACACGATGTGCTCGCCACGCCAGCAGCCTAACGAAGAAGAAGCCGACCACACTTACAACCGCTCATGGGCTAGCTGTTATATTAGGCCAAACAAGGCGGCGCCAACGACATCATACCCTCCGTGAAGCTAGGAGCGAACATGACACGATTCAGGACGTTCAGCAGCGCCCCATGTTCTTCCCTACTCTACCTTGCGCACCTCGTGGCCACGCCTAGATTCAAGGACCAACACGAGTAGAGAATTTTTTTCAATCGAAGAGCTAGGAATTTTATATTGGAAAAATTGATTGAAACCATGTAAGAATTTGACATTTAAAGATGGATTAATTTTTTTACCTAATGCAAATTGTACAGATATTACGATGTGTGAGAAAAATGTTTAGCCAAAACATGTTTACAAAATTCACATAACTGAATGAATCTACAATAATAGCTAAATAAATACAATACGAATATAGTGGCTATTCAAATAACATTACAACCTCCATTTTAAAGTAAAAAATGTACAAAAAGCAATTGGTCACTCCAAATGAACCATCTTAGAAGAGAATCCTATCGATGAATATAAATCATATAGTGGAGAAAGTAGTTAGCAAAAAAATATGGTTGAACACATCCATGTGCAAATGAAATGCCATAAATCACATAAAGAAAGTATCATTTTCTTGCCGTGGATGTGTCTTGCGTACAAATCAATGTAAAATGCACAATATGAACCTAATAGAGGTTCCCAAAAAACTAAGAATATTCAGTCAAAAGTATATAAACTACAGAAAAAAACTCACATGGCTTTTGGTTCAGATTATTACAACTGTGGATTTGGTTGGTACAACGTTTGGGTAATTCTCTGATATATTATAACCATGTACTGAATGCATATTGAACATAAAGTTATACAATTTAAAAAGTGAGTGTAAGTATAAGAGAGGGTGTATGGATCAATTTTACCTTGCCGAGTGCGGGCCTCACGTCCAAGTCGATGTGATTAATTTTATAAGTTGTGTTGAACATGTGTACATGTACGTAGGTTTAGGTTTTGTATGTCGTACCTGGTGTGTCTCTCTCCCTTTGTATTTACTTGTATCTTGGGAAACAAGACACCGATCGCACCTCTTGTACCTATATATATGTGCCTAGTGCACGATCAATCAATCATCGATGCATCAAATCATTCTTTACATGGTATCTATCGCAAGTCGATCCTACCACTTCCGCTAACCCCACGTCGCCGCCGCTACCTCTCTCCCGCCGCGCCGCCCTCTCGCCGCGCCGCCTCTCCCCGCCGCGCCGCCCTCCCGCCGCTCCACCTCTCCCCGCCGCCGCCGCCTCGGGCCGCCGCCGCCACCGCGACTTACCGCCGCCCCACGCCGCCGCCGCCGCTACCCCTCTCCCTCCGCGCCGCCGCCATGTCGTCCGCCTCCTCCAACCCCTTCGCCGTTGACCCTGCTGAGATCCGCGACATCAACATCCACACACGCGTTCCCGTCGTCCTCGACGCCTGCAACTCCACGTACTTCGCGTGGAAGACGTAGTTCACGTTGGCACGTTGCTCTTCCGCGAGAACAGCCTCATGGATCATGTGGACGGCACCATCGACTCTCGCGACATGTTGGACGACGCCGAGTGGATCGCCATCGACGCCACCATCATCCGGTGGTTCTTCACCACCATCTCCAAGGACTTGTTCCACACGGTCGTGAGCGCTGACGACGACGCTCGTGCCCTGTGGGTCAAGCTGAACGGCCTCTTCACAGACAACAAGCTTCAGCGCCGCGTTTTTTTGCAGCAGGAATCTTTTGACTGTCATCAGGATGATCGGTCCATTGATGACTACTGCCGCCGCCTGAAGACATTGCCGGATGAGCTCCGCGACATTGGCGCCAAGATTGATGACGACCTCCTCCTCAGCACTCTCACCGCCGGCCTCAACGAGAACTTCGGCAACGCCGCCTCCAACCTCACCTTGATGCCGGAGCCCTCCTTCCCCAAGTTCGTGGCGTATTTGTGGTTAGAGGAGCGCCGGATGAAGGGAGTCAAGAAGCGTGTGCAGCATCACGCCCTCGCCGCCGGCACCTCCTGTGGCGCCCCACCACCCGCCGTCCCACCCGCGCCACGCCAGCAGCCGCCGCCTCCCACGCCTCCGGGGTTTTCCCCCTGCCGCCTGCGCCACCCGCTCCTCCCCCTGCCCCCCAGCAGCCCGATGGCGGGCGTCGTGGCAACCGTCGCGGGGGCGGCCGCAAGCAGCAACAGGCGCTGGGGGGGGGGGCTCGTCAGCAGTAGCAGGTCACCCCTCCATGGATGTACGGAACCAACCCGTGGACTGGCGTCGTCCACGCGTACTCCATGACGATCCCTCGGGCTCCCGCGCCGGGCATCCTCGGGCCCCGTTCGGCGAGCCACCAGGCTCTCTTCGTCGCGCAGAACGCTGCGCCCTACAGCGGCTATGGTGCCACGTCACTGCCAGCGCCCGCCTACGGTGCCGCCGCCGCACCGGCCTTCGGTGCCGCTCCTCAGGTGCCGTCACCGTGGGACCCGGCCCTCCTTGCTGCCCTGCACTCCGCCCCGCCACCCAGTTCCTATGGTGGTGGTGGTGACTGGTACATGGACTCGGGCGCCACCGCTCACATGACTTCTCATCCCGGTAACCTCATGTCTGCCACCCCTATTCATACTCCTACTCGCATCACCGTTGGTAACGGTTCCTCTCTACCCATTATACATGTCGGTCATATGTCTTTTCCTTCTTCTTCTACCCCTGTTAACATGTCTAATGTTCTTGTGTCTCCTAACTTAGTCACCAATCTAGTTTCTGTTCATCGCCTTACTCGTGACAATCCTATCACTGTTGAATTTGACAATATCGGTTTTTCTGTGAAGGACGCACATACACGGATGGTTCTCCACCGATGTGACAGCCCAGACGAGCTCTATCCGGTGCATCCCTCCGGCGCCACCTCCACCCGTCGCCCCGCCGCCTTCGCCGCTAGTGTCGATCTTTGGCATGCCCGCCTCGGTCATCCCAACTCCACCGTTATGCGTCAGATTCTACAGAGTTTTTCCTTCTCATGTAATAAGGTTGACAACCACACTTGTGAGGCTTGTCGTCTTGGCAAGCACGTTCGTCTTCCCTTTAGCGAGTCTACAAATATTTCCACCTTTCCGTTTCAGTTATTGCATAGTGATGTTTGGACGTCCCCGGTTGCAAGCAACACGGGCTTTTTATACTATATGGTGATATTTGATGACTTTACTCATTATGTGTGGACCTTCCCTCTCCGTCGCAAGTCCGATGTTCTTGCCACACTCACAGCCTTTTATTCATATGTCACCACACAGTTCGGTCGTCCTATTCTCGCTTTACAAACTGACAACGACAAGGAGTTTGACAACGTCGCCGTCCGCAATCTTCTTGTGTCGCACGACACCATCTTTCGCCTCACTTGTCCCTACACGTCCCAACAGAACGGTCGCGCAGAGCGCGTCATTCGCACCCTTAACGACTGTGTCCGCACGTTGCTATTCCACTCCTACGTGCCTCCTCGGTTCTGGCCGGACGCACTCGCGACCGCCAGCCTCCTTATTAACATTCGCCCGTGTCGCTCCCGCTGGAACTACACCCCTCACCAGCTCCTCTTTGGTGCGGTTCCATCTTATGATGGTCTTCGCATCTTCGGGTGTCTCTGTTATCCTAGCACCGCGTCCACTGCTCCTCACAAACTCGCTCCCCGGTCACTTCCGTGTATCTTCCTCGGTTATCCACCCAACACCAAAGGTTACCGGTGCTATGATCTAGTGTCCCACCGCGTTTTCACTTCGCGGCATGTGTACTTTGATGAGCTGGTGTTCCCGTTTCAGCAGGTATCGTCACCCTGGGCGTCTCCCGCGGCCCGGTTCGCCCCCTGCCTCCACCTCTGGCGAACCGTCTGGCCGCGCATTGGGCTCGGTCTTGCCCGCGCTCCCCGCGCCGGCGGGCCCCGTCGCCGCGGCACCCTCGGTCGTGCCTGCGCTCCCAGCGCCGGCGGCCCCCATCGTTGTGGCCTCCTCGGCCGCCCCCGTCGCGACCCCCGCCGCGGCCCCGGCCCCCGTCGCGGCCCCTGCCGAGGCCTCCTTGGCTGCCCTCGCTGCGGCACCGGCCCCCGTTGCGGCCTCCTCGGTGGGTCCCTCGACCACCCCCGTCGTCGCGGCTGCACCCATCACTGGTGTGGTCACTCGGGCTCGGACTGGGACACTGTGTCCTAGCACGCGCTACACATCTGACGAGTACGCGTGTGCTGCATCTACCTCAACACTATCTCCACTCCCCACCTCTGCTCGCGCAGCCCTTCGGGGTCCGAACTGGCTTGCTGCGATGCGTGAGGAGTTCAACGCCCTGCAGCGCAACTGTACGTGGCAGCTTGTCCCGCGGCCTCCCCGTGCCAATGTTATCACTGGCAAGTGGATCTTCCGCCACAAGACTCGCCCGGACAGCTCTCTCGAGCGCTACAAGGCGCGTTGGGTGGTGCGCGGCTTTCACCAACGCGTCGGCGTGGACTTCACCGACACCTTCGCCCCGGTTGTCAAACCGGGCACGATTCGCGCCGTCGAGAGCTTGCTGTCTCTCGCGCCTGGCCAGTCCACCAGCTCGATGTGTCTATTGCTTTTCTGCATGGCCATCTCGACGAGCAGGTGTTCTTTCAGCAGCCTACTGGTTTCGTCGACACCGACTATCCGGACCACGTGTGCTTGCTCTCCCGTTCTCTTTATGGGTTGAAGCAGGCACCTCGGGCCTGGTACCAGCGGATCACGGCATTTCTTCAGCAGCAAGGGTTCCGGTCTACACGGTCCGATGCCTCCCTGTTTGTTTATCATCAGGGTTCCGCCACCGCGTACCTCCTCCTGTACGTCGACGACATCATCCTGACTGCCTCCTCGCTAGCGCTCCTTCAGCAGATCACAGCTCGCCTCGGCACCGAGTTCGCCCTCAATGACTTGGGGGCTCTCCACTACTTCCTCGGCATCGAGGTTGTCCGCCGAGCCACTGGCTTCTTCCTGCATCAGCAGAAGTACGCCTACGAGCTTCTGGAGCGAGCGGGCATGCTTAACTGCAAGCCTGCTCCCACGCCTGTCGACACGAAGGCTAAGGTGTCCGCCGTCGAGGGCTCTCCGGCGTCCGACGCTCCCTTCTACCGCTCCATCGTCGGTGCGGTTCAGTACCTCACACTGACGCGTCCGGACATTCAGTACGCTGTCCAGCAGGTGTGCCTTCATATGCATGCTCCTCGTGATACACACTGGGCTCTGGTGAAACATATTCTTCGGTATATACGTGGCACCACAGCTATGGGTCTCACCCTGACGGCATCACCTGACACCAGCCTTGTCGCCTACTCCGACGCCGACTGGGCTGGGTGTCCCGACACTCGACGGTCCACTTCCGACTACTGCGTCTACCTTGGGCCCTCTCTGATTTCGTGGTCGTCTAAACGACAACCCACGGTCTCACGATCGAGCGCCGAGGCTGAGTACAGGGCCGTGGCCAACGCCGTCGCGGAGTGCTCTTGGCTACGACAGCTACTTCAGGAGTTGCTATGCGAGGTCACCAAGGCGACGCTTGTTTACTGTGACAACGTCTCCGCGGTCTATCTCGCCGCAAACCCTGTCACCGGCGAACGAAGCATATTGAGCTCGACATCCACTTCGTCAGGGAGCACGTCGCACTTGGTCGTGTTCGAGTTCTCCATGTGCCCACCGATCATCAGTTCGCCGATGTCATGACGAAGGGACTACCTACCTCGACGTTTGAGGGCTTTCGGTCCAGTCTCTGCGTCACCGGCGACACTTTGACTGCGCGGGGGGGGGGGTGTTGAACATGTGTACATGTACGTAGGTCTGGGTTTTGTATGCCGTACCTGGTGTGTATCTCTCCCTCTGTATTTACTTGTATCTTGGGAGACAAGACACCGGTCACACCCCTTGTACCTATATATATGTGCCTAGTGCACGATCAATCAATCATCGATGCACCAAATCATTCTCTACAAGTTGTAAACATTCCTTTTGCCTGTGCGTATCAATGACATTTGTGTCGTGCGATGACCAAGATAGGGCTGGCAAATATATTAACACATTGATTTTTCGATGGCCACCGCAAGCACTATCAGGCAAGGCGAAAAGACAGATATGCGATAATATAGGTGAGGCACCATGTTGAAATAGAGGACCCGAAGATGTGGAGGGCCTTGAGTTATGATTATTGAGTTAGGAACATCTAAAAAAGTCTCTCATTGCAGCGCATGGGCATTTATGCTAGTTACTAATAAAGCAAGGTGATATTCTTGGTTCCGTACCGCTTAGGTGATTTTATTGGTCCCATATATCTATTTGAGGTGGTACTAATATTGCCATCGGTAAAGATTTGGCAAATTATGTTTTTCCCGTCCATCATGGGCCGAGATTGTGGAGCAACAGCTTTACCCTAGCATGGGCCTGTGCGTATCAATGACATTTGTGTCGTGCGATGACCAAGATAGGGCTGACAAATATAGTAACACATTGTGATTCGGTGGCCACCGCAAGCACTATCAAGCAAGGCGAAAAGACAGATAGGCGATAATATAGGTGAGGCACCATGTTGAAATAGAGGACCCGGAGATGTGGAGGGCCTTGAGTTATGATTATTGAGTTAGGAACATCTATAAAAGTCTCTCATTGCAACGCATGGGCATTTATGCTAGTTACTAATAAAGCAAGGTGATATTCTTGGTTCCGTACCGCTTAGGTGATTTTATTGGTCCCATATATCTATATGAGGTGGTACTAATATTGCCATCGGTAAAGATTTGGCAAATTACGTTTTTTCCCGTCCATCATGGGCTGAGATTGTGGAGCAGCAGCTTTGCCCTAGCATGGGCCGAAATTGTGGAGCAGCGGACCAAAAAACAGTTAATATTTTCATGGGCATTGAACTCGTGACTTGTTGTTTCACATCAATGCACACAACCAACTGGGCTAAACCCTTTTGTGTGTTAGCAAACAAGGTTGGTTACAAAATTAATAGTACCACCTCGCTCCTTTTCATTAAAATTCATCAATTTATATACGTGTACGTATTGCAAGAAAATAAGCAGAGCTGCCTGGAGAATCTAAGACACAAATGATTATCTGCAATTAAAAAGACAAGAAAGGAAGGAATAACGTCAGGAAAACAATGGAAACAAAGTTGAATTAAATCGGACATGCTGAGGAATTGGTGTAATTAGTGCGGCTTGATTGCTTTCCTATTGTTTAAAAGCGGGGATGCACATCTAAAAAAGCAGGATGCATGCAGACAGAATTACTGCGCCTAATTGCTTTCCTATTTAAAAAGCCGGCATATATGCAGATAACGAAATTGATTATTAGGAAATCCAACATTAATTTTATATTTGAACTTTGCATTATTAGGGCTTGTTTGGGACTGCTCCACTTCACCAAAATTAGCTTCACACCATCAAATCCACTTTGAAGCAGATTCATACAGAAGTTGTCGCACTACCAAAGATAATGTTTGGCTTCCATGTAGCTCCAGCTTCAAGAATGAAAAAATTGGTGGAAAGGATCTTTTTGATTGGATGAGAGGGGAGAAACGAAGGGGTATCCACTTACTGGTAGGAGTGGTGGGTAATTTCTCCTCAACTCTAGCTTCTAGGATTTTTTGGAGCACCCCTTCACGAGCTTCATAAAAAACTGGAAGTTGTACCCCAGATTCTAGTTTTTTCTGTGGAGCGGCATAACATGGAGCTACCCCGTTTGGCTTGAGTTTTCTGGAGCGGAGCTGAATTTTAAGGAGCAGAGCAGTCCCAAACAGGCTCTTAATCTGATTTTTTTAGATAAAATCAAGCATTTTAATTGTACAATTTTGAACAAAAGTTTTGTAACTTCCCTAATTTCCTTCCTTGGTTCTTGATTTTAGCTAATTTTTCTTTTTTTGTTTGAGTGAAACTTTGGTAGACACGACAACAATTGCATTATGTTTACACTATCAGAGGAACAATCATTAGAGAGAAGAGTAACCTTATTTGTGACTTTTTAAGATATGGAGTGCACTAGATTTTTTTTCTTCAGAATTACTATCTTCTTCTATCCATCTTCATATAGAATTCGTCAAACTTGGATGAAAGAAGGGGCACGCGAAGCAAATTTGTGAAATGAACAAAATCTAACAATTCTCACTAAATCTGAATCCACGTCAAAAGTTTCTCCCGTTGCAACGCACGGTATATATATAGGTTTGCTAAAGTGTAAGTGCATCTAGTGCCCCCTAGTTGGTTTTGGAGTATTGATGACAAACGTGGTTGAGGGACTAATGTGTTTGTGAGAATTGCAGGATAACACAGGTAATAATCCCTCACTGATTCGGTTTTACATCCAGAGATGACCCCTAAAATTGTGTGAAGACATTGAAGACAGTGGTGGCGCGTGAAGACATTCACGTGAACATAATGACATATGAAGACATTCATTGAAGACTATAGAATGCGAAGACATAGTTTCTTTCGTAGTTCTTTTTATTCTTTCATAAGTCATAGGAACAACCGTACTGTTAAGTGGGGTCCAAGTGAACATAGTCGAATGACTGAAGTGATGCTCAACCAAAACACCTATGTCTTCGAGTGAAGACAAATGAGAGCAAATTTTATCCAGAGCTGGATAAGTCAGCTTTACTTGGAGCTCAAGCAAAGTTGCCGTGTGTGTTTATAATCCGATCGTTGGACACGTGTCAGTTCCTTAGTGACCAAGGGTCATTTCGGACATATCATGTCGGGTTGCCTCATGGCTACAAATATCCCACCCCCTACACCATAAACTGGTGGCTGCTTAGAGTTAGTGCACGGCTTTTGTCGTTTGAGAGCAACCCACCACCGAAGCCTTTGAGAGAAAAGATCCTTGCGAGGACAAAGCCCAAAACACCCAAAGCCAGAGAGTGTTAGGCATCACTGAAATCTTTCTGTCTGTGTGACCCGAAGACTTGTTACACTTGAGGACTGAGCTTCCTCCAGCCGGTTAGGCGTCACGTTCTGAGCGTCCTAGAGTGATTGTGGATCGTCAGTGAACGAAGTCTGTGAAGGTTCGGAAGGCTACCTTGAAGACTTGCCAGAGTGATTGGGTGAGGACCATGTGTCCTTATCTCAAGGGGAATACGGTGAGGACTGTGTGTCCGGGACTATGTGTCCTCAGGTGTGAATACCTAGCCGTCCTAACCAGATGTACAGTTTACACAACAACTGGAACTGGTCTACCAAATCCTTGTCTTCACCAAGCAACTGGTTCTATCCCCAACTTCCTTTACTTTTTAGTTTGTCTTCGTGAAGTCATTGCTTGTTTGTCTGGTCCGTTTGACTTCACTGTGAGAAGAATATTCACTGTTTAGCTTCAGTTATATCTTCCATCTCGATCCATGTTATCCAGCTGACAATAGTCTTCGTATTATCTTCATGATGCTTGCTTGACTATTGTGTGCCTGGATACGTTTATCTTCTGCTGCTTATCATATAGGTTCATTTCTATCGTTTGTCTTCAAAGCCCTCATGTTTTGAAGACTTTCATAAAAATCGCCTATTCACCCCCTCCAGTCGATAACTTGCACTTTCAATTGGTATCAGAGCAAGGTGCTCCCTTGTTCTGTGTGATTCGGTTTAACCACATGGAGTTTTAGCTATGTCGACTGCAGGGATAATCAAAGTCTCTGTTGTGTGGCCTGTCTTCGATGGCACTGATTACCCCTACTGGAAGAATAAGATGCGCATGCATCTTGAAGAAATTGATGTCGACCTCTGGTATGTCGTCAAGAACGGCGTTCTCAAGACCGGTGAAGGTGTCACTCTTGCTAATGTCAAGAAGTTCATTCAACTGAATTCAACTGCCAAGAATACCATCTATGGTCATCTAACCAAAGGACAGTATGGTCGTGTGAGTGCTCTGGAAACGTCGAAGCTAGTCTGGGACTGGCTCTCCAAGGTTAACGAAGGCGTCTCAACCCAGAGAGACTCAAGGATTAGTGTTCTTCGCAACCTCTTCAGCCGCTTCAAGAGAAACGATAATGAGAATGTCCAGCTCACATTTGATTGCCTCACTGACATCACAAATGAGCTTCATGCACTCAGCGCCATTGAGATCACCAAGCATGAAATCGTCAAGACACTCCTGAGATCACTTGACAGCTCGTTTGACACCCTAGCCCTGATGATTCAAGAACGTCCTGACTACAAGACTCTCGATCCGTCTGACATACTTGAGAGGCTCAACACACATGAGTTTCAGCTATTTGAGAAAAGAGACATCTATGGACCCAACTATGTCCGAACTCGCGCCTTGAAGGCAAAGTCTGTTTCCTCATCCGAAGAAGAATCTGACTGCAGTTCTGATGATCCCGAAGACATTGGAAAGGAGCTTGCCATGCTGGTGAAGAAGTCCCGGAAATTCACTAAGGAGAAAGGCTTCAGGAAATCTTCACGCAGCTCGAGAAGTGATGAAGCCTATGACCAGAAGAAGAGAACATGTCACAAATACAAGAAACTTGGTCACTACATCTCTGAGTGTCCACAGCGCGACAATGAGAACAACAACAAGAAGAACAACAAGGAATATGATTCTGATGACAACAACAAGAAGAAGAAATCCTCAAAGTCTTCTTCCAAGTCTTCATCAAAGTCTTCATCACACAAGAAGAGCTCATCTGGAAAGGCTCGTGCTTTTGTTGGCAAAGAGATGGATTCAGAGGAGGAGTCTGCTTCTGAGGAGGCAGATGTGGAGTCTGAGGAGGAGTCTGATTCAGGCGTGGCAAGCCTGGCTCTGGCTTCAGCATATGTCGCCAAGTCCATCTTCAACACTGAAGACCATGGCCTCGTCACCAACACAAATTCCAAGGATGAGGATGACTATGCTCCCACCTACTACTTCATGCCACGTGGTGCGAAGGTAAACTCACGCGATGCTTACTTTCAAACATCAAGTGAAGATGACTCTGATTGTGAATCCAAACCAAGCTACAAAACACTTGCTAAAATTGCAACTGAAAAACAGAAAGCTATGGAACATATTCAAAAATTGTTAGACAAACGCGATGATCTATTGGACACGGAAATGACCCGATCTCAATCCTTAATTGAAGACATCAAAAATCTTCATGTTAAGTAAGAGGAACTTGAAAGTCGTCATGAAACGCTCTCAACAACTCATGAAAAGCTTTCATATGATTATCTTCAAAGGAAGAAAGAACTCGAGAAATTGAGAGCGACTCATGAAGATCTTCAAAAATAAAACAAGTCACTTCGTGCTCAACAGATCAGTCCCGCTCAGCATGGATTTGAACCACCATGTCTAAAATGCCTTGAGTGTGATAACGCTACCTCTATTGTTGAATGTTCTATTGTTGCTACTTTTGCAATATCTTCAACTACTGATGTGGTAACTAACCCCTCTGATGAGGATACCACTACTATTGCTGATGAGAATGACAGGTTGAAGACATTGCTTGAAACAAGAATGTTCAAAAGTTTGAAAGGGCACCAGACACTTTGTGATGTTCTCAAGAAACAGATTCTGGACCGAAACCCTAAGAAAGAGGGTGTTGGGTTGGAAAGAAAAATGAATGTTGATGGTTCTTACTGGAAGCCTGAGCAGTATCCCAAAACCACATGGGCTGCTGCAAAGGGTCCACCAATAGATCCATCCACTTTATCTGTCTTCACTTGCGCTAACCCGATTATCATTGATGAATCCTTTGATGCAAACTATAAACTATTTAAGAATCAGAATAGTGAAGTGTTTGCCAGGATATCGTTACTAACTGCAGGAATGGGCCACCTATGAAGAAGATCTGGGTGCCCAAAAGTTGTCTTGAGAATATTCCTGTGAATGTCATCATGACACCACCTGGGAAGAAGACATACCCCAGACCAAAGGCTTCATATGGTCCAAAGGTTTCATACAGACAGAGCACTCAACAGAGTCACCCTAACGCCAATGTTTTGCAGGGAAATCATACTCAGACCTATGAATATGACCGTGTTTCCTCAAACCGCTATGTTCATAAAACTAAGAACTTTTCTGCTTATTCATATGAGTATTATTCACCTCCTGGAAGGCTATTTGCTAGGGCTCCTAAGCCAAAATTCTCTGATGCTGCACTTAGACTTATTGCTTCTAAGCCACCCCTAAATATGTGGATGGTGAAGAAAAATTAACTTGTCTTGCAGGGAAGGGTCTCCAGCCGAAAATCATTTTCTGACGCCAATTCCGGGGACCTTAAACATCTTGTGGGACGCAAGATTAAATGTCCAAATGGTTTAACCATGTATTTCGTCCCATGGTTTCTTGACAAGCTTCCTATCTTGGCTAACAAGGACCTAAACTTTAATAGCATGCTTGTTCGTCAAATGTTTATGCTTCACACTTCTCTTTGTGAAGACTATGCCGCTAACTGATCTGTAGGGTACTGCTTCGGAAGCCACTGAATGGATAATTGACAGTGGATGTACCAACCACATGACTGGTGATCGATGTCTTCTCATGGACTCAACTCTACGTCCTTCTCCCAAAAGTCACATCACATTCGCTGACACTGGTAAAATCAAGGTACCGGGACTTGGCAGAGTTGCTATCTCAAAGGATCAACACATGGACAAAGTAATGCTTGTTGAATCCCTTGGATACAACTTAATGTCAGTCTCCATGCTATGTGATCTAAACATGATTGTGATATTTGTAAAATTTTGTTGCCTTGTGCTTATGGAATCTGACATATCTCTAGTCTTCGAAGGACATCGAAAAGGTGATATGTATATGGTAGATTTCTCTGCAGGGCCATAGCTCGCCGTTTGTCTTCTCGCAAAAGCTTCAGAGTGCTGGCTTTGGCATCGAAGACTTGGTCACGCTGGCATGAGGAACCTACACACTCTCGTTAAGAAGAAGCATGTCATAGGCATCGAGGGCGTCAAGTTCAAGAAAGATCATCTGTGTGGTGCTTGTGAAGCTAGAAAGATGACTAGGGCCAAGCATCCCTCAAAGACAATCATGACTAGATCTCGTCCCTTCGAGCTGCTTCACATGGACTTATTTGGCCCTACTCACTACTCTACTCTTACTACCACTTCTTGCTTATATGGTTTCGTGATTGTTGATGACTACTCCAGATACACTTGGGTGCATATAATCCTATTTAAGACTGAAGTGCAGGATGTCTTCAGACGCTTCGCAAATCGAGCCATGAACAATTATGGCATCAAGATCAAGCATATCAGAAGTGACAATGGAACTGAATTCAAGAAAGCTGGGCTCGACACCTATCTTGATACATTGGGCATCACGCATGAGTTCTCCGCTCCATATACACCTCAACAGAATGGTATCATTGAGCGCAAGAACCGGACTCTCATTGAGATGACACGTACTATGCTTGATGAATACAAGACACCAAGAAGGTTCTGGCCTGAAGCCATTGATACTGCATGTCACATCATCAACAGAGTTTATCTTCACAAGTTCTTCAAGAAAACATCATATGAACTTCTGACTGGTAAGAAGCCAAACGTCAGATATTTCAAAGACTTTGGTGCTAAGTGCAGGATCAAGGGATCCACATCACACCTCCAAATTTGCACCGAAAGCACATGAAGGTTTTATGCTTGGTTACGGAAAGGATTAGCACACCTACCGGGTCTTCAATCTCTTTCACTATAAAGTGGTTGAAATCGTAGATGTGCGCTTCGATGAAACTAACGGCTCGCAAAGGGAGCAGCTGTCAAATGTGCTAGATGAAGCTTCTCCAAGTGAATCTATCAAACAAATGGGTACAGGAGAAGTTATACCACCGAGGAACCAACTGAAGAGGAAATCATCATCTCTCCACCTAGTCATCCTAAAGACAATGCTCAACATGAAGCCAATCCTGAACAAGAAGAAAATCAACAGCTTGAGCAAAGTCTTCACACAGCTCATCCTCGGGTTGCTAATGAAGTCCAAATTGAAAAGATTCTTGATGGCCTTAATGCAACTGGTCCACTTACTCGCTCAAAAGCAACTCAGCTAGCCAACTTCTGTGGTCACTCTGCATTTGTCTCAATATCTGAACCCAAGAAAGTTGATGAAGCCTTTATGGAATCTGAATGGCTTCAAGCAATGCAAGAAGATCTTCAATAGTTTGAGCTGAATAATGTGTGGGAACTTGTAAAGCATCCTGATCCACGGAAGCATAACATCATTGGCACCAAATGGATCTATCGCAACGAACAAGATGAGCATGGTCAAGTCGTCGAAAACAAGGCTCGTCTCGTTGCTCAAGGCTATACCCAAGTATAAGGAATTGACTTTGATGAAACATTTGCTCCTGTTGCTAGGCTTGAAGCCATTCGCATACTGCTAGCATACGCCAACCATCATAACATATTTCTCTATCAAATGGATGTGAAGAGCGCCTTTCTGAATGGGAAAATTGAAGAAGAAGTGTATGTTGCACAACCTTCAGGCTTTGAAGACCCAAAGCGCCCTGAGATGGTTTACAAGCTCAACAAGGCACTGTATGGCCTCAAACAAGCCCCCTGGTTTACAAGCACGCCCCCTGCCTCGTGGGCCCCCTGTTGCTCCACCGACGTCTTCCCCGACTCCATATATTCACTTTCGGGGAGAAAAAAAATCGGAGAGAAGGAATTATTGCATTTTACGATACTGAGCCGCCACCAAGCCCTAATCTCTCTCGGGAGGGATGATCTAAAGTCCGTTCAGGGCTCCGGAGAGGGGAGATCGTCGCCATCGTCATCATCAACCTTCCTCCATCACCAATTCCATGATGCTCACCGCCGTGCGTGAGTAATTCCATCGTAGGCTTGCTGGACGGTGATGGGTTGGATGAGATTTACCATGTAATCGAGTTAGTTTTGTTAGGGTTTGATCCCTAGTATCCACTATGTTCTAAGATTGATGTTGCTATGACTTTGCTATGCTTAATGCTTGTCACTAGGGCCCGAGTGCCATGATTTCAGATCTGAACCTATTATGTTTTCATGAATATATGTGTGTTCTTGATCCTATCTTGCAAGTCAATAGTCACCTACTATGTGTTATGATCCGGCAACCCCGAAGTGACAATAATCGGGACCACTCCCGGTGATGACCGTAGTTTGAGGAGTGCATGTATTCACTATGTGTTAATGCTTTGGTCCGGTACTCTATTAAAAGGAGACCTTAATATCCCTTAGTTTCCATTAGGACCCCGCTGCCACAGGAGGGTAGGACAAAAGATGTCATGCAAATTCTTTCCCATAAGCACGTATGGCTATCTTCGGAATACATGCCTATATTACATTGATGAACTAGAGCTAGTTCTGTGTCACCCTATGTTATAACTATTACATGAGGAATCGTATCTGACATAATTATCCATCACTGATCCAATGCCTACGAGCTTTTCACATATTGCTTGTTGCTTATTTACTTTTCCGTTGCTACTGTTACAATCACTACAAAACTACTATCGCTACCTTTGCCACTGTTACCGTTACTTCCATATTACCTTGCTACTAAATTACTTTGCTGTAGATACTAAGTTTTCCAGGTGCGGTAGAATTGACAACTCAGCTGCTAATACTTGAGAGTATTCTTTGGCTCCCCTTGTGTCGAATCAATAAATTTGGGTTGAATACTTTACCCTCGAAAATTGTTGCGATCCCCTACACTTGTGGGTTATCAAGACTATTTTCTGGCACCGTTGCCGGGGAGCATAGCTATATTCTTTAAGTCACTTGGGATTTATATCTGCTGATCACTATGAAGAACTTGAAAGACTCAAAAACCAAGATTTATCCCTCAACTACGAGGGGAGGTAAGGAACTGCCATCTAGCTCTGCATTTGATTCACCGTCTGTTATGAGTAAACTTGCGACACCTACTCCTGCTATTGAATCTGATATGTCGCATGTTCTCGATGATGCCACTTCTGCTATGTATGATGAAACTACTTCTATGCTTGATAATACTGTGCCACTAGGTGAATTTCTAGATGAACAAATTGCTAAGGTTAGGGAGAATGCAAATATTGAAACTGATAATATTGATGAAAGTGATGATGAAGATTCTCCCCTAGATATGAATTGCCTGTTATTCCTGAGGGTTATGTTATGGATGAAGAAATTGCTAGAGACTTTCTTGCTTGCAATGATAGATATGATCTTAAGAAATTATTAGCTAAGCTGAAAGAAAAGTCTTTGAATGCTAGAATGAAATATGACCCTGCATTTGCTACTTCACCTATCTTTGTTACTGATAAGGATTATGACTTCTCTGTTGATCCTGAGTTAATTACTTTGATTGAATCTGATCCTTTCCATGGCTATGAATCTGAAACTGTTGTGGCACATCTTACTAAGTTGAATGATATAGCCACCCTGTTTACCAACGAGGAAAATATTCGTTATTACTATATCCTTAAGTTATTTCTGTTCTCGTTAAAGGGTGATGCTAAGACATGGTTCAATTCTTTTGATCCTGGTTGTGTGCGTAGTCCCGGGGATATGATTTATTACTTCGCTACTAAATATTTTCCCGCTCATAAGAAACAAGCTGCCTTACGAGAAATATATAATTTTGTGCAAATTGAAGAAGAGTCTCCCACAAGCTTGGGGGAGGCTTCTCCAATTACTTAATACTTTGCCTGATCATCCTCTTGAGAGGAATGTAATACTTGATGTCTTTTATAATGGACTTACCTATGCTTCTAGAGACCACCTGGATAGTTGTGCTGGTTGTGTTTTCAGGGAAAGAACAATTGATCAAGCTGAATTACTATAGAATAATATGTTGACCAATGAAAATAATTGGACACTTCCTGAACCAGCCCCTAAGCCAACTCTGAAGAAAAGGGGTGTTCTATTTCTGAGTCCTGAAGATATGTAGGAGGCAAAGAAATCTATGAAAGAAAAAGGTATTAAAGTTGAAGATGTTAAGAATTTACCGCCTATTGAAGAAATACATGGTCTTGATAACCCGACACAGGTAGTAAAGGTAAATTCTCTTTATAGATTTGATGAAGGTGATATTCCTCGTTATAAGTTTGTTAGCCAATGCTTAGATGAGTTTGACAATTTTATTGTGAAACAAGAAAACTTCAATGCTTATGTTGGTAGACAATTGCAACGTAATGCTTATATGATAGAACGCTTGAGTGATTATATGTCTAGAGTTAAAGGTGAATTGAAACTCATTAGTAAACATGCATCTATGGTTACCACTCAAGTCGAACAAGTACATAAAGCACAAAATGGTTTGCTTAATGAATTAAATAGTAAGAAAAATGATAATGTTGTTAGAGTTATGACTAGAGGTGGTAAAATGACTGAGGAACCTCTGTATCCTGAAGGCCACCCTAAGAGAATTGAGCAAGATTCTCAGAGAGCTAATGTAGAAGCACACAGTTCTTCTAAGAAGAAGAAAAAGAAAAATGATAGGACTTTGCATGCTTCTAGTGAACCTGTAGCTGACACACCCGAGAATCCCAATGACATATCTGTCTCTAATGGTGAGACACAATCTGGTAATGAACATGAACCTAGTGATAATGTTAATGATGATGTTCATGATGATGCTCAACCTAGAAATGATAATGATGTCGAGATTGAACCTGCTGTTGATCTTGATAACCCACAATCAAAGAGTCAACGTTACGATAAGAGAGACTTTGTTGCTAGGAAGCACGACAAGGAAAGAGAACCATGGGTTCAGAAACCCATGCCTTTTCCTCCTAAACCATCCAAGAAAAAGGATGATGAGGATTTTGAGCGCTTTGCTGAAATGATTAGACCTATCTTTTTGCGTATGCGTTTGACTGATATGCTTAAAACAAATCCTTATGCTAAGTATATGAAAGATATTATTACTAATAAAAGAAAGATACATGAAGTTGAAATTTCCACCATGCTTGCCAACACTTTTAAGGGTGGAATACCAAAGAAACTAGGAGATCCAGGAGTACCAACTATACCTTGCTCCATCAAAAGAAACTATGTTAAAACTCCTTTATGTGATCTTGGAGCCGGTGTCAGTGTTATGCCTCTCTCTTTATATCATAGACTTGACTTGAGTAAGTTGACACCTACTGAAATATCTTTGCAAATGGCCGATAAATCAACTGCTATACCTGTCGGTATTTGTGAGGATGTGCCTGTTGTGGTTGCAAATGTTACTATTCTAACGGACTTTGTTATCCTTAATATTCCCGAGGACGATAGTATGTCTATTATCCTTGGTAGACCCTTTTTGAATACTGCAGGTGATGAGGACATCACTAACAAGGTTACACCCACAGCTCCAACTGACACATATACAGGACCAATTACTAGAGCTCGCGCACGCCAATTAAATTACCAGGTACTTTCGTTTCTTGGTAATGAATCTAATGTTCATGAGAATATGATGTTGCCTAAATTGGATACATTTGTCTTGCTTACAAATGAAGGGCCCAGCTTGGACAAGAAGGATGAACATTGGAGCAAGATCAAGCATGGAGATGATGGCATGCGCAAGGGGAACAAGAATGGAGTTTCAATTGATGATTTCAGGACTTTGAAGCCACCATAATGAGTGCGAGAAGCCTTGGACGAAATATACAAGATGCCACTTCATAAATTTCGTCCAGAGGCTATTATAGGTGCTGCGTCACCTTATTATTGAGCCAGGCCCATGTAATTTCGAAATACTTGAGTATAGGCTGTTTTTAGAGTCTGTATGTGTGGGGAAACAAGAGTTAGGGTTGGTTTCGGACCCCTCCACCAAGGGCCACGGAATTCCCCCCTATTTCCCCCATATATACAGCCCTTAGGGCGTCGTTTAGACTTTGGGTTTTGTTTAGATTAAAGTTCGCCATAGCTGCAACTTCGCGTACTTCGTTTGTGTTCAACGACCAGACCAAGACGTCACAGAACCCCACTTGATCAATAAAGCTTTCCTCTTGAATTCGCAATATCCAGATTGCAATCTCACTTTCTTGCTTGTTCTTCGTTTGCCTGCAGGAAACAGACCTTCGTGGTCAGGTTGATCGTGCTCCGGCGTGGTCAATAACCTCTCGGAGTTGGTTTAGCGATTGCTAAGGCGCGACGTCCTCGCACGTTCGTAGTCGGATCATCAAAGTCGACTTCCTCCAAAACGATAGCCACCATCTCATCGAAAGACGGGACACCTTTGCCTCTATCAAGTGGTATCAGATTTCTAGGTTGCTCGGTGAGATTTTACAGTTTTTCGTAGATTAGATCGAGTCTGTTCTTCATACCTACAGTCCACGAAAAAGACAAAAAAAATTAGGGTTAGTTCATCCCATCCGAACCAATCTGAGCCTTTGCATAATCTTTTCTGTATTTGCTTTGTTGAATTTGCGGTTGCATCGTCGTGTCAAGTTGCTGGTCTTAGCGTCTAGTTCTTTAGAGTTTCGAGTTCTCTTCACAGTTTGTCACGTCGCCGCCGCACCATATTCATCGCCGCTGCCATACCACCACTGCTGCCATATCCCACCACCGCCACCACATACCACCACCGCTGCCATAACCTACCACCGCTGCCATATCCTACCACCATATATCCACCGCCAATCCGAGTTCTTTTCATATTAGGTTTGTTCTCGAGATCCATCTAGATTTCGGATTTGTGTTTCTTTGCCTGCGTAGGTCTCGAAAAAAAAAATAGTCTGGAGACCCCCGGGCAGTTTTTAGGCCAAAATTTCGACAGGTGAAAATATTTTTTCCCTATCTTACTTTTGGGCTTTTCTGAGTCTTTTGAGACACGTGCCACCATACTGTTTTTTACCGCACTTTTTCGTCGTCGCTGCCCTGATTCCGAAAAAAAATTCGTCAACAAAATTTCGTGCCTATCATCTTAGTTTGACTTGGGAAGTGTTTTGAGACACTCGCCATTATAGTGATTTTCGGCAAAAAAAAACAGCGCAAAAAAAAGAGCGCAAAAAAAAGAGGCGAAAAAAATATATCAGAGTGTGCTTTCCCCTTTATTACGTGCAGCGCCGTGATTTTGTTAGTGTTCTAGGCTCGCGTCTCTAGTATGGTCTAGCCTAGGACCAGCACAGTACCGTCGTTGAGCGTTTATTCAACTTTGCATCTCTGAATTGATTATTGCTGACCACTTTTGCTACCATCTTATAAGCCTTCCCAGCTCCACATACATCTACGTCATGCGTTTGACTCTCCCTGGTAATCGCTTTATCCAAGCTTTGAGAGTTTTGACTGCCACGGTTGCCGATCACCACCTGCTGCTGGGTAAGAACTGGTAAGAATTTGAGATTTGCTTGTCGGATTTGTGACACCCGCCACCACCACCACTTATTAGTAGTCTGTAGGATCATATTCTTGTGTGTTTCTATTGCTGCTAGCCATGCCAGGATCACAAGTCGACGAGACTGACTGGGAGAACTTGACGAACAAGGAGCTTCATGATAAGTTTCAGCAAATGATGAGTGTACAGGTGCAAGATGTGCTAAACACATTGGACGAGGCCATGGAGAAGATAGTTGGCATGGAGAAGACGTTTAAAACAAAGCTCGATAACAAGTTTGCTGAATTGCTTTCGCGTTTTCCACCACCACCGGCTGCTGCAGCTGTCCCACCTCTACAACAACAACAACAACAACAACGTCGCCTTCCGAATCAAGTGGGACGAGCACAGCGCGTTCCCCTTGAGACTGGTCAAGCTTCTGGTGCTGCTGTTGATGTTTCTGTAGCTCTTGCTGCTACTGCAGAGGTGGAGGATCATTACGAGGATGAGGTTGACCAAAATTAGAACTACGTGCAACAACCAGCACCACCACCACCAGGTCGTCCTCATGCATATCATCGCAACGGTAGGGCTGCACCACCACCTGAGGTACATGACCATCTTCCTAAACTGAAATTGAATATTCCACCATTTGAGGGTAGATATGTTCCTGATATATATCTTACTTGGGAGTTAGAAACTGAACACGTTTTACATGTTTACATTATCCCGAGGAGAGACGTGTTCCCGCTGCTGTTTGTGCTTTCACTAGTTTTGCATGTGTTTGGTGGTCTGAACATTGTAGATTATATCCTATTCCAGCTACTTGGGCTGCTTTGAAAACTGCTATGCGTACTCGTTGTGTTCCACCATATTATCAACGTGAATTACTTCAAAAACTGCAGCGCTTAAGACAAGGAAAAAATTGTGTAGAAGAATATTATCAGCAATTACATACTGGCCTGATTTGATGTGGCATTGTTGAGGAGAATGAACCTATGCTTGCACGTTTTATGGGTGGATTAAATAGAGAGATTCAGACCATTCTAGAGTATAAGGATTATACTAATATCACTCGTTTATTCCATCTTGCTTGTAAAGATGAACGTGAAGTGCAGGATCGACAGGCATTGGCGCGGACTAACTTTTCTGCAGGTCGACCTTCATCATGGACACCGCGTGCATCCTCTACTTCCACACATTCTACTATACCGACACCTCCATCAGCTGTTACCTCCAGCCGTGATACAAGGAAGCAGGCACAACCACCATTATCTGCCAAGAGCACACCTATTGGGCCTGCACAGAGTTCTTCTTCTTCCATGGCATCAACAGGGCACACCAGTGATATTATTTGTCGTCGTTGTAAGGGAAGAGGACATTTTGCGAGAGATTGCAAATCTCAGCGTGTGATGATTGCTACTGAGGATGATGGATATGAATCCGCTAGTGACTATGATGAGGAGACTTTGGCTCTTATTACACGTGAAGAACACGGCGGAGACGATTCTGATCATGAGACGCAATACATGGCTCCTGAAGATGCTGACAGGTATGAATGTTTAGTTGCTCAACGTGTTTTGAGTGTGCAGGTTACACAAGCTGAGCAAAATCAGAGGCATAATTTGTTCCATACAAAGGGAGTTGTGAAGGAACGTTCTGTTCGCGTGATCATAGATGGAGGGAGTTGCAACAACTTGGCTAGCATGGAGATGGTGGAGAAGCTATCTCTCACCACAAGACCACATCCACATCCTTACTACATCCAATGGTTCAACAACAGCGGCAAGGTTAAGGTAACACGTACTGTTCGTGTGCATTTTAGTATCTCTACATATGCTGATTATGCTGATTGTGATGTGGTACCTATGCAAGCATGTTCCTTATTACTTGGTAGACCATGGCAATTTGATAAAAATTCTGTACACCATGGTAGAAACAATCAGTATACTCTTGTTCATAAGGATAAAAATATTACTTTGCTTCCTATGACTCCTGATTCCATTTTGAAAGATGATATTAATAGAGCTAATAAAGCAAAACAGGAGAAAAATAAGAGTGAAAATCAGATTGTGGCAAAAGAATTTGAGCAACAAATGAAGCCTAATAATAAACCATCTACTGTTGCTTCTGAAATTAAATTGAAAACTGCATGTTTATTTGCCACCAAATCTGATATTGATGAGCTAGATTTTAGCAAATCTGTTTGCTATGCTTTTGTGTGCAAAGAGGCATTATTTTCATTCGAGGACGTGCCTTCCTCTTTGCCTCCTGCTGTCACTAACATTTTGCAGGAGTTCGCCGACGTCTTTCCACAAGACGTGTCACCGGGATTACCACCTATTCGAGGGATTGAGCATCAGATTGACTTAATTCCCGGTGCATCGCTACCCAACCGCGCACCATACCGTACCAATCCAGAAGAGACGAAGGAGATTATGCGTCAAGTACAGGAGCTACTCGACAAAGGTTATATACGCGAATCCCTTAGTCCTTGTGCTGTTCCTATTATTCTAGTGCCGAAAAAGGATGGTACATTGCGTATGTGTGTTGATTGTAGAGGCATTAATAATATTACTATTCGTTATCGTCATCCTATTCCTAGGCTAGATGATATGCTTGATGAATTGAGTGGCTCTACAGTTTTCTCCAAAGTTGATTTGCGTAGTGGATACCATCAAATTCGTCTGAAATTGGGAGATGAATGGAAAACAGCATTTAAAACTAAGTTTGGATTATATGAGTGGTTAGTCATGCCTTTTGGGTTAACTAATGCACCTAGTACTTTCATGAGATTAATGAATGAAGTTTTACGTGCTTTCATTGGACGATTTGTGGTAGTATAGTTTGATGATATATTGATTTTTAGCAGATCTTTGGAGGAACATTTGGAACATTTACGTGCTGTTTTTATTGCTCTACGTGATGCATGTTTGTTTGGTAACCTTGGAAAGTGCACCTTTTGCACCGACCGAGTCTCTTTTCTTGGCTATGTTGTTACTCCACTGGGAATTGAGGTTGATAAAGCCAAGATTGAAGCTATTGAGAGTTGGCCGCAGCCCAAAACGGTCACACACGTGAGGAGTTTCCTTGGCCTCGCTGGATTCTATCGGCGTTTTGTGAGATATTTCAGCACCATTGCTGCACCTCTCAATGAGCTTACAAAGAAGGATGTGCCTTTTGTTTGGGGTACTGCACAGGAAGAAGCATTCACGGTATTGAAAGATAAGTTGACACATGCTCCTTTACTCCAACTTCCTGATTTTAACAAGACTTTTGAGCTTGAATGTGATGCTAGTGGAATTGGGTTAGGAGGTGTGTTATTACAAGATGGTAAACCTGTTGCATACTTTCCTGAAAAATTGAGTGGGCCTAGTCTGAATTATTCTACTTACGATAAGGAATTATATGCTCATGTTCGGACTTTGGAAACATGGCAACAGTATTTATGGCCCAAAGATTTTGTTATACATTCCGATCATGAATCTTTGAAGCATATTAAAAGTCAAGCAAAACTGCACCGTAGACATGCTAAATGGGTTGAATTCATAGAGACTTTCCCTTATGTTATTAAACACAAGAAGGGAAAAGAAAATGTTATTGCTGATGCATTGTCTCGTCTTTATACTATGCTTTCACAACTTGACTTTAAAATATTTGGTTTGGAGACCATCAAAGATCAATATGTGCATGATGCTGAATTTAAAGATGTATTGCGGAATTGCAAAGAAGGGAGAACATGGAACAAGTTCGTCGTTAATGATGGATTTGTGTTTCGTGCTAACAAGCTATGCATTCCAGCTAGCTCTGTTCATCTTTTGTTGTTGCAGGAGGCGCATGGAGGAGGATTAATGGGACACTTTGGCGTGAAGAAGACGGAGGACGTACTTGCTACACATTTCTTTTAGCCAAAGATGCGATGGGATGTTGAGCGTTTTGTTGGTCGCTGCACTACATGTCAAAAAGCTAAGTCACGACTCAATCCTCATGGTTTATATATGCCTTTGCCTGTCCCTAGTGTTCCTTGGGAAGATATATCTATGGACTTTGTTTTGGGTTTACCTCGAACAAAGAAGGGGAGGGATAGCATATTTGTTGTCGTGGATAGGTTCTCGAAGATGGCACACTTTATACCATGTCATAAAAGCGATGATGCTGCTAATGTTGCTGATTTGTTCTTTCGTGAAATTATTCGCTTGCATGGTGTGCCAAATACTATTGTTTCAGATCGTGATACTAAATTTCTTAGCCACTTTTGGAGATGTGTATGGGCTAAGTTGGGGACTAAACTGCTTTTTAGTACTACTTGTCACCCCCAAACTGATGGACAAACTGAAGTAGTCAACAGAACTTTGTCTACTATGCTTAGGGCTGTTTTGAAGAATAATAAGAAAATGTGGGAAGAATGCTTGCCTCATATTGAATTTGCTTATAATCGTTCGTTGCATTCTACTACTAAGATGTGCCCTTTTGAAATTGTCTATGGTTTCCTACCTCGTGCACATATTGATTTGTTGCCTCTTCCATCTTCGGAGAATGTTAATTTTGATGCTAAACAACGTGCTGAATTGATCTTAAAAATGCATGAGTTAACTAAGGAAAATATTGAGCGCATGAATGCTAAATATAAACTTGTTGGAGATAAGGGTAGAAAACGTGTTGTCTTTGCACATGGAGATCTTGTTTGGTTACATTTGCGTAAGGATAGGTTTCCTAATTTGCGCAAGTCAAAGCTAATGCCACGTGCTGATGGTCCTTTCAAGGTGTTAGAGAAAATAAATGATAATGCATATAAACTTGAGCTGCCTGCAGATTTTGGGGTTAGTCCCACATTTAACATTGCAGATTTGAAGCCTTACTTGGGTGAGGAAGATGAGTTTCCGTCGAGGACGACTTCAATTCAAGAAGGGGAGGATGATGAGGACATCACTAACAAGGTTACACCCACAGCTCCAACTGACACATATACAGGACCAATTACTAGAGCTCGCGCACGCCAATTAAATTACCAGGTACTTTCGTTTCTTGGTAATGAATCTAATGTTCATGAGAATATGATGCTGGCTAAATTGGATACATTTGTCTTGCTTACAAATGAAGGGCCTAGCTTGGACAAGAAGGATGAACATTGGAGCAAGATCAAGCATGGAGATGATCGCATGCGCAAGGGGAACAAGAATGGAGTTTCAATTGATGATTTCAGGACTTTGAAGCCACCATAATGAGTGCGAGAAGCCTTGGACGAAATATACAAGATGCCACTTCATAAATTTCGTCCAGAGGCTATTATAGGTGCTGCGTCACCTTATTATTGGGCCAGGCCCTTGTAATTTTGAAATACTTGAGTATAGGCTGTTTTTAGAGTCCATATGTGTGGGGAAACAAGAGTTACGGTTGGTTTCGGACCCCTCCACCAAGGGCCACGAAACTCCCCCTTCTTTCCCCCATATATACAGCCCTTAGGGCGTCGTTTAGACTTTGGGTTTTGTTTAGATTAAAGTTCGCCATAGCTGCAACATTGCGTACTTCGTTTGTGTTCAACGACCAGACCAAGACGTCACAGAACCCCACTTGACCAATAAAGCTTTCATCTTGAATTCGCAATATCCAGATTGCAATCTCAGTTTCTTGCTTGTTCTTCGTTTGCCTGCAGGAAACAGACCTTCGTGGTCAGGTTGATCGTGCTCCGGCGTGGTCAATAACCTCTCGGAGTTGGTTTAGCGATTGCTAAGGCGCGACGTCCTCGCACGTTCGTAGTCGGATTGTCAAAGTCGACTTCCTCCAAAACGATAGCCACCATCTCATCGAAAGACGGGACACCTTTGCCTCTATCAGCAGGGGCTGTTATTGATTGCAACAAAGGCAATGTCACTTTTCATGTCAATGGTAATGAGCATACGATACACTTTCCGAGGAAACAACCTCAGGTCCACAGTATCAATTCTATTGGAAAATTTCAACGATTACTATTGGAGGTTTTGAATTTCCTCTTCCTACCGTCAAGAAGAAATATGATATTCTTATTGTTGGGGACATGCATATCCCCATTGAGGTAACCTAGTGTTATTCGAAAATTCTCCGGTTTCATGTTATTCAGAAAGAGTTTATTAATAACACCTAATCAGCCTTGTTAATGGATTCCTTTTGATGAGCATGAGATGGGTGAATCTAGATAACACAACTTTCTACCCTCCTTTTACTTTCTGTTCATTAGATTAAATAAAGCAAAAATAGTATTTTCTGTCTGTTTTGAGAGTTATCCATGTAATAAAAAATACCCCGAAAATAAAAGTTCTCCAAATACCCCAAAAATCAAATATGTTTTTTTCCAGAATATTTGAGAATATTTGGCACCGAGAACACAACAGGGGGAGCCAGCGCCTGGCCACAAGGGTGCAAGGCGCGCCCACCCCCCTGGGCGCGCCCCCTGCCTCATGGGCCCCATGTGGACCCCCTCCACTTACTCCAGCACCCACACACTCCTTCTTCCTCCCAAAAAAATCACTATCCAGCTCAAGCACGAGTTCTAGCTCATCTTGCTGCCATTTTCGATCTCCTTGCTCAAAGCTCCATTCACAAAACTGTTTGGGGAGATTGTTCCTTGGTATGTGACTCCTCCATTGGTACAATTAGTTTTTGTTCTAGTGCTTTATTTATTGCAAATTTTTGCTACTTAGGTGATCCTGTTCTTGAGCTTGCATGTCAAATTTATGTGGTTCCAAGTAGTTCTAATGCATGATATAGTCTCTAGGCACTTGTAGGAGTAGTTGCTATCAATCTTGTTGAGTTTGGTTCAATTTTATTTTGAGTCTCTAAAAATTTTAGAAATTTTCAGAGGAAGAAAATGATGAGGAGATTGTTGAGAGGCTCTTCCAGTCAAAGTTCAAAGGATAAGCAGAAGGAAGAGAATAAGAATCCCAAATACAATCTTTCTCGCACTGTGGAAGTTTGGCCGTGTGAATGGCCTTGCAATGAGTTTTTGGAAGCCGCTAGGATTTATAAAGACTTTTATTATTTGGCGGAGAATGCAGGCCTCACCGACTTCCGCCACGACCAGCGTGAACAGTATCTCTTGCACTCTAATATTTTCACGCAAAACTTTCATTTTCATGCTAATAAATCACCACCTTCAGTGGAGTTTCGTTTATATGATGAGGTTAAGGAGATGTCGTTCTATGAATTTTGGCAAGTATGCAAAATACCCTTTGCTGGTAGTCTTGAGGAACCACGTCGTAAAGATGTTGAGGGGTTTATTGATATGATAGTTGTAGGGGAATGGAGGCAAGTTTCAGGGGCAAGAATTACAGTATACATTTTCCTGTTCTACGCTACTTTGCTATATTTGCTAGTAGATGCTTAGTTGGCCGCGGGAACAGTGGGAATATTAGTGCCCCTGATATTGTCATTTTGCGCCATGCTTTGTTTCAAGACACAACTTTTAGCTTGGGTGCGATTGTTGCTAAACATTTGAGTCTGAACCGTACAAAGGGTCCCATCTTTGGAGGCATCTTTGCTTCATGCCTTGCTGAACGCTTTAGAATACCTATTAGGCATCATGAGAAGGAGGAAAAGTTACTGACCCCGGTGTTTCTAGATTATAAGAGTATGATAGCACATGATTTTATTGTTAAAGACAAGAAGAAGTTGCTTAAGTGTAAATTGAGGTTTGATGAAAAATATTATGAGATTATTACCTTGCATGCACCATCTCTATTTGATCTATTTTCAGGCACATACCTCGTTTTTCCAGATGCCGTCTATAAATACTGGAGCCAGGAACAAGGTTCAGAGCCGGAGCCGGAACCACCACTCGACCCTTATCGGCAGTCGATTTATCGGTGGGACCCGGATGAGATTGCCAACCAGTGGCACCGAGAGGACGCTCCTCCGTGCACCGGAGAGAGTAGCTTTGATCCGTGGCAATAGACCAACTTAGGCTAAAAGTCTAAGCTTGGGAGAGTACATATTTCTAACCGACATTACATTCATGTTCACACACTTATTCCAGTAGTCGATGCTCACACTCTTTCATCGTACTATGCATGCTAGTTTCATTTCTTTTCTTAGTCCTTTTCATGTGTGTTAGAAAAACCTTAAGAAAAAAAAATTAGTTGCAGCTTTTTAGCTAGTTTACTTTCCATGTGTGTTGTAGTAGTAATTAAAAGAAAACCCAAAAAGATTCTCGTTCTTCTTTTGCTTGTTGGGAGCTTTCCCGTGTAAATAGTTTCTTTTCTTTTCTTTGGGGGTCAAGAGGAGAAGACCATGATGAAAATGTTTACCGGCTCTTATATGCATTATTGTTGATTTAACCTTGAGCCATATTACTTTGTCTTCTCTCTTGTATTAAATGCTTGCAGATTCTAGCTTAGTCCAATGCACGTGCACTATTATTATTATCCACACTATTTGGTTGTGCGAGTGAAAGGCAATAATGACGATATATGTTGAATTGATTGAGATTGGAAAAGCTGGTATGAACTCGACCTCTCTTGTTTTTGTAAATATGATAGTTCATCGTTCCCAATTCAGCTTGTTATGAATGAAACATGCTTGCAATGACAATTAGAGATCATAGCTGCTCATGCCATGCTTAATTAGCTAAGAGTTTATAGTGGTCTATCTTGCATGCCAACATGATATTAAAATGGTTGTGATGTGGTATGATAGGGTGGTATCCTCCTTTGAACGATTCGAGTGGTTTGACTTGGCACATGTTCACGCATGTAGTTGAAACAAAATCAACATAGCCTCCACGATATTTATGTTCATGGTGATTTATCTCCTACTCATGCTTGCACTCATTGTTGATTAATTTTAATGCATGTTCATGACTGTTGTCGCTCTCTAGCTGGTCGCTTCCCAGTCTCTTTCTAACCTTCACATGTACTAAGCGGGAATACTGCTTGTGCATCCACTTCCATAAACCCCAAAGTTATTCCATTTGAGTCCACCATACCTTCCTATATGCGGTATCTACCTGCCGTTCCAAGTAAATTTGTATGTGCCAAACTCTAAACCTTCAAATGAAATTCTGTTTTGTATGCTCGAACAGCTCATGTATCAACTAGGGTTGTTTATATCTTTGATGCTAGGTGGGTTATTCTCATGATGAGTGGACTCCGCTCATCATTCATGAGAAAATGGCTGGTATCCGGGATTCCCAGTCCCATGCTCAAATCATAATAATTAAACAAAACTCCCCAAGGGATGTTGCTTGTTTGGACGGTACCCCGTGGATTCGGATGGCCGTGGAGTGTGCTTGTTGGTGGTTGGGGGAGTATAAACTTTACCATTATGTTTGGGAACCGCCTATAATGTGTGTAGCATGGAAGATACCAAGATTCTTGGTTGCTATGTTGACAATGAAGGTATACCGCTCAAAATATTATTCATCTCTATTTCAAAATCGAGCTCCCGCACCTCTAAAATCCCTGCTTCCCTCTGCGAAGGGCCTATCTATTTACTTTTATCTTGAGTCTTCATTCTCTTACTAAAAGAGCACCAGTTGGAGAGCACCACTGTCATTTGCATGTATTGCTATTAATTTGCATTGAGTATGATTGTGACTGGATCTCTTTTACCATGAATTACAATGTCTAGTCAGTCCTTGATCTTCAAAGGTTCTCTGCATTTAGGTTTTGCGGTCTCAGAAAGGGCTAGCGAGATACCATCTTGTTATATCATATTATGGTTGTTTTGAGGAAGTGTTGTTATCCGAGATTTATTATTATTACTCGCTAGTTGATTATGCCAGTGATATGAGTAGACATGAGACCTGAAAGTTATTGTGAATATGGTTAGTTCATGATCTTTGCTGAAAACTTGAATGCTGGCTTTACACATTTACAACAACAAGAGCAAACAGAGTTTGTCAAAGTTTTTCTTTATCACTTTCAGTTTATCAACTGAATTGCTTGAGGACAAGCAAAGGTTTAAGCTTGGGGGAGTTGATACGTCTCCAACGTATCTACTTTTCCAAACACTTTTGCCCTTGTTTTGGACTCTAACTTGCATGATTTGAATGGAACTAACTCGAACTGACGCTGTTTTCAGCAGAACTGCCATGGTGTTATTTTTGTGAAGAAATTAAACTTCTCGGAATGACCTGAAATTCAACGAAGATTTATTTTGGAATATATAAAAAATATCTGCGGAAAGAACCAAACCAGGGGGGCCACACCCTGTCCATGAGGGTGGGGGGGCGCCCCCCTGCCTCGTGGGCCCCCTGTTGCTCCACCGACGTCTTCCCCGACTCCATATATTCACTTTCGGGGAGAGAAAAATCAGAGAGAATGAATTATCACGTTTTACGTTACGGAGCCGCCACCAAGCCCTAATCTCTCTCGGGAGGGCTGATCTAGAGTCCGTTCGGGGCTCCGGAGAGGGGAGATCATCGCCATTGTCATCATCAACCTTCCTCCATTACCAATTCCATGATGCTCACCACCGTGCGTGAGTAATTCCATCGTAGGCTTGCTGGACGGTGATGGGTTGGATGAGATTTACCATGTAATCGAGTTAGTTTTGTTAGGGTTTGATCCCTAGTATCCACTATGTTCTAAGATTGATATTGCTATGACTTTGCTATGCTTAATGCTTGTCACTAGGGCCCGAGTGCCATGATTTCAGATCTGAACCCATTATGTTTTCATGAATATAAGTGTGTTCTTGATCCTATCTTGCAAGTCAATAGTCACCTACTATGTGTTATGATCCGGCAACCCCGAAGTGACAATAATCGGGACCACTCCCGGTGATGACCGTAGTTTGAGGAGTTCATGTATTCACTATGTGTTAATGCTTTGGTCCGGTACTCTATTAAAAGGAGGCCTTAATATCCCTTAGTTTCCATTAGGACCCCGCTGCCACGGGAGGGTAGGACAAAAGATGTCATGAAAGTTCTTTCCCATAACCACGTATGACTATATTCGGAATACATGCCTACATTACATTGATGAACTGGAGCTAGTTCTGTGTCACCCTATGTTATAAATATTACATGAGGAATCACATCCGACATAATTATCCATCACTCATCCAATGCCTACGAGCTTTTCACATATTGCTTGTTGCTTATTTACTTTTCCGTTGCTACTATTACAATCACTACAAAACTACTATCGCTACCTTTGCCACTGTTACCGTTACTTCATATTACCTTGCTACTAAATTACTTTGTTGTAGATACTAAGTTTTCCAGGTGCGGTTGAATTGACAACTCAGCTGCTAATACTTGAGAGTATTCTTTGGCTCCCCTTGTTTCGAATCAATAAATTTGGGTTGAATACTTTACCCTCGAAAACTGTTGCGATCCCCTACACTTGTGGGTTATCACCCCACACTAGGATTATGGTATCCCAAGGGCTCTATGTTTGATCTTGTTGGATTCTCAGATGCTGACTATGCTGGTGACAAAGTTGATCACAGGTCCACCTCAGGCACATGTCACTTTCTTAGACGATCTCTTGTCTGTTGGTCTTCAAAGAAGCAGAAATCAGTATTTCTCTCCACAGCTGAAGCTGAATACATTGCTGCTGGATCTTGTTGCGCCCAGCTTCTCTGGATGAAGCAAACACTTAAGGATTATGGAATCAACATGGAAAAGGTGCCTCTCTTCTGCGATAACGAGAGCGTCATCAAGATTGCTCACAATCCCGTTCAGCACTCGAAGACAAAGCACATTGAGATTCATCATCACTTTCTCAGGGATCATGTGATCAAGAAGGACATGGAAATCATACATGTCAACACCGAAGAGCAACTGGTAGATATCTTCACTAAGCCCTTGGATGAGAAAAGGTTTTGCAAGCTGTGGTGTGAGCTAAATATCCTAGAATCCTCAAATGCAATGTGATTCGACACACATCCTAACGCTTATGCATTTTGACGACTTAGATGTGCAACACACTAAGTAACGTATGCCTTCAATTCATGAAGACTTACACTCCGAGTGCGAATACATTAATGTGGAATTCGACTCTGGAGCGCCACGATAATTGTGCGTCGTGTCCTGGTCTAATACTTCCTATACGGTGGGTAACACCACCACCAAGCTTTCCTGAAGTTTTCATTTGGCGTCATGACTGCATTATCTTCTTACTTGGTTTGTCTTCAACATTGTTTGCCTTCAAGACTCATTGTCACAATGTTGATTTGCTTGGTTTCAAGACTCTTCATAAGTTGCATGCCAGCCACGTGTCGTCCAGATGTGAACCGCTAGGGGCACCTACGTAATTGCACTGCACCGTCAGCCCTTCTTATAAATACTCCACCCGCGCGGTCATTATTTCCTCTCCCACCTCTCGCCATCTCGCTCAACCCTAGCGCCTCCGCTAGCTCCAGTCAACGCCGGAGACGAAGCGCTTAGCTGCCGCGACTTCTTCGACGCCGTCTTCCCGCCGGCCGTGGACCTCATCTCGACGTCGCCGCTGTAGATGTCTTCTGCCGCCAAGTTAGGGCACGGAAGATCGATCTGCTCGGCATCCTTCTCTTCCCGTCTAGCAGTTCTTCAGCGCAGTAAATAGATCTCTTTTTTACCATCGTTTTGATCCGTTAAAGTCATACAACTTCACCACAAGTGGTTTCTGTACATCTGAGAGCTGTTTCTTTCTATCCTTCTCTCATATGATGCAAATATATTCACTTATGATTAACTGCTAGTTAGATTCCTCACTTGTACCTATTCTTGGATTCGTACAAATCTGGAACCAACTCGCTCCATATAAGTGAATGTCTTCAAACCGCATTTTATCTTCAAAATCTTCCGAGAATGCATATGACCTCTTCCCCTTCCCTTGCATCTCTAATGCTGTCATAGGTACATGTCCGTGCGAGAATCCCGTGGTTCTCATAGTCTGCATTCATTTGCAGAATTCTTACAGTGTCACATTGAATCTCCTGAAGCTAGTTCATGTCTGACCAGTCGACGGAAGACAAACTGCTTTGTGAAGCCTTTCTGTCTGAACCCAATGGCTTCTGAAAAACAAATCAAGAAAGGTGGCAGGCAGAGACGTACTGACACTGCAAAAGATCTTCCTCCCGATCTGTTCACCATATACAAGTCTGACCCAGAAGAGACCTATGGAGAACGCAAATCTTGAATCCAATGGATACAAAGATATTGGACGGAGCAATGGTTTCTGTACAGATTTCTGACTCATGAGTATGCTTCAAAGAATGTCATTCGCCCTCCATGGGGTGATATCGTCTACAAGAAGCTACAACCCAAGACTATGTCTGAAGCCATTGCCAAGAATTTATATCCATGCATGGTCAAAGGACAAATGCCTCCGGATGCTGACCCATCTAGTCTTCTATGGTGTCGTGATGATGAATTGTTTGAGGAAAACTACAAATTTGCCAAGACCTCTGCAACCCAGAACAAGAAGGAATTGGGCATTAACTTCAATCCCGACCCATCTCGGCCCCGGTCTGATGGAACACGTGAAGCCAATGAAAATCGCATTGCCCCCTTCAATGGCCTTGATGGATTACTGTCCCACATTGCTGCTCAACGAGCAACTGTGGAAGATGTTGCTGAAGACATGGAACCTGAAGCTGTTCCTGAGCCTGTGAAGCCCAAGAAGAAATCAAAGGCTTCTAAACCTGCTGCTGTCCCAAAAGCTTCAAGTGTGAAGCCCCTCAAAAATGTACCTCCTGAACCCAGTGTGCAGTCTGAGGATCACTCTCGCATCTCTGAGAGGTCAAAGCAGCTTGTGAAGCCATCTGGCCAAGGACTCACTCCTGGTAGCATACTGCACAATGATGATGATACCATTGATCTGTCCAGTGATGAAGATCTTGCTGATGATGCCCTTGAGATGCTAATTAAGAGCAAGCAACAGGCTGAAATCTTCAACAATTTGCCTCTCTTCGACGCTGATATCATCAACAACTTCATCGATGAATGGTTTGAGGATACATCTCTTTCACTAGATGATCTTTAGCTTCCCATTGATATCAGTGTGACCTTTCAAGGCTACATTGCTTGAGAACTGACTATTGCACAGAAGGTTATTGAGCAAAAGAACAAAATTGATCATGAGAAGGCTCTGTTCAAGAAGCATATGGCAAGCCTCAGTGCACAAGAAGTTCGAAACTTCAAGACCATGATGACAGACCTCAAGGCTGAATTTGCCAAGCGCCGTGATGTTGCAAGGGGCTCCAGGGAACGTCTCAAGCACTATGCTGAGAAGTGCGTCCAAGCCCACAATGAAGTTGTGAAGAGGAAAGCTCTTGGCCATCCAGACATTGACCCCAAGATGGCTGCCAAGAAGCCAAAGAAGACGAAGAAGCCTGCTGCTGAAGACACTGAATCTCCAAGGCAGGAAAGACCCAGCATTGTCTTCCCTGACAGCATGACAAGACCGAAGCCAAAGGTCCCATCAGCAGCTTCTGCTCAAAAGAAGACGAGTCAGGCTGAAGTTGAAGCTAAGAAACGCAAGCACCTTGATGCCTCTGCTACTGCTCCCTCCAAGAAGAAGCAGAAGATAAAAGCTTCGAAGGCTTCACATCAGCCTCGCGGCTCCACCCCAGAACCCTTGGTTGTTGAACCAATTTATGTTGCCTTGCCTGCTTCCTCCAACCAAGAGCGTCGTCTGGTTGTCCATGAGCCTGCTCCCTTAGAGGCTCATTATACTAAAGAGATTCCAGCTGCTGACTCTCCTGCAGCTGAAGGCATTGGTCATGATGACAATGTTGGTGATGATGAAGTCCTTCCTCAGCTCGAACCCCAAGCTGCTCAGTCGCCTGCTCAAACGAACAGTGAACTCATAAGCATTGGTCGTCCCATAATGCCAATTGCTCAAGATGATGTTTGGGAAGAGCAACCCCCTAACACCCCCATACATGAAGACAATCCTCGTTCTCCGCCATCTCTTATTACCACTTTGGTACTTGAGACCTCCACATCAACACCTGAAGATGACATGGAGCAGACCAATACTTCACCCATAGCGTCGCCCAAGTTTCGAAGGCTTCGCAAAGGTCTCAGGCCTCAAGCCTCCATGTCATGCATTCCTGAAGAAGGAGAACAAAACTCAAGCTCAGTGGCACGCCAAGTGTTTCCTAACGCCATTCCTTCAGCGTCTGCTCCTGAATCTGAAGCCAAGGTGGCTGGAGATATCTCGGCTGCATCATCCGATGAAGAAAAGAAAGAAACCCGTGAAGTCACTCCCCCTCCCCAATAAACAGTTGTACAAGAAGAAGTGCACGAACCCACTCCCCAAGATGTTGTTGTGGATAAGTCAAATCTCCCTGAAGCCACTGACGCTGAAGCAAATGTGGCTGCCCCATCAATGAACACTGAAGCCAATGACACTATCATGGCTGAAGCCAATGTGCAGCATGAAGTCATTGCTGCTCCTGAAGTGATTACTCCTTCTCCTGTGCCTCACACCATGGCCCAAGCCTACAATCGAGATGACGAGCTTGTAACTGTCAAATTGCCACTTCTGACGCCTACTGCTGCCCCAGGCCCACAATATGATTATCATGTGGAGCGGAGGCCTCAGACCTTGAAGCCCCAGCCCAGATTGCCTAGGCTTCCCAGCACTGCAAATACACAAGGATCATTCAGTGTGCATAGCTTCAGGGCAAACAAAACCTTCTTTGATTCTGCTAAGAACCCATACAAGAAGCCAATGATCCCTTTTGATAGGTTATGGAGCTTTTAGCAATGAAGCTATTACTCTTGCATTCTGTACAATCAGGACCGGATTTTTCCACACCAACGTCTTGATTGTGATGCCATTGCTGGACTGCCATGCCTTGAAGAAGCCCTTGACTGCTTCAGATATGTTGGATTGCTTCCTTTTGTCACTGCAAAGGAACACTGGAATGAAGAGCTTCTCCTGCAATTCTACGCTACTCTTCGCATCAGAGGATACAACAGGGATCCGAAGACATGGGTCCTTGAGTGGATGACAGGTGACATTCATCATGAAGCCAAAGCTCAGACACTACTTGAGTTTACTTCCCTGCCCACTCCTGGTGAGTTGTACGAACCAGGTTGTTCTCTGTATCAGAAGGAGCTTCAAAGCATCTTCAAGAAAGCTGAGCCCAACATGAGTGAAATGCTCAGCATGATGAAGCCATTGCCCCCTGATGCAGATCTTCCAAAGGAATTCTTCGTCAAGGACCTCAAGTATCTGCCTCGCACCATATATCATATTCTGAGTGGTACTCTCTGGCCTGTCAAGGGACACTCGTCTGAAGCTACACTGGAAGGCGTCATGAAAACTTTGTCCTTCTATATTCTCAATGGCCTCAGACTCAATATGTAAGTGCATCTAGTGCCCCTTAGTGATTTTGGTGTATTGAAGACTTATAGGTTAAGGGACTAATGTGTTTATGAGTGTACACATGTCTATAAGTCTATGAGGATTTGATATTTACAGAGAAAGTCGACCCCTAAAAATGAAGTTCTTTGACTGAAGACTTTGGATTTCTGAAGACTTTCTGAAGACTTTGAAAGATAAGAAATTGGTGTGACCTTGAAGACTTGGTACTCATTTGAGGAACATGAAGTGTGAAGACTTTTGTTTTCATAGTTTCATTTTCTCTTTCTTGAGTCATAGGAAACACCGTACTGTTAAAGGGGGTCGAGGAAATACTAAGGAAAAATTTCCATGTGATGCTCAACTCAAAATCCTACACCTACCAATCCCTTCGAGTGAAGCCCTTGGAAACCTCATACAGTTCAGTCATATTCTTCAGTGACAGAGATGAAGTTCTTCTGGTCTCTGAGGAATTTGTTCTGACTGGGGAGTTAGGAATTCGCCAGTGCGGATTTCCTACAAGTGAGGAACATGATAGCCCTGGGGAATTTGATACTCAAATTTCCGACCGTTGCTATGCTACGGGCCAGCTGTCCCAAAATATCTACCTACCTAACAGTCATATTATTAAAAGGCATTTATGTCTTATCATGTCGGGCTGCTCCCTAGGCTATAAATAGCCGCCCCTACAACCACTAGTTGTTGGCTGCTCCGAGAGAAACTGACACTTATCATAAGAGCAACCCATCCTCCGAGGACTTTGAGCGAAAATGATCAAGTGAGGAGAAACCCAAACCCAAACACCTACAAACCTAAAGTGATTGAGCATCACTGAAGAGATTGATCTTGTGTGGATCCGACGCTTGTTACCTTTGAAGACTATGCTTCTTCCAGACGATTAGGCATCATGGTCTAGAGCATCCAAGAGGAATTGTGGATTGCCGAGTGACCGAGTTTGTGAAGGTTTGGAAGTCGCCTGAAGACTTACCACGAGTGATTGGGCGAGGTCTATGTGACTCTAGCTCAAGGGGAATACGATGAGGACTGAGTGTCCTGGACTGCGTGTTCAGGACAGGGTGTCCGGGATTGTGTGTCCTCAGGTTTGAATACCTAGCCGCCCTAACCAGACGTACAACTGAGACAACTTTTGGAACTGGTCTACCAAATCATTGTCTTCACCAAGCTTACTGGTTATATTTCGTCAACCCTTTCATTTCCTCATAACTGTGTTGTGTGCTTGTTCATATCTGTTTGAAGACTTTGACTGAAGACTTTCTTAATTTCCTCACATCAATTTCTTCAATATGTTTGTCTTCATCCTGTGTTATCTTGTGTTTATGCTTTCTGTACTCTGTGACTGTCTTCATTTCATCATGATGACCATGCTTGTGTTCTGTTATGTTTACTTCTGAGTACTTATTCCGCTGCAAGTAGTTCTTCTCTAAGGAATTTCCTCACCCGCAAATTCCTCAGTGAAGAATTCATAAAAATCGCCTATTCACCCCCCTCTAGTCGATATAACACACTTTCAATTAGTATCAGAGCAAGGTACTCCCTTGTTATGTGTGATTTTGGTTTAACCGCCTGGAGTTTTAGTTATGTCGACCGCAGGTATGATCAAGGTCTCTGCTGGGTGTCCTACCTTTGATGGGACGGACTACCCCTACTGGAAGAATAAGATGCAAATGCATCTTGAGGCAATTGATAACGATCTCTGGTATGTTGTTGAAAATGGTGTTCCCTGAGTCACACCTTCTCTGAATGCTGCTGATGTGAAGAGATTCAAGCAACTCGATTCTCAAGCGAAGAATATCATTTGTGGCCATCTGAGCAAAGGACAGTATGGAAGAGTGAGTGCTTTGGAAACTGCTAAGCTTATCTGGGATAGGCTATCCAAAGTCATTGAAGGAGTCTCAACACAATGTGACTCTCGAGTTGATGTTCTTCGCAATCTCTTCAACCGCTTCAAAAGACTTGACAATGAAAATGTTCAGCAAACCTTCAATTGCCTCACTGGCATCTCAAATGAGCTTCAAGCACTTGGTGCCACTGACATCACCGACCATGAGGTGGTGAAGAAATTGCTGAGATCGCTTGATTCCTCATTTGATACTATGGCATTGATGATACAAGAACATCCTGATTACAAGTCACTTGATCCTGCTGATATCCTCGAGAGGCTAAATACTCATGAGTTCCAGCTTGCTGAGAAGAGAGATCTCTATGGTTCGAGCTATGGTAGATCACGTGCCCTGAAGGTCAACGTCGTCTCTGAATCTGAAGGTGAGGATTCTAGTAGTAGCCTTGGTGATCCTGAAGAACTGAGCCAGGAGCTAGCACTGCTCGTGAAGAAATTCCAAAGGTTCTCAAGACGTGGTCACTTTGGAAAATCCTCAAGGAGCAATGATTCCTCATCCAATGACTACAAGAAGAGGCTATGCCACGAATGCAAGAAGCATGGTCACTACATTCAAGATTGACTTCAGTGGGAAAAGGAATCAAAGAAGAAAAAATACAAGGATTACAGTTCTAATGACGCGAAAAAGAAGAAGAAATCATCAAAATCCTCGAAGTATTCATCTCACAAGAAGAGCAGCTCCAAGAAGGCCTGGGCATTCATTGGCAAGGAAATGGAATTTGAGGCTGAATCTGAGGAACATGAGGAAGGGGAGGCATCTGAGGAGTCCGAGTCTGGTGTGGCGAGTCTAGCTCTCTCTACTGCATTCGTCAGCAAGTCTATCATCAACCCTGAAGAAAATGGCTTCACCAACAAGGCAGATGAAGGCAATGATGACTATGCTCCCACCTATTGCTTGATGGCAAAGGGTGCCAAGGTACCCAAATATACCTCCTTTGAATCAAGTGAGAATGAATCTGATGAAAACCTCAAGCCCAACTATTCTAAACTTGCTAAGATTGCTGTGAAACAACAAAAGGCTTTTGAAAAGGTTCAAAACATGCTAGATAAAAGTGATGATATGTTGGGTGAAGAAATGGATCGCACTAAAACCTTGACTGAAAATCTTCAGAGACTTCAGTCTAGGTTTGACAATCTTCAAGGTCATCATAACACTCTCTTATCTGATCATGAGAAGCTTTCTTATGAATTTCCTCAAAGAAAGCAAGATCTTGAAAAGCTAAGAGTGAGTTATGAATATCTTCAGAAGGACTGCGATTCATTACTTGCTCAACAAATCAGCGCTTCTCAGGAAGAATTTGTTCCTCCATGCTTGAAATGCATTGAACGTGAATCTGCTAATTCTTCACCTGAATGTTCAAATACTTCTAATGCTACAAATTCTTCAACTGTCTCTGCTATCACTAATTCCTTATCTGAGGACATTGCTAGTATCACTGATGATGCGGGGCTAAAGGAATTGTACATGACAGGCATGTACAAAAGCCTCAAAGGGCATCAAACTCTTTGTGATGTGCTTAAAAAGCAGATCCTCAACATGAACCCTAGGAAAGACTGTATTGCCTTTGAGAGGAAACTTAATGCTGATGGTACATATTGGAAGCCTGAGAAGTACCCCAAAACCTCATGGGTTGTTACAAAGGGACCTCCAGTTGATCCATCCAATTTATCTGGCTTTACATGTGAATCTCATCATTCTTCTGACGAGTCATTTGACTCCAACTATAAACTGTTCAAAAATCAGAATGGTGAAGTATTTGCTAGATATGTTGGAACTAACTACAGGAATGGCCCCCCTATGAAGAAAATCTGGGTCCCTAAGAGGCACCTTGAAAATCTTCAAGTGAATGTCCTCATGACACCTCGTGTGAGGAATAGGAACCCCAGATCCAATTCTTCATATGGATCAAAATCTTCAGATGGATTCAAATCTTCATACGGACAAAATTCCTCACGTAGATCAAATTCCTCAAAAGGATCAAAGTCCTCATATGAATATCATAGTGCTAACAACTCTATTTCGCAGGGAAGAGCTAAGGGCTATGAATATGAGCATTATTCTTCTAACCATTATGTTCATAAGTCCCCGAAGAATTTCTCTGCTTATTCATATGCT
This sequence comes from Secale cereale, assembly GCA_902687465.1. Classification (NCBI taxonomy): domain Eukaryota; kingdom Viridiplantae; phylum Streptophyta; class Magnoliopsida; order Poales; family Poaceae; genus Secale; species Secale cereale. The sequence continues at coordinate 414,253,773 of LR738715.1, forward strand.
TATCCTAACTCCTCTTATGTGAAACAAAATGGGTTGGCTTATATGCCACCTTTCTCGTATGGAGCTCGCAGAGTGATGAACTCTTTGCCACCCTTCAGATGTGGGTGGTGAAGAAAAAGAACTAATCTCTTCTGTAGGGTCAGGTCTCCAAACGTGCTCAAATGTCTAAAGAATTTGCTGGAGACCTGAAAACTGCCTGAAAAGACGCAGGCTAATCATGAAGAAATGAACTCTCATTTCTCACGGTCTCATACTACTTTATCTGTTGCATTGCTTGATGAAATTGATCTGATGAATTGATGTCATATTCTTCACTGATGAAGTATATGAGTTCGTAAGCTGCACTAATTCATCTGCAGGATGATCAACCCAAAGCCACTGAGTGAGTCCTCGATAGTGGATGTACAAATCACATGACTGGTGAAAAGAATCTATTGATGGATGCTCCCTTATCTCCATCTCATCTGAAGCATATCATCTTCGCTGACAAAGGCAAAAGTCGGGTATTGGGTCTAGATAGGGTTGCGATCTCAAAGGATTGACACATGGACAAAGTCATGCTTGTCGAGTCCTTAGGATACAACCGCATGTCTGTCTCAATACTTTGCGATCTTGATATGGTTGTAGTCTTTGGCAAGTATCGTTGTGTTGTGATCATGGAATCTGACAATTCCAAAGTCTTCGAAGGCTTTAGGATAGCAGACTTGTATATTGTTGATTTCTCTACAGGACCTCAACCAGCTGTGTGTCTACTTGCAAAAGCTTCAGAAGGCTGGCTATGGCATCGATGACTTGGTCATGCAAGCATGAGGAATTTGCACATGCTTGCGAAGAAGAAGCACGTCATTGGCATTGAGAATGTCAAATTCCTCAAGGATCACTTATGCGGAGCCTGTGAAGCTGGAAAGATGACAAAGGCCAAGCATCCAGCGAAGACTATCATGACTACTACTCGACCATTTGAATTTCTTCACATGGATCTCTTCGGTCCTAACCATTATTCTGCAGTTTCAAATGATGATCTCAATATGGCTTTGTTATTGTTGATGATTACTCTCGATACACATGGGTACACATTGTTACTTACAAACATGAAGTGCAGGAAGTCTTCAAACGATTTTCCTCGAGGGCTTCAACCAACTTTGGTGTGAAGATCAAGCACATCAGAAGTGACAATGGAACTGAGTGCAAGAATTCTGGTCTTGATGACTATCTTGATGAACTTGGTATTACTCATCAGTTATCTGCTCCTTATACTCCCCAGAAGAATGGCGTCGTGGAGCGCAAGAACAGGACTCTTGTTGAGATGGCTCGCACTATGCTTGATGAATACAAAACGCCTCGTCGTTTCTGGATTGATGTAATTGATACTGCGTGCCACATCGTCAACATAGTATCTCTTCACAAATTCTTCAAGAAGACTGCCTATGAACTCCTCACTGACAAGAAACCTAATGTGAGTTATTTCAAAGTCTTCGGTGCTAAATGTTGGATTAGAGATCCTCATGACAACTCAAAATTTGCACCGAAAGCACATGAAGGGTTTATGCTTGGTTACGAAAAGGACTCACACACCTACAGAGTCTTCAACAACGTTCTTCACAAGGTTGTTGAAACTATAGATGTGCGGTTCGATGAAACTAATGGCTCGCAAAGAGAGTACCTACCTTCTGTGATAGATGAACCAGCACCTGAGGAAACTATCAAGTTCAAGGCTACTGAGGATGTCATTCCGACCAAAGAATCTACTGAAGAATTCATTCTAGAACATGAAGAACGTCGAGCTAATGCACCTGAAGAAAATGCTGATCCAATTCCTCGAAGACAACCAGCTCATCCTTGCGTTGCAAACGAAGTGCTGATTGAGAAAATCATCGATGGCATTGAAGCACCAGGTCCTCTCACACGCTCAAGAGCTTCACATTTATCTAACTTTTGTGGGCACTTTGCTTTTGTCTCTATCACAGAGCCCACTAAGGTAGATGAAGCATTTATGGAACCTGAGTGGATTCAAGATATGCAAGAAGAATTACATCAATTCGAGCTCAACAACGTCTGGCAACTAGTCAAATGTCCAGATCCTTGCAAGCACAATATCATTGGCACAAAGTGGATCTACCGCAACAAGCAAGATGAAAATGGCCTTGTGGTAAGGAATAAGGCACGGCTTGTAGCTCAAGGCTACACACAGGTTGAAGGAATTGATTTCGATGAAACTTCTGCACCTGTTGCTAGACTTGAGGCTATTCGCATATTACTTGCTTATGCTAACCATCATGATATCACTCTATTTCAAATGGATGTGAAAAGTGCATTCCTCAATGGTAAGCTTGAGGAAGAAGTATATGTTGCTCAACCCCCAGGTTTTGAAGATCCAAAGAATCCTGACAAAGTCTTTAGACTAAATAAGACCCTCTATGGCCTCAAGCAGGCCCCTCGGGCGTGGTATGATACTTTGAAGGAATTCCTCATGAAGAAAGGCTTCAAACCCGATTCACTTGATCCTACTCTTTTCACTAAATCTTATGATGGTGAATTATTTGTGTGCCAAATATATGTTGATGATATTGTCTTTGGCTGTACTGACCAACGTTATAGTGATGAATTTGCCTATATGATGAGTGAAGAATATCAAATGTCTATGATAGGAGAATTGAAATTCTTCTTGGGTCCTCAAATTCGTCAACAACGCTATGGCATATTCATATCTCAGGAGAAATACCTCAAGGATACTGAGGAAATTCGGCATGCAAGATTGCAAAGGCGTCAAAATTCCTATGCCCACAAATGGCCATCTGTGCACTGATGAAAATGGTATTGACTTCGATCATAAGGTATACCGCTCCATGATTGGTTCTTTATTGTACTTATGTGCATCTAGGCCAGATATAATGCTTAGTGTTTGCATGTGTGCCCGATTTCAAGCTACACCAAAGGAATCACACCATAAGGCTGTGAAACATATTCTTTGATATCTAGCTCACACGCCAACACTTGGATTATGGTACCCCAAGGGCTCGGCTTTTGATCTCATTGGATATTCAGACTCTGACTATGCCGGTGATCGTGTGGAGCACAAGTCAACATCTGGTACATGTCATTTCCTCGGAAGATCTTTGGTCTGTTGGTCTTCGAAGAAACAGAACTGTGTATCACTGTCTACTGCTAAAGCTGAGTACATTGCTGCTGGTTCATGCTGTGCTCAATTGCTGTGGATGAAGCAAACTCTCAAGGACTATGGCGTCAACATGAAGAATGTGCCTCTCTTCTGTGACAATGAGAGTGCCATCAAGATTGCTCACAACCCAGTTCAGCACTCGAAGACAAAGCACATTCAGATTCGTCATCATTTTCTTCGTGATCATGTGTTGAAGGGCGGCATTTCTATTGAGCATGTGAAGACTGAAGAACAACTAGCTGATATCTTCACAAAGCCCTTGGATTAGAAGAGATTTAGCAAGTTGCGGTGTGAGCTAAATATCTTAGAATCTTTGAATGTTCTTTGAATTGGACACTCATCCTAACACTTATGCAAAATTGACGACTTAGATGTGCAACACATGAAGAAATGTTTTTCTTCAATCAATGAAGAATAACACTCTAAGTGTGCAGAAATTAACGAAGAATTTGATTCTCAGATCCCTACGACAATTGTATGCGGTGTCTGAAATCATCATTCGTATACGGTGGGTCACGCCACCACCAAAGTTGAAAATCTTCAATTTGAGTTTTTTTGTTTTGAAATTCCTCAGTTGTTCATATTCTTCAACTTTGCATTGTCTTCACCTTTTCCATCTTTTTCTTCATTGGCTATATATATATATATATATATATATATATATATATATATGAGTTTATGTCCTCTAAAGCATTCACTTATTGCTAATTCTTCAAGCTGTTTTTTTCTGCTAAGTGAATGTGATCGGACCCTTCCCCCTCTATGCTAAACTCAACCCATTCTATTCACAAATTCTTCATGTACGTTCTATTTGAAACTCGTTCAAAATCTTCACTGTGTCCTTGTCAGCTGAAGAATTTGCGAACACAACGTTAAAACTTATCTTATCCAAAATTTTCGGTTTTGCCGCTCAAATCGTTCCGCATCCCGCGATAATACTTATATATTTGATACATCTCCAACGTATCTATAATTTTTTATTGTTCCATGCTATTATTTATGATGTTTTGGATGTTTAATGGGCTTTGTTATACACTTTTATATTATTCTTGGGACTAACCTACTAACCCAAAGGCCCAGTCCAGATTGCTGTTTTTTGCCTGTTCTAGGGTTTTACAGAAAAGGAATATCAAACGGAGTCCAAACGGAATGAAACCTTCGGGGGAGATATTTTTGGAGCAAAATACGCACGGGAGACTTGAGAACCACGGAGTAGGGCTGACGTGGTGTCCACAAGGGTGGGAGGTGCGTGTAATGCCCCGGATGTAATACTTTCCCTTTTGGGTATATAATAAATCTCCGGCTTCATCTATTTCCATTCCGGGTTCTTGTCTTTCGGGTTTTTGTCGTTTTGTTGTGTGAGTGTGTGGCATTCATTCATATCATGTAGACATATGCATTGCATTGCATTTGTGTTGTCGGTTGCATCCGGTTCCACGCGTTCCTTTCCGTTGTCCGTTTCGCGTTCCGGAGCTCCCTCACGTGTCCGTGACGTCCCGTAGGCCTACTTTGTTGTTTGGGCGTGTAACGTTACCGGTGTGCCGCGAGGTTGTTGTGTGTGTTGTTGTTTTGTTGTGTGCAACCCGCCTCTCAAATCTCGTCTCGTTTGGACTCCGTTGGTTTTCCCTTCCGTTGTTCGTGTGGGTCCAAAGTGCCTTTACTTTGTGTCCCAGAAACACCACTACTGCAGTCTACTTCTCCCTCCTAGGCCCTTCTAGACTACCCCCGCGATCGGATCCGTCGGATCGCGATCGGAGGGCTCCAAACACCCCCAAATCCCCTAACCCTAGCTACCTGCTATATATTAGACCCCTAGGTCTAATTTTGGGCATCTCTTTCTTCTTCCCTTTCTTTTCTTTCCCTAGTTTTCAGATCCAATCTTCCCCTTCCTCTCCACTTGAAAAATCTCCTCGAATCCCGAAGGATCCGAGCAGGTCAACACGCCTGGGCGCCTCCTCTCGACCGAGCGGCTCGATCCAGCCGGTTCCCGATCGAGACCGTTTCCCCGCCGGCAAAGCTGCAGGGCCCTCGAGGAGGACCACTTCGCCGACTGCAGCCGCAGCTCCCTCCGTTCCAGTTCGGTGCCTGGGCGCGGGAGGGCCCAGGTCCCCACATCGCCGGCCCACTCCAACCGATCGCCCCGAGTCCCTCCCTCCAGGCCGCTACCGCCGCTCGAGCCGCGCGGCCAGCCGTTCGGCAGGCCTCGGCCCCTCCACTCCGACCGCCAGCCGCCCCGCTCCGCCGGGTGAGCCAGGCCCTCCGCCAGCCGGCCCACGCCACCGCACCGCCGCCTCGCCCCAGTGGGCCGCCGCGCCGCTCCTCTCCGCGCGAGTGGGTCGCCCCAGCCACCGCGTGGGCCGCTGACGCCGCGAATCCGCCAGCCGCCGGCGCCCGACCCGTTTCGGCCCGATCCGCGGGCCCGTTGACTCCAGATCTGGATCTGAGGTTGCCTTTTTCCCACTAAGTCCCTGTTAATTTTGTTCTGAGATGCAATGTTTGACCTGCTCTAACTTTTTGTCTGTTGCTCCGATTCGCGCGTATAATATGTCCAGACGTTCGTGGAGACATGCTCTACGTTTCATCTGTTGTTGTCATGCATGTTAGAGATCATCTAGGTGCTTGTTTTGCTGTTGCAAGAGTGCATCATGATATAAACTGCTGCTAAGTGATGTTTTTATGCCACCTTTGCCATGTGATATCTTTTAGCTCGTTTGTCCGAATGATGCAAATGACATGTCCTCGTGTTCGTCTTGCCATGCTCTACGTGTTGTATGTGATAGGGTGCATGATAGATTTATTATTGCCTTGTTATCATCGTTGCAAAGTGCCATGTGGCTGTGATGTGTTTTCACTTGTTATGAAATGCCATCTTGTTGAGCTCGTTGCAATCGTTGTGTTCACCTCAATGATGCATGCTTGTGTGTTTCGGGATCACCTTCACGTGCACTTTGATGAGGTGCTTACCTCTTGCCATGTTTAGTTTCGAGGTGACTTAAACATGCTCTTTTAGATGCTATGATGATATTGCTGTTTTAGGACTTAGTGGATTTTTCACTAAGTCTGAATCTGTAACGTTCCGATGCCATGTTCGTGTGATGTTCTAGGTCAAAGCATGATAGTTTTGGAGTGGATTTTGATTGTTCCTTGAAGTATATATTGTTTTCTTTCCATTCATGTCCTCACATATCCATTTAAGTGGCTGTAGCATGTTTATCTTTTGCTCCAAAGTTTCAATAAAATTCTGCTGCCAAAATTTTATTGTCAAGTTCAATATGTCCAAGATCATTGCTATTGATCCGTGGCTCCGTTGGGGTGCACCTTTGGACTTAGTTGCTATAGTATATGTCTAGTTTGTGTTCATGTCCTTTGCCATGTTATTTGAGTGCTGTAGCTCAATTATTTTGAGCTCCGAAGTTGCTATGTTGCTGTAATTTTCAGCTTTCGCTCATTTCTTGTTTCGGGCATAACTTTTAGCCCGTAACTCCGATCTCAGCGAATCTTATATCAAACTTGATTGATTTTCTGTGTAGATTAATAATATCAGATTGTTATCATGTTTTGAGGTGTTTTGCTTGAGTGATATTTTATGTGCATCCTTAGTGCATCCTTCATGCATTCATCTTTTTCGAGTGCGCATTGCATCTTGTTGATTGGTGCTTGGTGTGATTGTTTTGTTTAGAGCCGGAAGCTGAGACCGAGTACGAGGTTGAGCACGAGGTTACCAATGAGGTTGAGCACGAGGACCCTTCTTACGATCCGAACGACTTCTCTTCAGGCAAGATGACCGAACCCCGATAACATTACTATTTTTGCCTATTGCTAGTAGTCTCGATCTATAGTTTTGCCTCGATGCCCATGATCTTCTTGACAGCCTCCTACTTGTAACCAATTGCCATGTTTAACCAACCTACCTATGCAAACCGTTGCTTGGCTAAGTACGCTTCGCTCAGCCCTTCTTATAGCATTGCTAGTTGCAGGTGAAGATCGAAGATGCTTGCTTCATGTTGAAGTTTGGTTGGGTTATATCACACTATATAAATGCTTAAAATGAAATCATCTATATATTGGCAAGGGTGGAAGGCTAAGCCTTTTGCTTGGTGATTTGTTCCACTCATGCCGTTTGGAACCGTATAAACCGGTGTTATGTTCCTTGATTATGCGTTCCTAACACGGTTGGGGTGTATGGGACCCCATCGATAAACCGCTAAGTGCTAAGTCTTTTCCAGCAAATCCCAACATCGGTACTATTTGCCTAATAACTAAATAACTTGCATAGGGAGTAATTAACCCGAGTTCTTAATCAACCACCCCGGGCCAGTGCTCCTCATGAGTGTTGGTCCGAAACGGGGAGTCTGCGGGGTCACCACGAGGAAACTCGAGGATTGATATAAACCTGTAGAATCGCCCATCCGGTCGTGTCCTGAGACTTAGATACGCGCGGCTACTATCAGGGTGTCGACACGCCGGGAGGATTTGCTGGATTAGCCTTACCTTAGCTCGGTATATCTTGAGCACGGGATTCCGAGAATACTCGGGTCTTCCCACTTTGGAGTTGCGACTCCGCGGATCGTGGGCTTGTAATGGGTCAAGTTGGAACACCCCTGCAGGGTTTGAACTTTCGAAAGCCGTGCCCGCGGTTATGTGGCAGATGGGAGCTTGTTAATTCCGGTTGTAGATAACTTGACACAATGTTTCTAATACACTACCAGCGTGTGTTCCGTGACTGTCAATTTCCGAGTAGGGATTCGGGAGTTGAACACGGAGGGGTTATGTTTGTTGAGCTTGTAGCTAGGATCACTTCGTGATCACTTCTCGCCGAGGCTTTCTCTTCTCGCTCTCACTCACGTAAGCTAGATGCTAGTTGCTGCTGCAGACACTTATTCTTTTCTTCGGCCTTATCCTCTCCCAAAGGCTTAAATAGTTCTGTTACCCGGGAACGGGATTGCTGAGTCCTCTATGGCTCACAGTTACTTCACCACACCAGATGCAGGTCCAGCTGTGAGCTATCCAGGTGATGGCACCGAGCTGGATTGGGAGTACAACGAGGAGCGTAGTCGGTACTATGTGCGATACCCGGATGATCAGTAGTGGAGACTCTTACTAGGATTTGATCCGCCTATGGTTTATTTATTTCAGTTTGGTACTTTGACATTTGGATTTTGCCCTTAGAGGGTTGTGATGTTCTTAATGTATGATGATTGAGATTTGAATTGTATTTCTGTGACGTGGCAAGTGTAAGCCAACTATTTTCTGTTTACAATCCCCTCTTTTACATGAGATGTGCAAAGATTACCGAACTTGAGATCATTCTAGGATGGATTTATGCCTTTAAGTCGTGCCTCGACACGTAGGAGGTATAACTCCATCCTGGGCATTACAAGTTGGTATTCAGAGCCTTCTCCGACCTAGGAGCCCCCACTGTTTGATCGAATCGTTGACGGTCGAGTCTAGGCACACACTGAAAACTTTTTGAGTCCTATATTATATCGGAGAGTAGGATTTCTTTGCTTCTCATCCCCTTTCTCTCTGGTGAGGACTCCTGACGACTACTCTTGTCTCTCCTATCTTCAAAAATTGCACAATTTTTTTTTAGGAATCCCGCGAGTATTCTGGGATTGTTTCGATGTTCTTGTGACAAGGATATTGTTCTCGATGCCTCCTGTTACCGAGGAGTTGAGCTTCGGGGTATTGTTGTCACAAGCATATCGCGGCAGTACTAAATACTTAAGACGGCCGACATCGAAAATCTCTCCTATACGGCCAGTGGCAAGATAACCCCGACATCACCCAGTACTGGGGAGGTAGTTCGGGAGTATTGCCATAGCTTGTTATAGTGGATGCTTTTCGAAGGTCTGAGGTACACAGTTTCCGAGAAAGACTGGTTATGTGTTGAAGGATGGATACACCTGGATGTAGGTTTAGAGTTGATTGCGCGGTGCTTCCCGTGTATCCCCAACACCTGATTGCATAACTGGAATCTTTCGGAAATCTATAGGTGGGTTTTATCCAGTAGATCGTAGGCATTCTTCCAACGAATGCAGGTTAGTGAGTTCGGGGTTCGACATTGAGTGAAGGGGTTATATGACCGATGTTACTATCAGGAGTTGCATCTTAAAGGGTCCTTGGCTATGCTGATCCGGGGATTGCAAAACCTTTTCGTAACGCATTCATATGCTTTCAGCACAAAGATGTTAGAACGAAACTCCTCTCTTGTGTTTGTTCCCGTCTGTACCTTGTTGTTTTCTTATTTTATCCTTTTGTCCCCTATGTGGCTTCTCGTGAAGACTGATGTTATCATTTAACTGAGAATTTCATTCGTTCCTTTTGTTCGAATGATTTCATTCGTTCTTATTGTTCGAATGATTATTGTGATGACTTGTTGCAATTCATGCCATTGATTCAGCTTATTCCTTTTGTCAATCAATTGCTGATTCGTGGTCATCTCTTACAGGATGGCTCCGAAAAAGGTTCCCAACGCTAACCCAGAGGTGGAAGAGGTCCCAGATCATCCTCCTTCCCCTCCTCCTCCGCCTGAGGCTTGGAGAGCGATTATGCAGACTACTGCTCAGAACACCCAGTTGATGATGCAGATGATGCAAGCTAATCAAGCTAATCAGGGTATTCCAGGGAACCAAGGCAACTTCTTTAACCAGCCGCACCATGCTACTCTTAACCAGTTCTTGGCCAACAATCCTAAAGCTTTCAGTTACTGTGTCGACCCTCTTGATGCTGAAGATTGGTTAACCGACATTAAGAAGCATTTTGAGTGCAGTAACGTGAAGGAAGATGTTTATGTGAAGTTTGCAGCTTTCCAACTGAAAGATCAAGCAGTTGACTGGTGGCAGCAGTACAAAGACTCCAGGCCAGGTCAAGTGATCTCTTGGGAGAATTTCTGCAAGGATTTCCGCTCGCACCACATTCCTACAAGTGTCATCGAGGGTATGCGTGAGCAATTCCGCAACCTGAAGCAGGGCTCCATGACAGTCTATCAGTATAATGTCAAGTTCCAAAACCTCGCTCGTTATGCTAAGCAAGACATTCCTGATGCCAAGAGTAAAATCTATCAGTTCCGTGGAGGTCTCAAAGATGAACTTCAGCTTGCTCTCACCTTGTTCGAGCCCGATGAATTCGACAAGTTCTATAACATGGCTTTGAAACAAGAAGCAGCTCAGCTTAAGATGGAGGCTTCTAAGAAGAGAATTCGAGATGCCGTTCACTCTTCCTCATCGTCTCAGATGGTCTCGAAGCATCAGAAATTTTGGCTTCCTCCTCCTCCAGTGATTCGAGCTCCATACAACAACTCCAACAACTCCAACAACAAGAACTCTAGTGGTCGTGGTTTCTCCCACCCACCCAACTCCAACAAGCAGTCCAAGCAACAGTTCCAAGCTCCAAGACTAAGTGCTCCTCCTAACCGTCCACTTTCTGAGGTGACTTGCTACAAGTGTGGCCAGAAGGGTCATTATTCCAACATGTGCAACAACCCAAGGCGCCTTCCGCCTCCTCCTCCTGTCGGTACCGCTATGGTCAAGCATGATCCAAAGGCATCAAGGGTCAATCTGATGAATGCAGCACAAGCGGAGAATTCTTCTGATGTCATTTTGGGTAACCTTCCAGTGAACTCTATACCTGCTAAAGTGTTATTTGATTCGGGTGCATCATGCTCTTTCATGTCTCAACCATTTGCATCCAAGCACAATATTGCCACTTCAAATTTGCCTCAGAAGTTGCAAGTTGTTTCTCCGGGCAGGATTATGACTTCTAGTGTCTATGCTCCGGATGTTTCTATTCGCATGGGAGATTATCGCTTTTTGGCTAAACCGGTGATTCTTGGTAATTCTGACATCGACCTCATCCTCGGAATGGATTGGATTTCTCAGCATGATGCTCACATTGATTGTGCTCAAAAGGAAGTCAAGATGACTCATTCTGATGATGATGTGATTATCTTCGCCTCCAGGGATAACACTATCAGGCTCTTCTCTCTCAATGATAAGGGCGAAATTAATGCCATATCTCAAATTCCGGTGGTGAACGAATGTCAAGACGTCTTTCCTGAAGAACTTCCAGGCATGCCTCCACACCGTCAGGTGGAGTTTGTCATTGAACTCGAGCCGGGTACTGAGCCTGCATGCCGGCGTCCGTACAAGCTCTCTCCGGATGAATTGAAGGAATTGAAGAAGCAGCTTGATAAGCAGGAGAGTATGGGTCTCATCAGACCGAGTACATCTCCGTGGGGCTGTGGTGTCTTATTTGTCAAGAAGAAAGATGGCACGGAGCGTCTCTGTGTTGACTACCGGCCATTGAACAAGAAGACAATTAAGAACAAATATCCGCTCCCCAACATCAACGAACTCTTTGAGCAGCTCAAAGGAGCTAAAGTGTTCTCTAAGCTTGACCTCCGAATGGGCTATCATCAAATTCGCATTCGCGAGGAAGACATTCCCAAGACGGCCTTCAGAACGAGCTACGGTTCATACGAGTATAGCGTCATGTCCTTCGGTCTCGCCAATGCTCCTCCTACCTTTTCAAGGATGATGCATTACATCTTCAACCCCTATACTGGCGAGTTTGTGCTTGTGTATCTGGATGATATTCTGGTGTTTTCCAAGAATGAAGAAGATCACGAAAATCACTTACGCCTGGTTCTTGATCGACTCCGAGAGCATAAATTCTATGCCAAGTTCTCCAAGTGCGAGTTTTGGCTCGATAAGGTTTTGTACCTGGGCCACATTATCTCAGCTGACGGTATTGCGGTTAATCCCGAGAAAGTTGAAGCAATTGTCAACTGGGAAGCTCCTCAGAACGTCAAGCAGCTCCGCAGTTTTCTGGGTCTTGCCAGTTATTGCAGAAGGTTTGTTGAGAACTTCTCCAAGATTGCCAAGCCTCTTTCCAACCTGCTTCAGAAGAATGTCAAATACTTTTGGTCTCCAGAGTGTGAAGTGGCATTCAAAACCCTCAAAGAGAAGCTTGTCTCAGCTCCAGTTCTGACTCCTCCAGATGAATCCAAGCCCTATGAAGTGTTCTGTGATGCTTCTCTTCAAGGTCTTGGTGGTGTGCTTATGCAAGATAAGAGAATTGTGGCATACACTTCTCGTCAGCTAAAGCCAAGTGAGAAGAACTATCCCACTCATGATCTCGAGCTAGCAGCTGTGGTACATGCTCTGATTACGTGGAGACATTTGTTGTTGGGCAGAAAGGTCGGCATCTTCACTGATCACAAGAGCTTGAAGTACATCTTCACACAGCCGCATCTAAACCTCCGTCAGACTCGTTGGGTTGAAATGATCCAAGAGTATAACCCCAGCATCGAATACACTCCTGGCAAGGCGAATGTGATTGCAGATGCTTTGAGCAGAAAGGCATATTGCAACAGCCTTCTTATCAAGCCTTACCAGCCTGAGCTTTGTGAAGCATTCAGGAAGCTCAACCTTCAAGTTGTTCCGCAGGGTTTTCTTGCAAATCTCCAAATTGCTCCTACCTTGGAAGATCAAGTCTGTGAGGCCCAGCTCAGTGATACCATGGTGAAGAAAGTGAAACATGGGATTGCAAAGGGCACTCCAAAATACAAGTGCTTCCGTGTTGATGAGAGAGATACCTTGTTCTTCGAGGACAGACTCGTTGTTCCCAAAGGTGATCTCAGGAAGCTCATAATGGAAGAAGCTCATGATTCTCTCCTTTCCATTCATCCTGGCAGTTCCAAGATGTACCAAGATCTCAAGCAGTCTTACTAGTGGACACGCATGAAAAGGGAGATTGCCCAATTCGTGAACGAATGTGATGTATGCAGAAGAGTGAAAGCAGAACATCAACGTCCAGCCGGTCTTCTCCAACCTCTTCCTATTCCCGAGTGGAAGTTCGACCACATTGAAATGGACTTCGTCACTGGTTTTCCTAAATCCAACCGAGGGAATGATGCTATCTTTGTGGTGATTGACAAGCTTACCAAAGTCGCTCACTTTCTTCCAGTCAAGGAATCAATCAATGCAGCTCAACTTGCAGAGCTGTACACTTCCAGAATTGTGTCCCTACATGGCATTCCTCAAGTTATATCCTCAGACCGTGGAAGCTTGTTCACATCAAGGTTCTGGGACTCCTTTCAGTCCGCCATGGGCACTAAGATCAGGTTCAGCACTGCTTTTCACCCTCAGACTAGTGGTCAAGTCGAGCGTGTGAATCAGATTCTAGAAGACATGCTCAGAGCCTGTGTCATCTCCTTCGGCATGAAATGGGAAGACTGCCTTCCATTTGCTGAGTTCTCTTACAACAACAGCTTTCAAGCAAGTGCTGGCAAAGCACCGTTTGAAATTCTCTATGGCAGAAAGTGCCGTACCCCTCTCAACTGGTCTGAAACAGGCGAACGTCAACTTCTTGGCAATGACTTGATCTCAGAAGCCGAAGAAATGTGCAAAGTCATACGTGAGAATCTCAAGGCCGCTCAGTCGCGTCAGAAGAGCTACTATGACGGAAAGCATTGTGATTTGGCTTTCGACATCGGTGATCATGTCTATCTCCGAGTTTCTCCGATGAAAGGAACCCAAAGATTCGGTATCAAAGGAAAACTTGCTCCTAGATACGTCGGGCCTTTCAAGATTCTTGGCAAAAGAGGCGATCTAGCTTATCAACTTGAGCTCCCTTCAAACTTCGCAAATGTTCATGATGTCTTCCATGTGTCTCAGCTTCGCAAATGCTTCAAGGCACCTGAGCGCATGATTCCGTTTGAAGAGATTGATCATCAACAAGACCTGTCCTACCGAGAGCATCCCAGTTGCAATTCTCGAAGAAACTGAACGCAAGACCCGCAACAAGTCCATCAAATTTCTGAAAGTCAAGTGGTCACATCACACCGACCGAGAAGCTACCTGGGAACGAGAAGATCATCTTCGTTCCGAGTACCCTTTCTTTTTCCAGTCCTAGATCTCGGGACGAGATCTTTTTGTAGTAGAGGAGAGTTTGTAATGCCCCGGATGTAATACTTTCCCTTTTGGGTATATAATAAATCTCCGGCTTCATCTATTTCCATTCCGCGTTCTTGTCTTTCGGGTTTTCGTCGTTTTGTTGTGTGAGGGTGTGGCATTCATTCATATCATGTAGACATATGCATTGCATTGCATTTGTGTTGTCGGTTGCATCCGGTTCCACGCGTTCCTTTCCGTTGTCCGTTTCGTGTTCCGGAGCTCCCTCACGTGTTCGTGACGTCCCGTAGGCCTACTTTGTTGTTTGGGCGTGTAACGTTACCGGTGTGCCGCGAGGTTGTTGTGTGTGTTGTTGTTTTGTTGTGTGCAACCCGCCTCTCAAATCTCGTCTCGTTTGGACTCCGTTGGTTTTCCCTTCCGTTGTTCGTGTGGGTCCAAAGTGCCTTTACTTTGTGTCCCAGAAACACCACTACTGCAGTCTACTTCTCCCTCCTAGGCCCTTCTAGACTACCCCCGCGATCGGATCCGTCGGATCGCGATCGGAGGGCTCCAAACACCCCCAAATCCCCTAACCCTAGCTACCTGCTATATATTAGACCCCTAGGTCTAATTTTGGGCATCTCTTTCTTCTTCCCTTTCTTTTCTTTCCCTAGTTTTCAGATCCAATCTTCCCCTTCCTCTCCACTTGAAAAATCTCCTCGAATCTCGAAGGATCCGAGCAGGTCAACGCGCCTGGGCGCCTCCTCTCGACCGAGCGGCTCGATCCAGCCGGTTCCCGATCGGGACCGTTTCCCCGCCGGCCCAGCTGCAGGGCCCTCGAGGAGGACCACTTCGCCGACTGCAGCCGCAGCTCCCTCCGTTCCAGTTCGGTGCCTGGGCGCGGGAGGGCCCAGGTCCCCACATCGCCGGCCCACTCCAACCGATCGCCCCGAGTCCCTCCCTCCAGGCCGCTACCGCCGCTCGAGCCGCGCGGCCAGCCGTTCGCCAGGCCTCGGCCCCTCCACTCCGACCGCCAGCGGCCCCGCTCTGCCGGGTGGGCCGGGCCCTCCGCCATCCGGCCCACGCCACCGCACCGCCGCCTCGCCCCAGTGGGCCGCCGCGCCGCTCCTCTCCGCGCGAGTGGGCCGCCCCAGCCACCGCGTGGGCCACTGACGCCGCGGATCCGCCAGCCGCCGGCGCCCGACCCGTTTCGGCCCGATCCGCGGGCCCGTTGACTCCAGATCTGGATCTGAGGTTGCCTTTTTCCCACTAAGTCCCTGTTAATTTTGTTCTGAGATGCAATGTTTGACCTGCTCTAACTTTTTGTCTGTTGCTCCGATTCGCGCGTATAATATGTCCAGACGTTCGTGGAGACATGCTCTACGTTTCATCTGTTGTTGTCATGCATGTTAGAGATCATCTAGGTGCTTGTTTGGCTGTTTCAAGAGTGCATCATGATATAAACTGCTGCTAAGTGATGTTTTTATGCCACCTTTGCCATGTGATATCTTTTAGCTCGTTTGTCCGAATGATGCAAATGACATGTCCTCGTGTTCGTCTTGCCATGCTCTACGTGTTGTATGTGATAGGGTGCATGATAGATTTATTATTGCCTTGTTATCATCGTTGCAAAGTGCCATGTGGCTGTGATGTGTTTTCACTTGTTATGAAATGCCATCTTGTTGAGCTCGTTGCAATCGTTGTGTTCACCTCAATGATGCATGCTTGTGTGTTTCGGTATCACCTTCACGTGCACTTTGATGAGGTGCTTACCTCTTGCCATGTTTAGTTTCGAGGTGACTTAAACATGCTCTTTTAGATGCTATGATGATATTGCTGTTTTAGGACTTAGTGGATTTTTCACTAAGTCTGAATCTGTAACGTTCCGATGCCATGTTCGTGTGATGTTCTAGGTCAAAGCATGATAGTTTTGGAGTGGATTTTGATTGTTCCTTGAAGTATATATTGTTGTCTTTCCATTCATGTCCTCACATGTCCATTTAAGTGGCTGTAGCATGTTTATCTTTTGCTCCAAAGTTTCAATAAAATTCTGTTGCTGTAGTATATGTCTAGTTTGGACTTAGTTGCTGTAGTATATGTCTAGTTTGTGTTCATGTCCTTTGCCATGTTATTTGAGTGCTGTAGCTCTATTATTTTGAGCTCCGAAGTTGCTATGTTGCTGTAATTTTCAGCTTTCGCTCATTTCTTGTTTCGGGCATAACTTTTAGCCCGTAACTCCGATCTCAGCGAATCTTATATCAAACTTGATTGATTTTCTGTGTAGATTAATAATATCAGATTGTTATCATGTTTTGAGGTGTTTTGCTTGAGTGATATTTTATGTGCATCCTTAGTGCATCCTTCATGCATTCATCTTTTTCGAGTGCGCATTGCATCTTGTTGATTGGTGCTTGGTGTGATTGTTTTGTTTAGAGCTGGAAGCTGAGACCGAGTACGAGGTTGAGCATGAGGTTACCAACGAGGTTGAGCACGAGGACCCTTCTTACGATCCGAACGACTTCTCTTCAGGCAAGATGACCGAACCCCGATAACATTACTATCTTTGCCTATTGCTAGTAGTCTCGATCTATAGTTTTGCCTCGATGCCCATGATCTTCTTGTCAGCCTCCTACTTGTAACCAATTGCCATGTTTAACCAACCTACCTATGCAAACCGTTGCTTGGCTAAGTACGCTTCGCTCAGCCCTTCTTATAGCATTGCTAGTTGCAGGTGAAGATCGAAGATGCTTGCTTCATGTTGAAGTTTGGTTGGGTTATATCACACTATATAAATGCTTAAAATGAAATCATCTATATATTGGCAAGGGTGGAAGGCTAAGCCTTTTGCTTGGTGATTTGTTCCACTCATGCCGTTAGGAACCGTATAAACCGGTGTTATGTTCCTTGATTATGCGTTCCTAACACGGTTGGGGTGTATGGGACCCCCTCGATAAACCGCTAAGTGCTAAGTCTTTTCCAGCAAATCCCAACATTGGTACTATTTGCCTAATAACTAAATAACTTGCATAGGGAGTAATTAACCCGAGTTCTAAATCAACCACCCCGTGCCAGTGCTCCTCATGAGTGTTGGTCCGAAATGGGGAGTCTGCGGGGTCACCACGAGGAAACTCGAGGATTGATATAAACCTGTAGAATCGCCCATCCGGTCGTGTCCTGAGACTTAGATACGCGCGGCTACTATCAGGGTGTCGACACGCCGGGAGGATTTGCTGGATTAGCCTTACCTTAGCTCGGTATATCTTGAGCACGGGATTCCGAGAATACTCGGGTCTTCCAACTTTGGAGTTGCGACTCCGCGGATCGTGGGCTTGTAATGGGTCAAGTTGGAACACCCCTGCAGGGTTTGAACTTTCGAAAGCCGTGCCCGCGGTTATGTGGCAGATGGGAGCTTGTTAATTCCGGTTGTAGATAACTTGACACAATATTTCTAATACACTACCAGCGTGTGTTCCGTGACTGTCAATTTCAGAATAGGGATTCGGGAGTTGAACACGGAGGGGTTATGTTTGTTGAGCTTGTAGCTAGGATCACTTCGTGATCACTTCTCGCCGAGGCTTTCTCTTCTCGCTCTCACTCACGTAAGCTAGATGCTAGTTGCTGCTGCAGACACTTATTCTTTTCTTCAGCCTTATCCTCTCCCAAAGGCTTAAATAGTTCTGTTACCCGGGAACGGGATTGCTGAGTCCTCTGTGGCTCACAGTTACTTCACCACACCAGATGCAGGTCCAGCTGTGAGCTATCCAGGTGATGGCACCGAGCTGGATTGGGAGTACGACGAGGAGCGTAGTCGGTACTATGTGCGATACCCGGATGATCAGTAGTGGAGACTCTTACTAGGATTCGATCCGCCTGTGGTTTATTTATTTCAGTTTGGTACTTTGACATTTGGATTTTGCCCTTAGAGGGTTGTGATGTTCTTAATGTATGATGATTGAGATTTGAATTGTATTTCTGTGACGTGGCGAGTGTAAGCCAACTATTTTCTGTTTACAATCCCCTCTTTTACATGAGATGTGCAAAGATTACCGAACTTGAGATCATTCTAGGATGGATTTATGCCTTTAAGTCGTGCCTCGACACGTAGGAGGTATAACTCCATCCTGGGCATTACAGTGCGCCCCCCTATAGGGCGCGCCCCCTGCCTCGTGGGCACCCCATCTGGCCCCCAGTGCCCTCCTTCCTCCTATATATACCTACGTACCCCGAAACTATCAGAACAACAGAGAAAACCCGAGTTCCACCGCCGCAACCTTCCATTCCCGTGAGATCCCATCTTGGGGCATGTTCCGGAGCTCCGTTGGAGGGGGGATCTACCACGGAGTGCTTCTACATCATCATCATCGCCTCACCATGAGTTGTGAGTAGTTTACCACAGACCTTCGGGTCCATAGCTAGTATCTAGATGGCTTCTTCTCTATCTTTGGATCTCATTACCAAGTTCTCCTCGGTCTTCGAGGCGATCTATTCGATGTAATATCTTTTTGCAGTGTGTTTGTCGAGATCCGATGAATTGTGGGTTTATGATCAAGATTATCTATGAGAAATATTTGGTTCTTTTCTGAACTCTTTATGTATGATTATAATATCCTTGCAAGTCTCTTCGAATTATTGGTTTGGTTTGGCCTACTAGATCTATAGTTCTTGCAATGGGAGAAGTGCTTGGCTTTGAGTTCAATCTTGCGGTGTCCTTTCCCAGTGACAGTAGGGGCGGCAAGGTACATATTGTATTTTTGCCATCGAGGATAAAAAGATGGGTTTTATATCACTAAGTTTGAGTTTATCCCTCTACATCATGTCATCTGGCTTAAGGCGTTACTCCGTTCTTATGAACTTAATACTCTAGATGCATGCTGGATAGCGGTCGTTGTATGGAGTAATAGTAGTAGATGCAGAATCGTTTCGGTCTACTTGTCTCGGGCGTGATGCCTATATACAATGATCATGCCTAGATAGTCTCATAATTATTCGATTTTCTATCAATTGCTCGACAGTAATTTGTTTACCCGCTGTAGAATATCGCTATCATGAGAGAAGTCACTAGAGAACACTATGGCCCCCGGGTCTATTCTCAACATATCAATCTACAATCTATTTTACTTTTCCGCTTTTACTTTCTGTCCTTATATCCAAAAATACCAAAAATATCAAACTATCATCTCTATCAGATCTCACTTTCGTAAGTGATCGTAAAGGGATTGACAACCCCTTATCACACTGGCTGCAAAGTTCTTATTTGTTTGGGCAGGTGCGAGGGACTTGCGCATGGTCTCCTACTGGATTGATACCTTGGTTCTCAAAAACTGAGGGAAATACTTACGCTACTGTGCTGCATCACCCTTTCCTCTTCGAGGGAATACAACACAAGCTCGAGAAGTAGCAAGAAGAATTTTTGGCGCCGTTGCCGGGGAGGCTTACGCAAAAGTCATATACCAAGTACCTATCACAAACCCTTATGCTTCGCATTACATTTATTTGCCTCTCGTTTTTCCTCTCCCCCACTTCACCCTTGTCGTTTTATTTGCCCTTCTTTTGTTGTGTGTTTACCGTCCGCTTGCCTCTTGTTTGCTTGTGTGCTATGTGCCCTCAATTAGCTTGCATCTTCACTTGCTAAAGTATGGATCTTCATCCACTTGCTAATCTCTTTAAGAGATCCCATTATGTTGAACCTATTGCTAGTGAGCTACGTGCACTAGATTATCTTTATGATTTTTTGCTCGAAATTTATGAATCTGAAAATTGCGACAAAGTGTTGAAAGAAGAAAATTATGAAGTGATTCATGATAGCTATTTTGATGAAAAGCATGATTGCAATGATGTTATTATAAATTCTATTAATGATGATTGTGCTAATGATATGCAAAACCCTAAGCTTGGGGATGCTTATTTTGCTATGCCCACTACTTGTTGCAATGATCATGATTGGGGTGATGCTTCTTACGATCTTGCAAATTTATTTAAGCCCCATTGATGAGGACATCACTAACAAGGTTACACCCACAGCTCCAACTGACACATATACAGGACCAATTACTAGAGCTCGCGCACGCCAATTAAATTACCAGGTACTTTCGTTTCTTGGTAATGAATCTAATGTTCATGAGAATATGATGCTGCCTAAATTGGATACATTTGTCTTGCTTACAAATGAAGGGCCTAGCTTGGACAAGAAGGATGAACATTGGAGCAAGATCAAGCATGGAGATGATGGCATGCGCAAGGGGAACAAGAATGGAGCTTCAATTGATGATTTCAGGACTTTGAAGCCACCATAATGAGTGCGACAAGCCTTGGACGAAATATACAAGATGCCACTTCATAAACTTCATCCAGAGTCTATTATAGGTGCTGCGTCACCTTATTATTGGGCCAACCCCATGTAATTTCGAAATACTTCAGTATAGGCTGTTTTTAGAGTCAGTATGTGTGGGGAAACAAGAGTTAGGGTTGGTTTCGGACCCCTCCACCAAGGGCCACGAAATTCCCCCCTCTTTCCCCCATATATACAACCCTTAGGGCGTTGTTTAGACTTTGGGTTTTGTTTAGATTAAAGTTCGCCATAGCTGCAACTTCGCGTACTTCGTTTGTGTTCAACGACCAGACCAAGACGTCACAGAACCCCACTTGATCAATAAAGCTTTCCTCTTGAATTCGCAATATCCCGATTGCAATCTCAGTTTCTTGCTTGTTCTTCGTTTGCCTGCAGGAAACAGACCTTTGTGGTCAGGTTGATCGTGCACCGGCGTGGTCAATAACCTCTCAGAGTTGGTTTAGCGATTGCTAAGGCGCGACGTCCTCGCACGTTCGTAGTCGGATCGTCAAAGTCGACTTCCTCCAAAACGATAGCCACCATCTCATCGAAAGACGGGACATCTTTGCCTCTATCAAGTGGTATCAGATTTCCAGGTTGCTCGGTGAGATTTTACAGTTTTTCGTAGATTAGATCGAGTCTGTTCTTCATACCTACAGTCCACGAAAAAGCCAAAAAAAATTAGGGTTAGTTCATCATATCCGAAAAAGTCTGAGCCATTGCATAATCTTTTCCGTGTTTGCTTAGTTGAATTTGCGGTTGCATCGTCGTGTCAAGTTGCCGGTCTTAGCGTCTGGTCTTAGTTGAATTCGTCTGGTTATAACGTGTTGTCTTCGCACCTGGAGTTGTTGCTGATCTTGTTTGAATACGACCAAAAATATAGCATACATGTATATTTGTGAGGTGATTTCTAATGCAACCTATGCAACAATTTATTTATGTCATCCAGGACAAAAATACTTCACTGACTTTTGTGCCATGTCTAATTCCAGGTGTATGGGACATTTGTACAATCCACATATGAAGATAAGGGAAAAAGAGAAGTTTAGGTGCTTTTCAAAAAGTTCTCTCACATCACTTTTGGGCCAAGAGAAGATAGAGTCCAAGTCTCTCACGTTCTGCATCCAGATTCGGACTGCACAGACATACCTGACTCAAAACGACAAGAACTCCTTCATACGGACTCCGAATTGGGTGTTTCTTTTTTTGTTGGAAACTAGATTTCGTACACTTTCCAACCCAATTGGATTCACCTTCAAATTCGTCTGGAGCGTTGAGATATCGACGAAACAATCTGATGCTACAGGAGAATCCGAGTCAAACTACAAGTCCAAAGGTGTTACATCACCTCCACTTGGGCCCATGAGCCTTGTACGACCTAGGGTTAGTTTTATGCTGCCTTAGGACGCCCTTCCACCTCCTTGGCAGCCACCCCTTGCTCCTATATAAGTAGATCCATCTAGTAGCTTTTTCTTTGGGATTTGTTTAGTCAAAAGTTAGCCATTGCAACTTCGTGTACTTCATTTGTGTCCAACAACCAGACCAAGACCGCTTACGGATCCCCACCTTTATCAATACATCATTTATATTTACAATATTCAGATTGCTTTATCATATTCTTGCTTGTTCTTCGATTGCATGCAGGAATAGACCTTCGTGGTCACGCTGATCGTGCTTCTCGCATTGTCAGTAACCCCTGGAGATTGGTTTAGCGATTGCTAAGGCGCAACGTCGTGCACGTTTGTAGTCGGATCGTCAAACTTGTCTCCACCAAATCGATAGTTATCATCTCATCGAAAGATCGGGCCCCTCGCCTCTATCAAGTGGTATCAGTTTTCAGGTTGCTCAGTGAGAATTTCCAGTTATTCCTATATTAGATTTATTTTCTTACCTATTGTCCAAGGAAAAGCCACAAAAAAAAGTTAGATCTATTCATCCTTTTGTCCTAGCCAGTCTGAGCCTTTGCAATTTTCTTTTCATTGTTTGCATTATTGAATTATCGGTTGCATCGTCGTGTCAAGTTGCTCGTCTTAGTGTCTAGTTCATTAGAGTTTCGAGTTCTGTTCACATTAGTCACGTCGCCGCTGCATCATTATTCCTTCCGCTGTCCACCACCTCATCCATCAATTTCCACCTCGTGCTACCCATAGTTCATTGTCACAGTCATACTTGAAGTCGTTCGCATCTTTGCTTGATCCAATCTGCATCTTGTCTAGTTTGTCTTGGAAAGAGGGAGAAAGAAAAAAAAAGACAGAGAAAAAAAAGTTAAAAAAAGAGGAGAGAAAGAAAAAAAAGTGTGAGAAAAAAGAAAAAGAAAAAGAAGAAAAAGAAAGTTGGAGAGAGAGTTGTTGTATATTCTGCTTGGCAGTTGTTTTCATCATTATCTTTACCGCCGTTGTGATCTTCACTTATATCTTGCTGTCCAGAGCTACTTCGTATCCTTTATTGATGCTAGTTGTGCTACACCGTGACCTCATTAGTGTTCTAGGCTCGCGTCTCTAGTCCGGTCTAGCCTAGGACCAGCACAATACCGTCGTTGAGCATTTATTCAACATTGCATCTCTGAATTGATTATTGCTATTCTTTTGCCACAATCTGATTCTCACTCTTATTTTTCTCCTGTTTTGCTTTATTAGCTCTATTAATATCATCTTTCAAAATGGAATCAGGAGTCATAGGAAGCAAAGTAATATTTTTCTCCTTATGAATAAGAGTATACTGATTGTTTCTACCATGGTGTACATAATTTTTATCAAATTGCCATGGTCTACCAAGTAATAAGGAACATGCTTGCATAGGTACCACATCACAATCAACATAATCAGCATATGTAGAGATACTAAAATGCACACGAACAGTACGTGTTACCTTAATCTTGCCGCTGTTGTTGAACCATTGGATGTAGTAAGGATGTGGATGTGGTCTTGTGGTGAGAGATAGCTTCTCCACCATCTCCATGCTAGCCAAGTTGTTGCAACTCCCTCCATCTATCATCACGCGAACAGAACGTTCCTTCCCAACTCCCTTTGTATGGAACAAATTATGCCTCTGATTTTGCTCAGCTTGTGTAACCTGCACACTCAAAACACGTTGAGCAACTAAACATTCATACATGTCAGCATCTTTAGGAGCCATGTATTGCGTCTCATGATCATAATCGTCTCCACCGTGTTCTTCACGTGTAATAAGAGCCAAAGTCTCCTCATCATTGTCACTAGCGGATTCATATCCACCATCCTCAGTAGCAATCATCACAGGCTGAGATTTGCATTCTCTCGCAAAATGTCCTCTTCCCTTACAACGACGACAAAGAATATCACTAGTGTGCCCTGTTGATGCCATGGAAGAAGAAGAACTCTGTGCAGGCCCAATAGGTGTGCTATTGGCAGATAATGGTGGTTGTGCCTGCTTCCTTGTATCACGGCTGGAGGTAACAGCTGATGGAGGTGTCGGTGCAGTATAATGTGTGGAAGTAGAGGATGCACGCGGTGTCCATGATGAAGGTCGACCTGCAGAAAAGTTAGTCCGCGCCAATGCCTGTCGATCCTGCACTTCACGTTCAGCTTTACAAGCAAGATGGAATAAACGAGTGATATTAGTATAATCCTTATACTCTAGAATGGTCTGAATCTCTCTATTTAATCCACCCATAAAACGTGCAAGCATAGCTTCATTCTCCTCAACAATACCACATCTAATCAGGCCAGTTTGTAATTGCTGATAATATTCTTCTACAGAATTTTTTCCTTGTCTTAAGCGCTGCAATTTTTGAACTAATTCACCTTGATAATATGGTGGAACCCAACGAGTACGCATAGCAGTTTTCAAAGCAGCCCAAGTAGCAGGAATAGGATATAATCTACAATGTTCAGACCACCAAACACATGCAAAACTAGTGAAAGCACAAACATCAGCAGGAACACGTCTCTCCTCGGGATAATGTAAACATGTAAAACGTTGTTCAGTTTCTAACTCCCAAGTAAGATATATATCAGGAACATATCTATTCTCAAATGGTGGAATATTCAATTTCAGTTTAGGAAGATGGTCATGTACCTCAGGTGCTGGTGCAGCCCTACCGTTGCGATGATATGCATGAGGACGACCTGGTGGTGGTGGTGCTGGTTGTTGCACGTAGTTCTGATTTTGGTCAACCTCATCCTCGTAATGGTCTTCCACCTCTGCAGTAGCAGCAAGAGCTACAGAAACATCAACAGCAGCACCAGAAGCTTGACTAGGCTCAAGGGGAACGCGCTGTGCTCGTCCCACTTGATTTGGAAGGCGATGTTGTTGTTGTTGTTGTTGTTGTTGTTGTTGTTGTTGTTGTTGTTGTTGTTGTTGTTGTTGTTGTTGTTGTTGTAGAGGTGGGACAGCTGCAGCAACCGGTGGTGGTGGAAAACGCGAAAACAATTCAGCAAACTTGTTATCCAGTTTTGTTTCAAACGTCTTCTCCATGCCATCTATCTTCTCCATGGCCTCGTCCAATGTGTTTAGCACATCTTGCACCTGTGCACTCATCATTTGCTGAAACTTATCATGAAGCTCCTTGTTCATCAAGTTCTCCTAGTCAGTCTCATTGACTTGTGATCCTGGCATGGTTAGCAGCAATAGAAACACACAAGAATATGATCCTACAGACTACTAACAAGTGGTGGTGGTGGCGGGTGTCACAAATCCGTCAAGCAAATCTCAAATTCTTACTAGTTCTTACCCAGCAGCAGGCGGTGATCGACAACCGATGTAGTCAAAACTCTCAAAGCTTGGATAGAGCGATTACCAGGGAGAGTCAAACGCACGATGTAGATGTATGTGGAGCTCGGAAGGCTTATAATATGGTAGCAAAAAGGGTCAGCAATAATCAATTCAGAGATGCAAAGCTGAATAAACGCTCAACGACGGTACTGTGTTGGTCCTAGGCTAGACCGTACTAGAGACGCGAGCCTAGAACACTAACAAAATCACGGCGCTGCACGTAATCAAGGGGAAAGCACACTCTGATTTTTTTGGCCATTTTTTTCTCTTTTTTTGCGCTGTTTTTTTTTGCCGAAAATCACTATAATGGCGAGTGTCTCAAAACACTTCCCAAGTCAAACTAAGATGATAGGCACGAAATTTTTTTGATGATTTTTTTTTTCGGAATCAGGGCAGCGACGACGTAAAAGTGCGGTAAAAAAACAGTATGGTGGCACGTGTCTCAAAAGACTCAGAAAAGCCCAAAAATAGGATAGGGAAAAAAAATTCACCTGTCGAAATTTTTGCCTAAAAACTGCCCGGGGGTCTCCAGACTTTTTTTTCCGAGACCTACTCAGGCAAGGAAACACGAAACCGAAACTAGATGGATCACGAAAGCCAATCTAGAACGAAAAGAACTCGGATTGGTGGTGGATATGTGGTGGTAGAATATGGCAGTGGTGGTGCTATTTGGCAGCGGTGGTGGTATATGGATACGGATCGGTGGTGGTATGTGGCAGTAGCGATGAAGATGTTGTGGCGGCGGCGTGACAACTTATGACCAGAACTCGAAACTCTAAAAGACTAGACGGTAAGACCAGCAACTTGACACGACAATGCAACCGCAAATTCAACTAAGCAAACACGGAAAAGATTATGCAATGGCTCAGACTGGTTCGGATATGATGAACTAACCCTATTTTTTTTTTGGCTTTTTCGTGGACTGTAGGTATGAAGAACAGACTCGATCTAATCTACGAAAAACTGTAAAATCTCACCGAGCAACCTGGAAATCTGATACCACTTGATAGAGGCAAAGGTGTTCCGTCTTTCGATGAGATGGTGGCTATCGTTTTGGAGGAAGTCGACTTTGACGATCCGACTACGAACGTGCGAGGACGTCGCGCCTTAGCAATCGCTAAACCAACTCCGAGAGGTTATTGACCACGCCGGAGCACGATCAACCTGACCACGAAGGTCTGTTTCCTGCAGGCAAACGAAGAACAAGCAAGAAACTGAGATTGCAATCGGGATATTGCGAATTCAAGAGGAAAGCTTTATTGATCAAGTGGGGTTCTGTGACGTCTTGGTCTGGTCGTTGAACACAAACGAAGTACGCGAAGTTGCAGCTATGGTGAACTTTAATCTAAACAAAACCCGAAGTCTAAACGATGCCCTAAGGGATGTATATATGGGGGAAAGAGGGGGGAATTTCGTGGCCCTTGGTGGAGGGGTCCGAAACCAACCCTAACTCTTGTTTCCCCACACATACGGACTCTAAAAACAACCTATACTCGAGTATTTCGAAATTACATGGGCCTGGCCCAATAATAAGGTGACGCAGCACCTATAATAGCCTCTGGACGAAGATTATGAAGTGGCATCTTGTATATTTCGTCCAAGGCTTCTCGCACTCATTATGGTGGCTTTAAAGTCCTGAAATCATCAATTGAAGCTCCATTCTTGTTCCCCTTCCACATGCCATCATCTCCATGCTTGATCTTGCTCCAATGTTCATCCTTCTTGTCCAAGCTAGGCCCTTCATTTGTAAGCAAGACAAATGTATCCAATTTAGGCAGCATCATATTCTCATGAACATTAGATTCATTACCAAGAAACGAAAGTACCTGGTAATTTAATTGGCGTGCGCGAGCTCTAGTAATTGGTCCTGTATATGTGTCAGCTGGAACTGTGGGTGTAACCTTGTTAGTGATGTGGTACCTATGCAAACATGTTCCTTATTACTTTGTAGACCATGGCAATTTGATAAAAATTCTGTACACCATGGTAGAAACAATCAGTATACTCTTATTCATAAGGATAAAAATATTACTTTGCTTCCTATGACTCCTGATTCCATTTTGAAAGATGATATTAATAGAGCTAATAAAGCAAAACAGGAGAAAAATAAGAGTGAAAATCAGATTGTGGCAAAAGAATTTGAGCAACAAATGAAGCCTAATAATAAACCATCTACTGTTGCTTCTGAAATTAAATTGAAAACTGCATGTGTATTTGCCACCAAATCTGATATTGATGAGCTAGATTTTAGCAAATCTGTTTGCTATGCTTTTGTGTGCAAAGAGGCATTATTTTCATTCGAGGACGTGCCTTCCTCTTTGCCTCCTGCTGTCACTAACATTTTGCAGGAGTTCGCCGACGTCTTTCCACAAGACGTGCCACCGGGATTACCACCTATTCGAGGGATTGAGCATCAAATTGACTTAATTCCCGTTGCATCGCTACCCAACCACGCACCATACCGTACCAATCCAGAAGAGACGAAGGAGATTATGCGTCAAGTATAGGAGCTACTCGACAAAGGTTATATACGCGAATCCCTTAGTCCTTGTGCTATTCCTATTATTCTAGTGCCGAAAAAGGATGGTACATTGCGTAGGTGTGTTGATTGTAGAGGCATTAATAATATTACTATTCGTTATCGTCATCCTATTCCTAGGCTAGATTATATGCTTGATGAATTGAGTGGCTCTACAATTTTCTCCAAAGTTGATTTGCGTAGTGGATACCATCAAGTTCGTATGAAATTGGGAGATGAATGGAAAACAACATTTAAAACTAAGTTTGGATTATATGAGTGGTTAGCCATGCCTTTTGGGTTAACTAATGCACCTAGTACTTTCATGAGATTAATGAATGAAGTTTTACGTGCTTTCATTGGACGATTTGTGGTAGTATACTTTGATGATATATTGATTTTTAGCAGATCTTTGGAGGAACATTTGGAACATTTACGTGCTGTTTTTATTGCTCTACGTGATGCACGTTTGTTTGGTAACCTTGGAAAGCGCACCTTTTGCACTGACCGAGTCTCTTTTCTTGGCTATGTTGTTACTCCACAGGGAATTGAGGTTGATAAAGCCAAGATTGAAGCTATTGAGAGTTGGCCGCAGCCCAAAACGGTCACACACGTGAGGAGTTTCCTTGGCCTCGCTGGATTCTATCGGCGTTTTGTGAGAGATTTCAGCACCATTGCTGCACCTCTCAATGAGCTTACTAAGAAGGATGTGCCTTTTGTTTGGGGTACTGCACAGGAAGAAGCATTCACGGTATTGAAAGATAAGTTGACACATGCTCCTTTACTCCAACTTCCTGATTTTAATAAGACTTTTGAGCTTATATGTGATGCTAGTGGAATTGGGTTAGGAGGTGTGTTATTACAAGATGGTAAACCTGTTGCATACTTTTCTGAAAAATTGAGTGGGCCTAGTCTGAATTATTCTACTTATGATAAGGAATTATATGCTCTTGTTCGGACTTTGGAAACATGGCAACATTATTTATGGCCCAAAGAATTTGTTATACATTCTGATCATGAATCTTTGAAGCACATTAAAAGTCAAGCAAAACTGCACCGTAGACATGCTAAATGGGTTGAATTCATAGAGAATTTCCCTTATGTTATTAAACACAAGAAGGGAAAAGAAAATGTTATTGCTGTTGCATTGTCTCGTCGTTATACTATGCTTTCACAACTTGACTTTAAAATATTTGGTTTGGAGACCATCAAAGATCAATATGTGCATGATGCTGAATTTAAAGATGTATTGGAGAATTGTAAAGAAGGGAGAACATGGAACAAGTTCATCGTTAATGATGGATTTGTGTTTTGTGCTAACAAGCTATGCATTCCAGCTAGCTCTGTTCGTCTTTTGTTGTTGCAGGAGGCACATGGAGGAGGATTAATGGGACACTTTTGGCGTGAAGAAGACGGAGGACCTACTTGCTACACATTTCTTTTGGCCAAACATGCGACGGGATGTTGAGCGTTTTGTTGGTCGCTGCACTACATGTCAAAAAGCGAAGTCATGACTCAATCCTCATGGTTTATATATGCCTTTGCCTGTCCCTAGTGTTCCTTGGGAAGATATATCTATGGACTTTGTTTTGGGTTTACCTCGAACAAAGAAGGGGAGGGATAGCATATTTGTTGTCGTCGATAGGTTCTCGAAGATTGCACACTTTATACCATGTCATAAAAGCGATGATGCTGCTAATGTTGCTGATTTGTTCTTTCGTGAAATTATTCGCTTGCATGGTGTGCCAAATACCATTGTTTCAGATCGTGATACTAAATTTCTTAGCCACTTTTGGAGATGTTTATGGGCTAAGTTGGGGACTAAACTGCTTTTTAGTACTACTTGTCACCTCCAAACTGATGGACAAACTGAAGTAGTCAACAGAACTTTGTCTACTATGCTTAAGGTTGTTTTGAAGAATAATAAGAAAATGTGGGAAGAATGCTTGCCTCATATTGAATTTGCTTATAATCGTTCGTTGCATTCTACTACTAAGATGTGCCCTTTTGAAATTGTCTATGGTTTCCTACCTCGTGCACCTATTGATTTGTTGCCTCTTCCATCTTCGGAGAAGGTTAATTTTGATGCTAAACAACGTGCTGAATTGATCTTAAAAATGCATGAGTTAACTAAGGAAAATATTGAGCGCATGAATGCTAAATATAAACTTGTTGGAGATAAGGGTAGAAAACGTGTTGTCTTTGCACCTGGAGATCTTGTTTGGTTACATTTGCGTAAGGATAGGTTTCCTAATTTGCGTAAGTCAAAGCTAATGCCACGTGCTGATAGTCCTTTCAAGCTGTTAGAGAAAATAAATGATAATGCATATAAACTTGAGCTGCCTGCAGATTTTGGGGTTAGTCCCACATTTAACATTGCAGATTTGAAGCCTTACTTGGGCGAGGAAGATGAGCTTCCGTCGAGGACGACTTCAATTCAAGAAGGGGAGGATGATGAGGACATCACTAACAAGGTTACACCCACAGCTCCAACTGACACATATACAAGACCAATTACTAGAGCTCGCGCACGCCAATTAAATTACCAGGTACTTTCGTTTCTTGGTAATGAATCTAATGTTCATGGGAATATGATGCTACCTAAATTGCATACATTTGTCTTGCTTACAAATGAAGGGCCTAGCTTGGACAAGAAGGATGAACATTGGAGCAAGATCAAGCATGGAGATGATGGCATGCGCAAGGGGAACAAGAATGGAGCTTCAATTGATGATTTCGGGACTTTGAAGCCACCATAATGAGTGCGAGAAGCCTTGGATGAAATATACAAGATGCCACTTCATAAACTTCGTCTAGAGGCTATTATAGGTACTGCGTCACCTTATTATTGGGCCAGGCCCATGTAATTTCGAAATACTTGAGTATAGGCTGTTTTTAGAGTTCGTATGTGTGGGGAAACAAGAGTTAGTGTTAGTTTCGGACCCCTCCACCAAGGGCCACGAAATTCCCCCCTCTTTCCCCCATATATACAACCCTTAGGGCATCGTTTAGACTTTGGGTTTTGTTTAGATTAAAGTTCGCCATAGCTGCAACTTCGCGTACTTCGTTTGTGTTCAACGACCAGACCAAGACGTCACAGAACCCCACTTGATCAATAAAGCTTTCCTCTTGAATTCGCAATATCCTGATTGCAATCTCAGTTTCTTGCTTGTTCTTCATTTGCCTGCAGGAAACAGACCTTCGTGGTCAGGTTGATCATGCTCCGGCGTGGTCAATAACCTCTCGGAGTTGGTTTAGCGATTGCTAAGGCGTGATGTCCTCGCACGTTCGTAGTCGGATCGTCAAAGTCGACTTCCTCCAGAACAATAGCCACCATCTCATCGAAAGACGGGACACCTTTGCCTCTATCACCCATGATGAATATGAGATTGATAATAATGTTTGCAATAATATTGAAAGTGGGTTTGGAAGAGTGTCAACTTTAGATCCCACATATTTGTAGTATGATCAATCTTATGATTTTTTTTGATAAAAGTGGGTTTGGAGAGGTCATGACTTTAGTTAATGTTGCTCCCTCTATTCTGGAAGAGTGTCAACTTCGTATGCATGTGGATCGTGTTGATAATACATTTTGTGATAGCTATATTGTTGAATTTGCTTATGATCCTTCATGCAATTATTATGAGAGAGGAAAATATGGTTCTAGAAATCTTCATGTTACTAAATTACCTCTCTTCATGTTGAGATTGATCTTGTTTCTTTCTTCTTCCTTACATACGTTAGATCTTGCTTGCTATGATAATTTGTTTGCTTATAAAATGCCTATGCATAGGAAGTATGTTAGACTTAGATGTGTTTATCACATATTTTATGATGCTCTCTTTGCTTCAATTCTTATCTTTCATGTGAGCATCATTGAAATCTCAAGCCTATCTTAATGGCTATAAAGCAAGAGCTTGTTGGGAGGCAACCCAATTTTATTTTAATTGTTTTTGCTTCTGTTTAGGAATAAATATTGCATCTAGCTTCTGTTTAGCTGTGGATTTGGGTTTTAATTAGTGTTTGTGCCAAGTAGAACCTTTGGGAAGACTTGTGTGAAGTTTATATGATCGTGCTGCGAAAAACAGAATCGTTAGCGCTCGCTAGAATGGTCACCAGATTTTACTGGAGCGTGCTATTTAGTTGATTCTTTTTGCAGATGGTTAATAGACAAATTCCTCACGTTTACCAATTTAGTTCAATTTTTTTGGAGTTACAGAAGTATGCGAAAACTACAGACTACTACAGACTGTTCTGTTTTTGACAGATTCTGTTTTTTCGTGTGTTGTTTGCTTATTTTGATGCATCTATGTCACATCCCTAGTCAGTTCTTGCATTAGGACTAGCTAGAGTGTGCATCATGTTTACTTTTTGCAGAAACTTGAAATGGGGATGACAAAAACCCCATCACCCCTCTTCTTTCAACAAGGGTTTAATAAAATCTTTTCCAATGTACCCAAAATGCCCTTCAAAAATGTTCATCATCTTTGCCTTGGTCTTAAACCTCTGACAAAATTGGTGCACAATTTTCTAGGACATCCTAAGGTCACTAGATTAATTCATATTGTATTTGCATTTGGGCATTTAAATGCTATAAAATATTTTAAATGCCCAAATAATCATAAACTAAAATGTTCCCTGATGTTCATATTATATAGAGTGTGCATGAGTAGTTTCATGATTTATGAAAGTGCTTTAGTATTTTTATTAATTCAACACCGTTGAAAAAGAAAACAAAACAGAAACAAAATAGAAAAGAGAGGAGAGAGAGAGACTTACCGCCCCGGCCCACCTGGCGGCCCAACACTGTGCTGGCCCGTGCCAGCCTGCTTCGTCCCCGCCAGGTAGGCAGGGAGGTGACGCCGACGAGCGCAAGCTCGCCACGGCGCCACCTGCTTGCCGCTTCGCCACGGGACGGGCTGGAAGACCTCCACGTCGCGCTCCGAACCCCGTGGACACGTCCAGTTCCCCTGCCTCTCTCCCCTTCGCTCCCCTCCGCCATGGCCGACGCTGCCGCCGTCGTAGCCGTAGCCACCGTCGTCTCCGCGATGCCCGACCGTGTCTAAGAGCTCCGCCACCCTCCTCTCCGTCGAGCAGGCCGAGCACCGAGCGCTCGCATGCTTTGCACCGCCTCCATCGACCCCGTCTTCGTCGACCACCGCCAGAGATCCCCTCCGCCGTCACCATCGCAGCAGGCCGTCCCCGACCTCGCCGTCAGCTCCGTCGCAACCACCGTGGGCCTGGACACCTCTCTATCCTCTATTTTCTCCCTCTTGAGCCCCGTAGCGACTGCATGTAGCTCACCCGCACGCGCCGCCACGGAGCTCGTCGCCGACGAGACTCTGGCCACTCAACGGCCGTGCCACCTTGTCCACTAGCCCTACCGCACCCCCAGGAGCCCAACGCACCACTACACGTGCCTCGTCGTGCCTCCTAGCGACGAGCCCGAGCTCACCCGAGCTTCGGCAGCCGCCAAGGTCGTCGCCGGCGCCGGATCCGGCGACCCCAAGGCCAACCACCACCACTAGACGCGGCTCACTCCCTGCATCACGTAGATGTGCTCCGCCGTCGTTTTGGTCGTCGGAGCACGAAACCCGCACTGCTCCGCCGCGTTTGGCCTCGCCGGCGACTAGCCGCCGGCGGGTTTGACCTCCCCCTGTGCCATTGACTTGTGGGCCAGCGTTGACTGTTTTTAGTTTAGGATTAAGTTAGTGCTAATTTAATCCTGTTAATTAGATGACCCACTAACGTGTGGGCCCGACCCTGTTAGTTAGTAGTTAGTTAAACTAACTTGTTTAGTTAGCCCTGTTAGACTGACGTGTGGGCCCCACACGTCAGGTTAGACTGGACCAGCTCTGTTAACCTGCTGACGTCAGCATGAGGTCATGCCGATGCAGTAAGTGTTTTCTGTGATTTAAATAAATCAGAAATGATTTATTTATTTTAAGAAAATGCTTTGAACTTCAAAAAATCATATAAATTCAACAGTAGCTCAGATGGAAAAGTTTTATATATGAAAAATCATCAGAAAAATCCAATCTTTCCATTGGTACTTGTTTCAAGCATGTTTAAACAAGTTAACCTTGCTGTTCACATCAAAACATGATAATGCACTTTAAATAATAATAGTTTGAGCATGAATTTGAATCTTTTATTCAAATGAGCTCAGACCTTTCTGTTTATAGTTGCATTAGCTCAAAACACATTCATCTTGCCATGTCATGAGCATGCATCATATTGTTGCATTTGTTTGTGTATTGATTGTATTGCCGGTGTTCTCCGAGGTAGGTTCTGCTCCCGAGGATACATATGCGTATCCAACTGAAGATCAATACTCGACAACCAATCTGTCAGGCAAGC
>LR738715.1:414287813-414309634 GCA_902687465.1 Secale cereale
AAATTCAACAGTAGCTCAGATGGAAAAGTTTTATATATGAAAAATCATCAGAAAAATCCAATCTTTCCATTGGTACTTGTTTCAAGCATGTTTAAACAAGTTAACCTTGCTGTTCACATCAAAACATGATAATGCACTTTAAATAATAATAGTTTGAGCATGAATTTGAATCTTTTATTCAAATGAGCTCAAACCTTTCTGTTTATAGTTGCATTAGCTCAAAACACATTCATCTTGCCATGTCATGAGCATGCATCATATTGTTGCATTTGTTTGTGTATTGATTGTATTGCCGGTGTTCTCCGAGGTAGGTTCTGCTCCCGAGGATACATATGCGTATCCAACTGAAGATCAATACTCGACAACCAATCTGTCAGGCAAGCAACCCATTGATCATTCCGATACAAGACCATCTTCTCGCTCCCGCTCTATTTTACTGCATTAAGGCAACAACGTGTGAACTGCTATTTGCTGCGGTAGTTGAACCCCATTCCTTGCATGACCTGTCATTGCCACAGTAAATAGTTGAAACCCACTAGCATGTGTAGGAGTTGATTGAGCCATGTGATGTGTTTCCTACCATGCTATTCATTTATGTTGCCTGCTATGCTTAGAGTTGTGTCAGGTCTGGTTCATCTGGGTGATGGATCAGAGTGAAATGATCATGCCTTGTAAAGAGAGTGAAGTGTGGAATATGCTTGGTAAAGGTATCGATGAAAGGCCATGTAGGATTACATGGTGGGTTGTTTTGTTGGAACTGTCCATAGGACCTGAGATCTGTATGTGTGATTTAAGATCAGCTACTACCACGCATTGGGCTCCGGGCGCTCCAAGCTCTCTCGACTTATTAACTGCCATTGTCCTCTGTCCAGGAGTTGCAACTAGTTTCTGGTGTTTGTAATATACTGGTGGTCATGCACAGCGCTGACCCTCGGGGTGGGCTGTGATGCGGCAGGTACGTGGCACGGTGTATCGGTCGCCCGTTTGGTGACTTGGGAACCCTGTACACATCGTTTGGGGCCGTGAGCGACACCCCGGCCGGATCTCCCCACGGATGGAACCCAAATAGGCGATAAACCTGGACTAGGGACTTGTGAGGTTAGTGAGGTCGTAGCCGACACCCTCGCCGGGCTTCCGATTGAAGGTTGCCGAGTACATGTCGAGTAAACGATGATAAGTGGTGGAAGCGTGTGTGAAGAAGTACACCCCTGCAGGGTTACCAATCTATTCGAATAGCCGTTGTTCGCGGTTAAGGACCACTTGGTTGCTTATACAGTTCATAGACAAGTTAATGGTTACTCCTAAAAGTCTCAAGACAAGTGTGAGTGTCGTGGATGGCCCTTCAGTAGGATGACGGGAGAGGATCCACGGTAGTGTATTGTTGTGGTGAGTAGTGGACTCGTGTGCGTAGTCTCATCTTGCAATCTGCTGAAAGTTGTAGAATAGGTTAGCCAAGAGTCAAAGCTGGCTTGCTGCAATAAACTCCACTACCCTTGTTGATAATGATGCATGTATGATAGGTTCTGTTGCAAGTCTTGCTGAGTACCTTGTACTCATGTTTGCTTAATAATTGTTGCATAGGAGAACCCCGCCCCCTCTGATGGGTTCTACATAGACGTTGACGTCGACAAGTAGCTTGCCACCCAGACGGTGATCCTGAACTTGTGAAGGGCCTTGTAGATAGTCAGGCTACACCAAGTCTGTTTTCTTTCCAAGTTGTCTGTACTCAGACAAGTTAGCTTCCGCTTGTGCTTGTATGCTTGTATGACTTGAGTGTTGGGTCATGTGACCCCTATCTGTATGTATATGTTATGTATGGCTCTTCGGAGCCTCTTAAATAAAGTACTTTGAGTCATAGAGTTCTGTTGTGATGCAATGTTGTATTTGCACATATTGAGCATATTGTGTGTATGTTATTGAAATGCTTGATATGTGTGGGATCCGACACCTAGTTGTTTACCCTTGGTAGCCTATCTTACAGGGAAATTCCTCCTAGTGCTTCCTCTGAGCCTTGGTAGCTTGCTACTGCTCCGGAACACTTAGGCTGGCCGGCATGTGTCCTTCTTCGTTCCTGTGTCTGTCCCTTAGGGGAAATGTCACGCATTGTTCCTTTAAGTCCATGTAGCTTGCTACGACTTGGGGTTCATACGTTGATGACCGACACGTTCGTTGCTGGGTCATGGATGCCTGTCTCTGTAATTTAGTGCCACTTTTGGTTTATAACTAGCCATGTCGGCCCGGGTTCTCTGTCATATGGATGCTAGCGACACTAGCATATACGTGTGCCAAAATGCGCAAACGGTCCCGGGCCAGGTAAGGTGGCACCCGTGGGGATACCGTGCGTGAGGCCGCAAAGTGATATGATGTGTTACAAGCTAGATCAGTGTGACTTAGGATCGGGGTCCTAACAGCGTTGGCATCAGAGCCGGACTGCCTGTAGGTTCTTCAAGCCAAACTGGTCGATGTTGAGTCTAGAAAATTCTTAGTTATATGTAGGGGAATTGATTGTGGAAGGGAACGTAAGGCTCTTTTACTTCTTACCTTATGGCCTTCTGATCTGAGTCAGCCTATTCTTTCTACGGGGGTTTAGGACTAGGCCTCTCATCTTTACTAGGTTCACGTGTTACTAATTCGTAGACTCTTAGGATTGTTGGTTTCAAGCCTCAGTTCAGTTTCTACCTTCCAGTATGTTGATTAGTTGGACCGGAACCTTGATATGATGTTGTTGAGTGGCTATGCTATCATTTGTATGATGTCTCAAAATCTTTTTTGAGCATTTACAGTTGTTATGCTACCCGATTTCTTCCTGAATTTCTAATGCGTTTGCATTATCTCGTGTCTCAGATGTCTGACCGCACACCTCACCAGGTGGTCCGTTTGACCCGGTGCATTAATGTGCCAGGTCACACGGACATGTTGGTCCGTGTGTTGACTGAGACCGGCTACCGTTGGTATCCTGAGTACACTGTGGAGGAGCGGTACCGGGATTTCAACCAGAGTCAGTATTTCTACACAGTCCGGATATACCCTTCATATCCAGGAGCTACTGACCCCATCCATTGGACGTATAGACTCGGGGTTACCATCGAGATGGCAGTGCAGGATGCCGCTTACTCGATGATGACTATCATCCGGGATGGGCATGCCCTGCTGCTGAACACCGAGTTCTGCTACATGCCAGCCTCACTTCCTGGAGAGGAAGGCTACTACACTGGTCTGTATACTGATGCCGCTCTTGAGGAGCCACTACTTCAGACTACCACTCAGATGCTGGAGGATAGGGACCGCGAGGTCCGTGCCCTCCGGATGGAGCTGTATAACACTCGAGCCGCCCACTGGGCCACTCTGAGACGGCTTGCACCTGCCGTGCAGGCCGAATATCTGGATATGCGGGATTTGTACCCCGTGTGGACTCGTCTGCCCGATCGTATGGATTGGCGTGACGTTGGGGGTATTACACCTCCACGTGGGCGTCGGTTACCACCAGCAGTGGGACCGAGGCCGCATCCATGTCCCTATGGTCCACAGCCTTCAAGTGCTCGAGAGTTTCTAGATCCACATGTTCCACTTCCAGGCTACAGGGGTAATCTTTACGAAGATTTCTACGGGAATGTCTGAGTTAGACTGTGGCAGTAGTAGTATCGTAGTAGTTGTATTTCCACAGTCCTGCGTGTATTGTGGAATATGACTTAGCGTGTACTGAGTTCCGGAGGCGTAGATAAATAATGTATAGGAGCTTGGAATGACTTTGATGAGATGTATCGTCTTTCACCGCAGTTGTACTTTAGCCTTGGCTTGTACTAAACTATGTATGGTGTATGACCAATGGTGTATATATGGCAGTTTCTATATTACCATGTCGTACAGATGAACATCTCTGCATTCCGTGTCATCCATTACATTCTACACTCCTATGTCAAAGTTTTGCCATCCTTGTCTAAACCATTGTTTTGTTTTCCTAGGATGGTCAACACTCGCAGCACTCCTGCTGCCCAGGAGCAGGGTGAGGCTAGTGGGGCTAGAGA
Source organism: Secale cereale (assembly GCA_902687465.1). Lineage (NCBI taxonomy): Eukaryota > Viridiplantae > Streptophyta > Magnoliopsida > Poales > Poaceae > Secale > Secale cereale. The sequence goes on from LR738715.1 coordinate 414,291,839, forward strand.
TGAGAATCTGCCCCAACCACCCTCCTTGGCTGAAGTTATGCTGGAGGCAGAAAGGAACAAGAGAGAGACCAACCGTCTGCTGGAACGCATAGAGCAGAATACTGCCTTTCGCTAGAGGAATGACGTGGTGTCTATTAATGACTTTATCAAGATGTGCCCACCGAAGTTCCATCATTCCGCTGAACCTCTTGATGCCGATGACTGGCTTCGCAGTATCACCCACAAGCTACATTCTGCCCGTGTGGCCGAAGCTGACAAGGTTACCTACGCTGCCTACAATCTTGAAGGCCCTTCTAGCCTTTGGTGGGAAAACTATGAGGATATGCGTCCTGCTAGCCAAATCACTACTTGGGTAGAGTTCAGCGAGGCATTCCGTGAACACCACATTCTAGAAGGCCTCATGGATCGCAGGCGGGAGGAATTTTGCAATTTCACGCAAGGCCGGCTAACCGTGGATGCCTATAGTCACGAGTTTGGAAACTTGACACGCCATGCTCCCGAAGAAGTGTCCACCGACGCCAAGAAGCAGGCGAGGTTCTGCAAGGGACTCAGCCCTGAACTTCGCCGAGATCTACGTCTGCACGAGTGCACCTCCTTCCAGAAGCTAGTGAACAAAGCCATCAGTGCTGAGACATGTCAGACTGATTTTGAAGCCACACGCAAGCATCCTCGTGACTTTGGTTCCTCATCTGGCTCTGGCTCTCACAAGCGCCGTGTGTGGGTTCCAAACACAGCCCTGCCACCCAGGTTCACTCCGAGGCCATCCTATGAGGCGCCTCGCCCAACCCAATAGTATGCACCGCCCAAGACTTATGGAGGACCTCCTGCCAATACTGCTCCACGCACTGGCATTGTGACATGCTTCAAGTGCGGAGAACCAGGCCACTACATGCGAGAGTGTCCTCAGAACCAGCCAGGAAGGTCCGTTGGCTGTGGTAAGCCAACAGGCAAGGTGAACTATGTCAAGCCAGTCCCCACTGCACGTGGTCATGTCAACTATGTCTCTGCTGAGGAAGCTTATGAGGATCCTAACAGCGTCCTTGGTACGCTTCTTGTTAACTGCCATCCGGCATCTGTTCTTTTCGATACTGGAGCATCTCATTCATTCATATCTGAGAGCTATGCTCGAATGCACAACATGACTTTTTGTGACATGCCCACTTCCATGGTTATTCAAACTCCTGGTTCAAAATGGCAAACCTCTAGGGTAAGCCATGGAAATGAAATTCTTTTCGATAGACTTGTCTTTCTCGCTTCTCTAATAGCTCTCAAGTCTTCGGACATAAACATCATCTTGGGTATGGACTGGATGACAGTTCATTATGCCAAGATTGATTGCTACACTAGGACTGTTCAACTTACACACCCATCCGGCAAGACAGTCAATGTTTTGGCCCGAATGGCTGAACGTCAGCTCTACTCTCTTAATGCCAGCCCTCTACCAGAACTCGAAGATATCTCGGTAGTCCGTGACTTCCCGGATGTTCTTCCAGAAGAACTGCCAGGTGTTCCACCTGACAGAGACGTAGAGTTCATGATAAATCTTGTTCCAGGAACTGTCCCAATCTCTAGGAGACCCTATAAGATGGCACCCTTAGAACTAGCTGAGCTTAAGAAACAACTCGACGAGTCCTTGAAAAAGGATTTCATCCGTCCTAGTTCTTCTCCTTGGGCTTGTCCCGTCCTCTTCGTCAAGAAGAAGGATGGAACGAATTGGATGGTTGTAGATTATCGAGCTGTCAACCTGATCACCATAAAGAACAAGTATCCGCTCGCCAGGATCAGCAACCTGTATGATCAGCTCGCTGGATCCTCAGTCTTTTCCAAAATGGATTTGAGGTTGGGCTACCATCAAATCAAAATCAAGAACATGGACATTCCCAAGACGGCCTTTGTTACTCGTTATGGCCAATACGAGTACACTGTCATGTCCTTCGGGTTAACCAATGCCCCAGCTACTTTCTCCCGGTTAATGAATTCTATATTCATGGAGTACTTGGATAAATTTGTCATGGTATACCTCGATGATATACTCATTTACTCCAAGATCAAGGAAGATCATGCCGAGCATCTAAGGCTGGTATTGATGAAACTTCGAGAGCACCGCCTTTATGCCAAATTCTCCAAGTTTGAATTCTGGTTGCCAGAAGTGACCTATCTAGGCCATGTAATCTCTGGTAAGGGTATTGCTATCAATCCCGAGCGACTTCAGGCCGTCCTTGATTGGACTCCACCTGAATCGGTCAAGCAAGTTAGGAGTTTCCTTGGCCTAGCGAGCTATTACCAACGCTTCGTCGAGAATTTCTCCAAGGTTGCTAAACCTCTAACTGAACTCCTCAAGAAAGATAAAAAGTTCGAGTGGACCCCACAGTGCGAGTCCAGCTTTCAGGAACTGAAAAGACGTCTCACATGTGCCCCCGTACTGGTACCACCAGACTTTTCCAAGGACTTTACTATCTATTGCGACGCCTCGCGACAAGGACTAGGTTGCATACTCATGCAAGATCGTCAAGTGATTGCCTACACATCTCGATAGTTGCATCCACATGAGGATAACTATCCTACACATGATCTAGACCTTGCAGCCGTAGTCCATGCACTCAAGACATGGCGACATTACCTTCTTGGTAATCACTGTGAAATCTTCACGGATCACCAAAGTCTGAAATACATTTTCACCCAACCGGATCTGAATCTCAGGCAAAGACGTTGGGTTGAGTTGCTCACAGATTACGACTTAGGAATCACTTACACCCCTGGGAAGGCCAATGTCATGGCCGACGCACTAAGTCGTAAGTCTTATTGTAACAATCTGATGTTACAACAAGGGAAACCACTTCTCCATGAGGAATTTCGTAAGCTTAACCTTCACATTGTTCCTCGAGGATTCCTTTCCACCTTGGTGGCGAAACCTACCCTTACGGACCAAATCATAGCTGCCCAGAAGCAAGATACAGGGATTTCCCGAATCAAGAGAAACATTCATAAAGGAGTTGCAGGTTGTTTCTCCATTGACAACAGAGGTGTTGTCTTCTTCGAGAACCGTTTAGTGGTTCCCAAGAACCAACATCTACGGCAGTTGATCCTTAAGGAGGCTCATGAATCCCCTCTCACGATTCATCCCGGTAGTACCAAGATGTATCAGGACCTACGCCAGAGGTTCTGGTGGACTAGGATGAAGAGAGAAATCGCTCAGTTCATAGCTAACTGCGATGTTTGTCGTCGAGTTAAAGCAGAGCATCAACGGCCTACTAGCACCCTTCAACCTTTAGCTATTCCTGAATGGAAATGGGATAAGATCGGTATGGACTTCATTACCGGATTTCCCAGGAACAGGAAAGGAAATAATGCTATCTTCATCGTTATCGACCGCCTCTCCAAAGTAGCCCACTGCCTGCCTGTTCGAGAGAGTATAACCGCTAGCCAGCTAGCAGAGTTGTATATCTCTCAGATAGTATCTCTTCATGGTGTGCCGTTGGAGATTAACTCAGACCGTGGAAGTCTTTTCACCTCTCGATCTTGGGAAAGTTTCCAAAATGCTATGGGGACTCGTCTCTCTTTTAGCACCGCATTTCATCCTCGGTCAAGTGGTCAAGTAGAACGAGTCAATCAAATTCTGGAGGATATGCTCCGAGCCTCTGTCATATCTTTCGGTATAGATTGGGAGAAGTGTCTTCCATTCGCCGAATTCGCTTATAACAATAGTTATCAAGCTAGCTTGGGCAAGGCTCCCTTCGAAGTTCTGTATGGACGAAGGTGTCAAACGCCTCTTAACTGGTCAGAAACCGGGTAAAGACAATTCTTTGGTCTGGATATGATCCAGGAAGCAGAAGCGCAAGTTCGCATCGTTCGTGAGAAATTGAAAACAGCCCAATCTCGCCAGAAGAGCCAATATGATCGCCATCATAAGGCTGTGACTTACAAAGTCGGCGATAAGGCTTACCTTTGGGTTACTCCTCTTAAGGGAACCCATCACTTCGGTATCAAAGGCAAATTGGCTCCTTGTTACATCGGTCCTTTTCGCATTCTTGCCAAACGAGGAGAAGTTGCCTACCAATTGGAACTACCCTCGCATCTTTCCAGAGTTCATGATGTCTTCCACATCTCTCAACTCAGGCGTTGCTTCTCGGATCCTATCCGCGGAGTGGACCACGAAACGCTTGATCTCCAGGACAATCTTACATATCGAGAATACCCCGTTCGTATTCTTGATCAAACCGAGCGTACCACTCGACGTCATAATATCAAGTTTCTCAAGGTTCAATGGTCACACCATTCCGAGAACGAAGCAACTTGGGAAAGGGAGGATCGTCTTCGACTTGAGTACCCCACCCTTTTTTCGGAGGAACCTGAATCTCGGTACGAGATTCTTTTGAGTGGGGGTGAGTTGTCACATCCCTAGTCAATGCTTGCATTAGGACTAGCTAGAGTGTGCATCATGTTTACTTTTTGCAGAAACTTGAAATGGGGATGATAGAAACCCCAACACCCCTCTTCTTTCAACTAGGGTTTAACAAAATCTTTTCCAATGTACCCAAAATGCCCTTCAAAAATGTTCATCATCTTTGCCTTGGTCTTAAACCTCTGACAAAATTGGTGCACAATTTTCTAGGACATCCTAAGGTCAATGGATTAATTCATATTATATTTTCATTTGGGCATTTAAATGCTATAAAATATTTTAAATGCCCAAATAATCATAAACTAAAATGTTCTATGTTGTTCATATTATATATAGTGGGCATGAGTAGTTTCATGATTTATGAAAGTGCTTTAGCATTTTTATTAATTCAACACAGTTGAAAAAGAAAAGAAAACATAAACAAAATAGAAAATAGAGGAGAGAGAGACTTACCGCCCCGGCCCACCTGGCGGCCCAGCACTGTGCTGGCCCGTGCCAGCCAGCTGCTTCGTCCCCGCCAGGCAGGCAGGGAGGTGACGCCGACGAGCGCGAGCTTGCCACGGCGCCACCTGCTTGCCACTTCGCCGCGGGACGGGCTGGAAGACCTCCACGTCGCGCTCCGAACCCCGTGGACACGTCCAGTTCCCCTGCCTCTCTCCCCTTCGCTCCCCTCCGCCATGGCCGACGTTGTCGCCGCCGTTCCGCCTCCGTAGCCATAGCCACCGTCGTCTCCGCGCCGCCCGACCGTGTCTAAGAGCTCCGCCACCCTCCTCTCCGTCGAGCAGGCCGAGCCCCGAGCGCTCGCACGCTCTGCACCGCCTCCACCGACCCCGTCTTCGTCGACCACCGCCAGAGATCCCCTCCACCGTCACCGTCGCAGCAGGCTGTCCCCGACCTCGCCGTCAGCTCCGTCGCAACCACCGTGAGCCTGGCCACCTCTCTATCCTCTCTATTCTCCCTCTCGAGCCCCGTAGCGACATCATGTAGCTCACCCGCCCGCGCCGCCGCGGAGCTCGTCGCCGACGAGACTCCGGCCACTCAACGGCCGCGCCACCTTGTCCACAAGCCCTACCGCACCCCCAGGAGCCCAACGCACCACTCCACGTGCCTCGCCGTGCCTCCTAGCGACGAGCCTGAGCTCACCGAGCTCCGGCAGCCACCAAGGTCGTCGTCGGCACCGTTTCCCTCGACCCCGAGGCCAACCACCACCACCACTGGATGCGGCTCACTCCCCGCATCACGTAGATGTGCTCCGCCGTCGTTTTGGTCGCCGGAGCACGAAACCGGCACTGCTCCGCCGCGTTTGGCCTCGCCGGCGACTAGCCGCCGGCGGGTTTGACCTGCTGACCAGGGGGTTTGACCTCCCCCCCGTGCCACTGACATGTGGGCCAGCGTTGACTGTTTTTAGTTTAGGGTTAAGTTAGTGCTAATTTAATCCTGTTAATAAGATGCCCCACTGACGTGTGGGCCCGACCCTGTTAGTTAGTAGTTAGTTTAACTAACTTGCTTAGTTAGCCCTGTTAGACTGACGTGTGGGCCCCACATGTCAGGTTTGACTGGACCAGCTCTGTTGACCTGCTGACGTCAGCATGAGGTCATGGTGATGCATTAAGTATTTTCTGTGATTTAAATAAATCAGAAATGATTTATTTATTTTCGGAAAATGCTTTAAACTTCTAAAAATCATATAAATTCAACAGTAATTCAGATGGAAAAGTTTTATATATGAAAAATTATCCGGAAAATCCATTCTGTCCATTGCTACTGGTTTCATGCATGTTTAAGCAAGTTAACCTTGGTGTTCACATCAAAACATGATAATGCACTTTAAATAATAATAGTTTGAGCCTGAATTTGAATCTTTGATTCAAATGAGCTCAAACCTTTCTGTTTATAGTTGCATTAGCTCAAAACACATTCATCTTGCCATGTCATGAGCATGCATCATATTGTTGCATTTGTTTGTGTATTGATTGTATTACCGGTGTTCTCCATGGTAGGTTCTGGTCCCGAGGATAGATCTGCGTATCCAACTGAAGAGCAGTACTCGACAACCAATCTGTCAGGCAAGCAACCCATTGATCATTCCGATACAAGCCCATCTTCTCGCTCTCGCTCTATTTTACTGCATTAAGGCAACAGCGTGTGAACTGCTATTTGCTGCGGTAGTTGAACCCCATTCCTTTGCATGACCTGTCATTGCCACAGTAAATAGTTGGAACCCACTAGCATGTGTAGGAGTTGATTGAGCCATGTGATGTGTTTCCTACCATGCTATTCATTTATGTTGTCTGCTATGCTTAGAGTTGTGTCAGGTCTGGTTCATTTGGGTGATGGATCAGAGTGAAATGATCATGCCTGGTAAAGAGAGTGAAGTGTGGAATATGCTTGGTAAAGGTATCGATGAAAGGCCATGTAGGAGTACATGGTGGGTTGTTTCATTGGAACCGTCCATAGGACCTGAGATCTGTATGTGTGATTTAAGATCAGCTACTACCACGCATTGGGCTCCGGGCGCTCCAAGCACTCTCGACTTATTAACTGCCCTTGTCCTCTATCCTGGAGTTGCAACTAGTTTTTGGTGTTTGTAGTATACTGGTGGTCGTGCGCAGCACTGACCCTCGGGGTGGGCTGTGATGCGGCAGATACGTGGCACGGTGTACCGGTCGCCCGTTTGGTGACTCGGGAAGCCTGTACACATCGTTTGGGGCCGTGAGCGACACCCCGTCCAGATCTCCCCACAGATGGAACCCAAATAGGCGATAAACCTGGACTAGGGACTTGTGAGGTTAGTCAGGTCGTGGCCGACACCCTCGCCGGGCTTCCGATTGAAGGTTGCCGAGTACATGTCGAGTAAACGGCGATAAGTGGTGGAAGCGTGTGTGAAGAAATACACCCCTGCAGGGTTACCAATCTATTCGAATAGCCGTTGTTCGCGGTTAAGGACCACTTGGTTGCTTATACAGTTCATAGACAAGTTAATTGTTACTCCTAAAAGTCTCAAGACAAGTGTGAGTGCCATGGATGGCCCCTCCGTAGGACGACGGGAGAGGATCCACGGTAGTGTATTGTTGTGGTGAGTAGTGGACTCGTGTGCGTAGTCTCATCTTGCAATCTGCTGAAAGTTGTAGAATAGGTTAGCCAAGAGTCAAAGCTGGCTTGCTGCAATAAAATCCACAACCCTTGTTGATAATGATGCATGTATGATAGGTTCTGTTGTAAGTCTTGCTGAGTACCTTGTACTCATGTTTGCTTAATAACTGTTGCAGAGGAGAACCCCGCCCCCTCTGATGGGTTCTACATAGACGTTGACATCGACGAGTAGCTTGCTACCCAGACTGTGATCCTGAACTTGTGAAGGGCCTTGTAGATAGTCAGGCTACACCAAGCCTGTTTTCTTTCCAAGTTGTGTGTACTCAAACAAGTTAGCTTCCGCTTGTGCTTGTATGCTTGTATGACTTGAGTGTTGGGTCATGTGACCCCTATCTGTATGGATATGTTATGTATGGCTCTTCGGAGCCTCTTAAATAAAGTACTTTGAGTCATAGAGTTCTGTTGTGATGCAATGTTGTATTTGCACATATTGAGCATATTGTGTGTATGTTATTGAAATGCTTGATATGTGTGGGATCCGACACCTAGTTGTTTACCCTTGCTAGCCTATCTTATAGGGAAATGCCTCCTAGTGCTTCCACTGACAATTGGTAGCTTGCTACTGCTCCGGAACACGTAGGATGGTCGGCATGTGTCCTTCTTCGTTCTTGTGTCTATCCCTTAGGGGTAATGTCACGCGTTGTTCCTTTAAGTCCATGTAGCTTGCTACGACTTGGGTTCATACGTTGATGACCGACACGTTCGTTACTGGGTCATGGATGCCTGTCTCGGTAATTTAGTGCCACTTTTGGTTTATAACTAGCCATGTCGGCCCGGGTTCTCTGTCATATGGATGCTAGCAACACTATCATATACGTGTGCCAAAATGCCCAAACGGTCCCGGGCCAGGTAAGGTGGCACCCGTGGAGATACCGTGCGTGAGGCCGCAAAGTGATATGATGTGTTACAAGCTAGATCAGTGTGACTTAGGATCGGGGTCCTGACAATCTATGAGTAGTATTGGGAAGTATGAATCATAGAGAAGTTGGAATACAGTAGGTTTAACACCAATATAAACAAATAATGAATTCATTGCAGTACCTTTGAGTAGTGGTTTGTTTTCTTATACTAACGGAGCTCACGAGATTTTTGTCTAAGTTTTGTGTTGTGAAGTTTTCAAGTTTTGAGTATTGCTTTGATGGACTATGGAACAAATAGTGGCAAGAGCCTAAGCTTGGGGATGCCCAAGGCACCCCAAGGTAAAATTCAAGGACAACCAAAAGCCTAAGCTTTGGGATGCCCCGGGACGGCATCCCCTCTTTCGTCTTCATCCATCGGTAACTATACTCGGAGCTGTATTTTTATTCACCACATGATATGTGTTTTACTTGGAGCGTCTTGTATAATTTGAGTCTTTGCTTGTAAGTTTGCCACAATTATCCTGGCTGGACACACCTATTTGAGAGAGTTAAATATTGCCGGTAGAACACTCTATGTGCTTCACTTATATCTTTTGAGTTGAATAGTTTTTGCTCTAGTGCTTCACTTATATCTTTTAGAGCACGGTGGTGATTATATTTGTAGAAATTGTTAATCTCTCATGCTTCACTTATATCCTTTTGAGAGTCTATTAAAACAGCATGGCAATGTGCTTTGGCTATATAACTAGCCTTCGCATGATAGACATCCAAGATCAATGTAGTAAAAACTTTCACACTAAGTGCATTGAATATGATGAGAAGTTGGATGCTTGATGATTGTTTTGAGATATGAGGATTGTGATATTAGAGTCGTGCTAGTGGAGTTATTATGAAATTGAGAAATGCTTGTGTTAAGGTTAGTGATTCCCGTAGCATGCACGTTTGGTGAACCGCTATGTGACGAAGTTAGAGCATGAGGTATTTGTAAAGTGTCAACCTTTGTGTGGAGGTCGGGGGCGCGCGATGGTTAACTCCTACCAACCTCCCCCTAGGAGCATGCGTTGATTGCTTTGTTTTGATGACTCGTAGATTTTTGCAATAAGTATATGAGTTCTTATGACTAATGTTGAGTCCATGGATTATACGCACTCGCACCCTTCCACCATTGCTAGCCTCTCTTGTACCGCGCAACTTTCGCCGGTACCATACACCCACTATATATCCTTCCTCAAAACCGCCACCATATATATTCCTCAAAATAATCACCATACCTACATATCATGGCATTTCCATTGCCATTCCGAGATATATTGCCATGCAACTTTCCACCGTTCCGTTCATATGACACGCATCATATTGTCATATTGCCATGCATGATCATGTAGTTGACATCGTCTTTGTGGCAAAGCCACCATGCATAATTTTTCATACATGTCACTCTTGATTCATTGCACATCCCGGTACACCGCCGGAGGCATTCATATAGAGTCATACTCTGTTCTAGTATCGAGTTGTAATTCAATATAAGTATGATGATCATCATTATTAGAGCATTGTCCCATGTGAGGAAAGGCCAATAAAAAAAGAGATGGCCCAAAAAAATAGAGAGGGGCTGAAAAAAAAGAGAGAAAGCCCCTCCAAAAAAATGAGAGAAAAGAGAGAAGGGACAATTGCTACTATCTTCTTCCACACTTGTGCTTCAAAGTAGCACCATGTTCTTCATGATAGAGAGTCTCATGTTTAGTCACTTTCATATACTAGTGGGAATTTTCATTATAGAACTTGGCTTGTATATTCCAACGATGGGCTTCCTCAAATGCCCTAGGTCTTCGTGAGCAAGCAAGTTGGATGCACACCCACTAGTTTCTTTTGTTCATCTTTCATACATATTTAGCTCTAGTGCATCCATTGCATGGCAATCCCTACTCACTCACATTGATATATATTGATGGGCATCTCCATAGCCCATTGATACGCCTAGTCGATGTGAGACTATCTCCCTCCTTTTTGTCTTCCCGCAACGACCACTCTATTCCACCCATAGTGCTATGTCCATGGCTCACGCTCAGTATTGCGTGAAAGTTGAAAGGTTTGAAAAGATAGAGTATGAAAACAAGTGCTTGGCTAAAATCGGGGTTGTGCATGATATGCATATTTTGTGTGATGAAGAGGGAGCATAGCCAGACTATATGATTTTGTAGGGATAACTTTCTTTAGCCATAGTATTTTGAGAAGACATGATTGCTTTGTTAGTATGCTTGAAGTATTATTATTTCTTATGGCAATATAGAATTTTGTCTTGAATCTTTCAGATCTGAACATTCATGCCACAATTAAGAGAATTACATTGAAAAAATATGTTGGTTAGCATTTCACATCAATAATTCTGTTTATATCATTTACCTACTCGAGGACGAGCAGGAATTAAGCTTGGGGATGCTTGATGTGTCTCCAACGTATCTATAATTTTTGATTGTTCCATGCTATTATTTATGACGTTTTGGATGTTTAATGGGCTTTGTTATACATTTTTATATTATTTTTGGGACTAACCTACTAACCCAAAGGCCTAGTCCAGATTGCTGTTTTTTTCCTGTTTTAGGGTTTTACAGAAAAGGAATATCAAACGGAGTCCAAACGGAATGAAACCTTCGGGAGAGATATATTTGGAGCAAAATACGCATGGGAAACTTGAGAACCATGGAGTAGGGATGACGTGGCGTCCACGAGGGTGGGGGCGCGCCCCCCTGTCTCGTGGGCACCCCGTCTGGCCACCGGTGCCCTCCTTCCTACTATATATACCAACGTACCCCGAAACTATCAGAACAACAGAGAAAACCCTAGTTCCACCACCGCAACCTTCTGTTCCCATGAGATCCCATCTTGCGGCCTGTTCCGGAGCTCCGCCGGAGGGGGGATCTACGACGAAGTGCTTCTACATCATCATCGTCGCCTCACCATGAGTTGTGAGTAGTTTACCACAGACCTTCGGGTCCATATCTAGTATCTAGATGGCTTATTCTCTCTCTTTGGATCTCAATACCAAGTCCTCATCGGTCTTCAAGGAGATCTATTCGATGTAATCTCTTTTTGCGGTGTGTTTGTCGTGATCCGATGAATTGTGGGTTTATGATCAAGATTATCTATGAGAAATATTTGGTTCTTTTCTGAACTCTTTATGTATGATTATAATATCCTTGCAAGTCTCTTCGAATTATTGGTTTGGTTTGGCCTACTAGATCTATAGTTCTTGCAATGGGAGAAGTGCTTGGCTTTGGGTTCAATCTTGCGGTGTCCTTTCCCAGTGACACTAGGGGCAGCAAGGCACGTATTGTATTGTTGCCATCGAGGATAAAAAGAAGGGTTTTATATCGCTAAGTTTGAGTTTATCCCTCTACATCATGTCATCTTGCTTAAGGCGTTACTCCGTTCTTATGAACTTAATACTCTAGATGCATGCTGGATAGTGGTCGATGTGTGGAGTAATAGTAGTAGATGCAGAATCGTTTCGGTCTACTTGTCTCGGACATGATGCCTATATACAATGATCATGCCTAGATAGTCTCATAATTATTCGCTTTTCTATCAATTGCTCGACAATAATTTGTTTACCCGCCGTACAATATCGCTATCATGAGAGAAGTCACTAGAGAACACTATGGCCCCCGGGTCTATTCTCAACATATCAATCTACAATCTACTTTATTTTTCCGCTTTTACTTTCTGTCCTTATATCCAAACATACCAAAAATATCAAACTATCATCTCTATCAGATCTCACTTTCGTAAGTGACCATAAAGGGATTGACAACCCCTTATCGCGTTGGCTGCGAAGTTCTTATTTGTTTGTGTAGGTGCGAGGGACTTGCGCGCGGTCTCCTACTGGATTGATACCTTGGTTCTCAAAAACTGAGGGAAATACTTACGCTACCGTGCTGCATCACCCATTCCTCTTCGAGGGAATACAATGCAAGCTTGAGAAGTAGCACTATTCACCCACGATCTCACACGATCTTCACTTCTCAGTACGTGGGTGACACATGTCAAGCGAATGAGAAGGGTCAGGGGCATGTTCGTCCAATTTCTTTGGGCGAATAGTTTTTCACAGTGGCTATAAATACCCCTCCCCTTCCTCACTTCTCTTTTTACTTCGCTCGATCTCGCTCCCGCTCGAGCTTCTCAAACCCTAGCGCCGCCGCTACTTCATCGTCGCCGGTGAGGAAGAGCTTCACTGCCTCGACCTCGTCGCCGTCGTACTCACGCCGGCCGCGGATTTCTTCACTCCACCGCCGCTGTAGCTGTCTTCCTCAGCCAAGTTAGGGTGTGGAAGATCTACACAGACGAACTTCACATCTCCACTTCCCAGTTCATCGTGTTCTTCGTCCAGGGTAATTAAAAGTTACTTTTACTACCCTCTTTGATTCAAATGATTTCTACAAAATCCTCAAAGGTGTTTTTCTTCAAACCTTCACACACTAAACACCTCACATGTCATATGTTCTTGATTCATTTCTCTAAGCTATGTTTTTCTTCAAGATTCCTCAATTGTGTGGATTCTCAATATATACAACTCTGGAACCTAAGACAAAGAACGCTTAGTAAAATTCTTCAAGACCCATCTGGTCAATTTCCTCAAACTTGTTCTTTTTACAAAACCTTTTGAGAACGCATATGACCTCTCCAAATTCCTCGCAACTATACTCTGTTCATAGGTACTCATGTCCGCTGCTGAATCACTAGGTTCTCATCAACTTAACTCATTTGCAATATTCCTCGAAGAAAAGTTGCATACTTCTTTAGAGAATTCCATTGTTCAAATTCCTCATCTGAAGAAAATGGCTGAAGGAAAGAAGCCACAAAAGGGAGGAAAGATGCCTGAGGTTAATACTGCTTTTGAAATCCCTGATGACATATATGCGGACTACTGCACTCCTGATGAGGCCAAGTTTGGAAAAGAGGACAAAAATCAGCGCAAGGTGCGCATACAGAGGATAGAGAGGAGATGGGCAAGAGAGTGGAGGGAGTAAAGGTATGTAACTCCCAAGTACATGAAGAAATTCGCACTCAATCCTCCATTCCCAAGACCTCCATCAGCACATGGCCAAGTAGCAGATCCCACTAGCCTCAAGTGCGGTGAGGATTATCCTGATGAATGGGCCAATCGCCAGGCCAAGTTGAACAGACAAGCAAAAGAAGCAGTGAGGAAATTCAGCAAGGACTCTGTTGCTACTGCTGCCACTGCTGAGGCCTCTGCTAGCAAGCCGAAGAAGGCCATGGCAAAGAAGCCTGCGCATAAGCCAAGTGCTCCACCTTCAATGCCCTCAAGGCCAAGTTCCTCAGCAATGCCCTCACGGCCAGATTCCTAAAAGCCCTCACGGCCAACTCCTCAAACTGCTCCTGCTCCTCCAAAGTCCTCAGCTCATCCGCCAAAGTCTTCAGCTGCTCCGACCAGATTCTCTGCACCAGTGCATCTTGCCACGTGCCAAAGGACTACTAGCATATATATTGCCTCAGGAGCCTCTGCAAGTTCCTCAGCTGCTCCAAGTTCCTCAGCTGGCCCCTCTCTGCTAAAGAAAAAGGCTAATGATGGATGAGGTTCTCGCCCAAGTCCTCACAAGAAGCAAGTCGCCTTCCAAGTGCCATCTGATGATGACGAAGCTGATGATGAAGAACTAGTTGAAATCATCAGAGACATGCAACACATGGCCGTTAGAGCTAAAGGAAGCAATGTGCCACTGTTGTTGGATCCAAAGGTGATCCTCGACTACATTGATCTCTGGCACAAGGATCCTAACACTCCTATGCCTGACTTCAATCTGACTCCTGGCCAAAGTCACATGATGATCGCCTTCATAGGTGAAGAAAAGTGGAAATTGGAGAAGGCCAGGCAGACAAAGAAAGCGCAGTACAGGAAGGAGCGCTACCTGAAGAAAAACGTTGTCAATATGACAACTGATGAACTTGTGAAGATTCAGGGCGAAATCAAAGCCCTCGGCGATGAATTTGACTCATACTGTGCAGACTGGATGGGCTCCAAAGCCAGAATTGTAAATTTGGCAAAAGGATTTTCTTCAAATGTTGCACCTCCAACGCACATTGAGATTCCTCAGGCTGAAGCATCTGTTCAGTCTACAGAAGAACATGCCAGCACCGCTGAAGAAAATCAGGTTGCTGAAGAAAATGAGAATACCAGGGCTGATGACTGCATTCCAGCCGCTAAAGAAATTTCCAGGGCAACCTCTAGTGTTGCGCCTGAAGAAAATGTCAGGACAGCTGAAGCTTCAATGGTTGTTCCTGAAGAAAAGGTAGAAGTTAGGGCAACTGCAACAGTTGTGCTTGAAGAAATTAAACCAAATTCCTCTGCTCCTCCTGCGCCTACTCCAACTCCAATCCTTCCATCTGCATCAGACGTGAAGAAGACCAAGGCTGCAGAGCATGCAGCTGTGAAGAAAAGGAAGGCATCAACTTCATCAGATTCTTCAGCCCCGAAGAAGATGAAGCCATTAACTAGCTCATTTGACAACCCAATTGATGTTGTTTCTATCTCAACCATGCCATCAAAGGACCTTGTTCCTTTTGATGAAGATTATGTGATTCCAAGTGAATCCGATGAAGACATTTCCTCTGCTGCTTCCTCAGAGCAGATAGATGAAGAAATTCAAGTGGATGCAATCCCTTCAACACCAATTGTCTCCTCGCCTATGCCTCAGTTCACTTCTGAAGAGGCCGCGTTGAGGAATTGGATGAACAAAATTCTGACATGGACATTGGGAATACTACTCCATTGATGAATGATGATTTTTGGGATAGCCAGCATCCCAACTCCCCTCTGTTCACGCCATTGCAACAAATCCCTCAGTCCCCAGCACATACTGTTCCATTGGGCTGTGAAGAAACTCAACCCACTCCGTCTGTACATGAAGACATTCCAGCCCCTAGTGCCGAAGAAACTGCTGCTGCTGAATCATCGAAGACACAGGCTGCCACTGAAGAGGAACTAGAAATTCCTCAGCCTGAAGAACCTGAGATTACGATTCCTGAGGTTGTGATGCAACTGACTGACACTCCTCAACACAAGACAAAGGATCCATTCTCAAGGAAGCAAAAATTCAAGACTGCTGATTTCTTCAACGAGCACGTATTCTTCACTGATTACAACCCCTATGACTCTGCTCGCATTAGGAAGAGGCATTTCTGGACTGCCAGCCAGGCCAATTTTTATTCCTCAGTGCTGTTCAACAAAGACAAAGTCTTCGATCATGAGCACATTCCTCACGTGGATATGGAATCTCTGCCTTGCTTCGTGCCAGTCCTCAGTGTTCTTCGTGACGCTGGACTGTTAAGTTTCTGCACTGACATCTGTGATTGGAATGAAGAACTCATTCTTCAATTCTTTGCAATGCTGCACATCACTGGAGACTCTGAAGATGTGAATTCATGGGTGCTGGACTGGATGACTGAAAATACTCACTACAAGGCACCAGCTACTGAATTGCTTCATGCTTTGCCTCTCGGTCTCCCCTTGAAGCTGCTCGTTGCATGTACCAAGAGCCTGAGCTTACAGATCACTATATGCAAGTGCTGATGAAGCCATTGAAGCCAGGTCAGGCCCCAAGAACCAAATTCCTCGTGAAGGAATTGCTATTTGTGCCTCGGACTGTATATCGCATTCTAACGAAGACATTGAGTCCTATCAAGGGCCACGACTCGAATGAAGAAGAAGTCGTTGGCATCACGAAGAATCTGCTATTCAATACCATTCATGGCGTCCCCGTCAACTTCCATGATTTCTTCATGAGGACTATGGCAAATGTCGCAATGTCCCCATTTGAGTTGAAGCCTTATGCTCCGTGGATTATGAGATTTATCAGAAAAAGGTCTTCACTCAACTACAAAGCTGATACATTGAACCATTGCAGCTACTTGCCCTCGATTGAAGTCCT
Organism: Secale cereale; assembly: GCA_902687465.1. Lineage (NCBI taxonomy): Eukaryota > Viridiplantae > Streptophyta > Magnoliopsida > Poales > Poaceae > Secale > Secale cereale. Next base: position 414,308,197 of record LR738715.1, read on the forward strand.
CAAATGGAAATTTTCCTCAGCTGATGACAAGGGCAAGCCTTGTGTTGTTATTGATGAAGACATTCGTCCATTGGATGGTCAATTTCGCAAAGCTGTATCCTACTCCACCAATGACGACTCTGCCACCCATGACTCTGCCGCCAACCCACCCAAGCAAAATCCTCAAGGCACAGCTCCCAGGGTGATGACTGATCGTGAGCTTCTCCTCAGTCCTCACCAGAAGGTTGATCGCAATCACAAATGGGTCAAGTGTCAGTGTGGTTCAATTCTTCACAACATGACTGCTACCCACAATGCAGTGAAGAAAAGCCATTACTACCTCCATGAAACCTTGAATCGTACCTGGGTTGTTCTGTCTCACATTTATAGCAAAGAAGATCTGAAGAAAATGGGTCTCAAGGAAGATTTAACTGGTCTGCTCCTCCACCGAAGAAATACAAGAAGGTCAAGGTTCCTTCCTTGGGGGCCAGCTCCTATTCTTCATCGCACGACACCGACGAGCCTGAAGACTTGGACGACACTGCGGCAGGCCCTACATCAACCAACGACCCCAACAATGCTGGCGCTCCTTCATCAACTTGAGATTCTTCAGGGGCGTTAGTCCTCAATTTCGATCCTTTTGGTCATTCGATGACAAAGGGGGAGAAATCTGAGTTAATCTTCAAGTGGATCTATTTATATGGGTGTTTTTTGCTAAGTTACAACTCTCGTTCTTCTGATGACTTTGCTGGATCGAGTTGTAAACTTAAACTCTATGGTGGCCTGATACTTTTGTTGTGGTTTTTCTGCATGCTTATTCCTCATTAATGTGTATGCACGCATGCTAAATTACACGAGTCATCATATTTCATCATGCATTTCAAATTCTTCATATCATATGTTAAATGCGTGTATGAATTACAAGATATAGGGGGAGATCTCCATGATTCTACTCTTCAAGTGTGCATTGCTTCAAAAGCAAATTCCTCACTATGCACATCTTCAGGGGGAGTTCTTCTATATCTTGCAATCAAACTACTCAATATCAGTATTTACACTTCATATGTTTATCCCCGTTGAAAACTTAACCTATATTGTCATCAATCACCAAAAAGGGGGAGATTGTAAGTGCATCTAGTGCCCCTTAGTGATTTTGGTGTATTGAAGACTTGTAGGTTAAGGGACTAATGTGTTTATGAGTGTACACATGTCTATAAGTCTATGAGGAGTTTGATATTTACAGAGAAAGTCGACCCCTAAAAATGAAATTCTTTGACTGAAGTCTTTGGATTTCTGAAGACTTTCTGAAGACTTTGAAAGTGAAGAAATTGGTGTGACCTTGAAGACTTGGTACTCATTTCAGGAACATGAAGCGTCAAGACTTTTGTTTTCGTAGTTTCATTTTCTCTTTCTTGAGTCATATGAAACACTGTACTTTTAAAGGGGGTCAAGGAAATAC
>LR738715.1:414310037-414339717 GCA_902687465.1 Secale cereale
TTCTTTGACTGAAGTCTTTGGATTTCTGAAGACTTTCTGAAGACTTTGAAAGTGAAGAAATTGGTGTGACCTTGAAGACTTGGTACTCATTTCAGGAACATGAAGCGTCAAGACTTTTGTTTTCGTAGTTTCATTTTCTCTTTCTTGAGTCATATGAAACACTGTACTTTTAAAGGGGGTCAAGGAAATACTAAGGAAAATTTTCCATGTGATGCTCAACTCAAAATCCTACACCTACCAATCCCTTCGAGTGAAGCCATTAGAAACCTCATACAGTTCAGTCATATTCTTCAGTGACAGAGACGAAGTTCTTCTGGTCTCTGAGGAATTTGTTCTGACCGAGGAGTTAGGAATTCGCTAGTGCGGATTGCCTACAAGTGAGGAACATGATAGCCCTGAGGAATTTGATACTCAAATTTCCGACCGTTGTTGTGCTACGCGCCAGCTGTCCCAAAATATCTACCTACCTAACGGTCATATTATTAAAGGACATTTATGTCTTATCATGTCGGGCTGCTCCCAAGGCTATAAATAGCCGCCCCCTACAACCACTAGCTAGTTGGCTGCTCTGAGAGAAACTGACACTTGTCATAAGAGCAACCCATCCTCGGAGGACTTTGAGCGAAAATCATCAAGTGAGGAAAAACCCCAAACCCAAACACCTACTAACCTAAAGTGATTGAGCATCACTGAAGAGATTGATCCTGTGTGGATCCCTCGCTTGTTACCTTTGAAGACTGTGCTTCTTCTAGACGGTTAGGCGTCATGGTCTAGAGCATCCAAGAGGAATTGTGGATTGCCGAGTGACCGAGTTTGTGAAGGTTTGGAAGTCGCCTGAAGACTTACCACGAGTGATTGGGCGAGGTCTGTGTGACCTTAGCTCAAGGGGAATACGGTGAGGACTGAGTGTCCTGGGCTGCGTGTTCAGGACTGGGTGTTCGAGACTGTGTATCCTCGTGTTTGAATACCTAGCCGCCCTAACCAGATGTACAACTGAGACAGCAGTTGGAATTGGTCTACCACATCATTGTCTTCACCAAGCTTACAGGTTCTATTTCCTCAACCCTTTCATTTCCTCATAACTGTGTTGTGTGCTTGTTCATATCTGTTTGAAGACTTTGACTGAAGACTTTCTCAATTTCCTCATTTCAATTTCTTCAGTCTGTTTGTCTTCATCCTGTGTTATCCTGTGTTTACGCTTTCTGTACTCTGTGCATGTCTTCATTTCATCATGATGACCATGCTTGTGTTCTGTAATGTTTACTTCTGAGTACTTATTCCGCTGCAAGTAGTTCTTCGCTAAGGAATTTCCTCACCCGCAAATTCCTCAGTGAAGAATTCATAAAAATCGCCTATTCACCCCCCTCTAGTCGATATAACGCACTTTCACAATACCCATGACTTCTTCATTCGTCAACTGGCTGCGTCTGGTGTTGATCTTTTGGCCTCAAGCTCTATGCTCCTTGGATAATGCGGCTCATCAAGCTTCACTCAACTGTCAACTATCAAGCCTCTGCATGCAATCATGTTGTCTTTTTGCCTGAGGTTGATATGTCTTATGAAGCCATCTATCCTGAGCCTGCCAAGCAACCACTTCAACTGCTAAATGCTGATCACCAAAGCTTCACACAGCACGTTGAAAGTGTTTATGTGCCAAATGCAAATGTCACTGCTTATCCTCTGGCTGGAAATGTACGCCTCCCGCATCGTGCCAACACTGATGCCACTGGTAGCAATATTGCTCAAAGGCCTAAGAAGCGTCCCCGTGTCATGAATGACCGAGAGTTTCTAGTTTTGCTTCACCAGAAGCAGGATAAGCACCATGATTGGATGAAGAGGCAGATGCATAGTCTTCTCACTTATGTGAATCACATTCGCAACTTGGCCACCAAGAACTCATTTGTTGCTCATGAAACATGTCGGCGGTCTTGGAAGAGCCTTACATTGCTCTACTCTGAGGATGATCTTCAAGCAGATGGCTTCACTGAGTGCTTCAAGTTTGATTCCAGGCCTACACAAGCTGCGACTTGGCGTCCAACTCCCTCCATTGAAGATTCTGAGTATTCATCTTCGGCTGCAACTATTGTTGCTCGTGTCATCGATGAAGAAGACGACGCCACTTCTCCAGCAATCGCTTCTCTGCATTACGACTCTGCGTCAGGCCCCTCTGCACCACCAAACTCCAACGTCGACCCGACTGCACCTGCATCTTCACCGCCTGGGAACGCATAGATACTATATGTCTTCAAACCTTTTTGGTACTTACTAACAAAAGGGGGAGAAGCATATGAGTTGATAGTCTTCAAGCGGGTCCATACATGGGTCGGGTGCATTTTTTTGCTAAGTTCTTACAACTCTCGTTTTGAAACATTTGGCTCTTGAGTTGTAACACTTAAACATGATGGTCGTTTGCTACATTTGCTACTGTTTCTTCTGCTTGGTTAAATATCTATCCTATGCGCATGAAGTCATTCAGCAGACGCCCATTTCGCATTATGCATATCATTATCTTCAGTACATCCTTGTATGCATGAAGGAGATCTCCACAAAGCAAAACCTGCCATGTGCCTTTGCATTCAAAAGGAAATTTCCTATATGCACATCTTCAGAGGGAGCCCTCTCAATCTCATGAAGACAATGACCGTGTTATCTATAATTTCACATATTTTATCCCCGTTGAAAACTTCAACATGTTTGTCATCAATCACCAAAAAGGCGGAGATTGTAAGTGCATCTAGTGCCCCCTAGTTGGTTTTGGAGTATTGACAACAAACGTGGTTGAGGGACTAACGTGTTTGTGAGAATTGCAGGATAACACATATAATAGTTCCTCACTGATTCAGTTTTACTTCCAAAGATAACCCCTAAAAATGTGTGAAGACATTGAAGACAGTGGTGGCACGTGAAGACATTCACGTGAAGATTATGACCTATGAAGACATTCATTGAAGACTATAGAATGCGAAGACATAGTTTCTTTCATAGTTCTTTTTATTCTTTATTAAGTCATATGAACCACCATATTGTTAAGTGGGGTCCAGGTGAACATAGTCGAATGACTGAAGTGATTCTCAACCAAAACACCTATGTCTTCGAGCGAAGACAAATGAGAGCAAATCTTATCGAGAGCTGGATAAGTCAGCTTTACTTGGAGCTCAAGCAAAGTTGCCGCGTGTGTTTATAATCCGACCGTTGGACACATGTTAGTTCCTTAGTGACCAAGGGTCATTTCGGACATATCATGTCAGGTTGCCTCATGGCTATAAATATCCCACCCCCTACACCATAAATTGGTTGTTACTCAGAGTTAGTGCATGGCTTTTGTTGTTTGAGAGCAACCCACCTCTGAAGCCTTTGAGAGAAAAGATCATTGCGAGGACAAAGCCCAAAACACCCAGAGCTAGAGAGTATTAGGCATCACTGAAGTCTTTCTATGTGTGTGACCTGAAGACTTGTTACTGTAAGTGCATCTAGTGCCACCCCTAGTTGGTTTCGGAGTATTGACGACAAACCTGGTTGAGGGACTAATGTGTTCGTGAGAATTGCAGGATAACACAGGTAGTAGTCCCTCATTGATTCGGTTTGCCTACCGGAGATGACCCCTAAAAATGTATGAAGACATTGGCGACAATGGTGGTACATGAAGATAATCATACTGAAGACTATGACAAGAGAAGACATTGTGTGAAGACTATGGAGCACGAAGACTTAGATGTTTCGTTGTTTCCTTTTCTTCTTTGTTGAGTCATAGGAACCACCGTACTGTTAAGTGGGGTCCAAGTGAACTAAGTCAGAGTGACTGAAGTGATGCTCAACCAAATCCTATGTCTTCGAGCGAATACAATGAGAGCAAATCTTATCCAGAGCTGGATGAGTTAGCTTTACTTGTAGCCCAAGTAAAGTTGTCGTGTGAGTGTTTGAAATCTGACCGTTGGAACACGTGTCAGTTCCTTAGTGACCCAGGGTCACTTCGGACAAATCAGGCCAGGTTGCCCAGTGGCTATAAATAGCCCACCCCCTACACCATAAATTGGTGTCTGCTCAGAGTTATTGCACGGCTTTTGTCGTTTGAGAGCAACCCACCTCCGAAGCATTTCAGAGAGAGATCCTTGCGAGGACAAAGCCAAAACACCCAGAGCCAAAGAGTGTTAGGCATCACTGAAGTATTTCTGTCTGTGTGACCTGAAGACGTATTACACTTGAGGACTGTGTTTCCTCCAACCGGTTAGGCGTCGCGTTCTGAGCATCCAAGAGTCATTGTGGATCGCCGGTGAACGAAGTTTGTGAAGGTTTGGAAGTCTACCTTGAAGACTTACCAGAGTGATTGGGCGAGGAATAGGTGTCCTTAGCTCAAGGGGAATCAGGTGAAGACGCGGTCTTCTGAGTTAAATCTCAGCCTCCCTAACCAGACGTATAGTTTTTGCAGCAACTGGAACTGGTCTAACAAATCACTGTCTTCCCCGAGCTACTGGTTCTATCCTTTCCTTCCCTTTACATATTGTCTGATGTTGTGAAGTCATTACCTACCTGCCTTATCTGATTGATTTTACTGTGTGACTACTTGTTATGATTGGCTTCATTCCTTCTTCCATCTTGATCCTTACTGCCTAGCTGCTATTAGTCTTCATGCTTTCACTTCATTGAATACCTGACTATGGCTTGTCTAGTGTAGTCTACTTTCCACTGCATATAAATAGGATTGGATTTATCCTTTGTCTTTGAAACTTCCATGTTTTGAAGCATTTCATAAAAATCGCCTATTCACCCCCCTCTAGTCGATATACTATACTTTCAATTGGTATCAGAGCAAGGTACTCCCTTGTTCTGTGTGATTCGGTTTAACCACCTGGAGTTTTAGCTATGTCGACTGCAGGGATAATCAAAGTCTCTGCTGCGTGCCCCGTCTTCGATGGCACCGAATATCCCTACTGGAAGAACAAGATGCGCATGCACCTTGAAGCCATTGACGTGGACCTCTAGTTTGTCGTTAAGAACGACATTCCCAAGACTGGTGAAGGTATCACCCATGCTGATGTCAAGAGGCTCGTTCAACTGGATTCAACGACCAAGAACATCATCTGTGGTCATCTGACCAAAGGACAGTATGGTCGTGTAAGTGCCCTGGAAACGTCAAAGGAAGTCTGGGACTGGCTCTCAAAGGTCAATGAAGGAGTCTCAACCCAGAGAGATCAAAGGATCAGTGTCCTCCGCAATCTTTTCAATTGCTTCAAGAGACATGACAATGAAAATGTCCAGCACACATTCGATCGTCTCACTGACATCACAAATGAGCTTCAGGCACTTGGCGCCACTGAGATCACCAAGCATGAAATCTTCAAGACCCTCATGAGATCACTCGACAGCTCATTTGATATCCTTGCCCTGATGATTCAAGAATGCCCTGACTTCAAGACTCTGGATCCGTCTGACATACTTGAGAGGCTCAACACACATGAGTTTCAGCTATTTGAGAAACGTGACATCTATGGTCCCAACTATGGCCGATCTCGCGCCTTGAAGGCAAAGGCTGTTTCTTCATCTGAAGAAGAATCTGACTGCAGTTCTGATGATCCTGAAGACATTGGAAAGGAGCTTGCCATGCTTGTGAAGAAGTTCCAGAAATTCACTAGGAAGAAAGGCTTCAGAAAGTCTTCCCGATCCAGCTCAAGAAATGATGAAGCTTCTACCCGTGACTACAAGAAGAGAACATGTCATAAGTGCAATAAACCTGGTCACTACATCTCCGAGTGTCCTCAGTGGAACACTGAGAAGAAGAAGAAGAAGAAGAGCAAGGAATACGATTCTGATGACAATAAAAAGAAGAAATACTCAAAGCCTTCTTCCAAGTCTTCATCAAAGTATTCATCACACAAGAATAATTCATCTGGCAAGGCTCGTGCATTTGTTGGCAAGGAGATGGATTCAGAGGAGGAGTCTTCTTCAGAAGAAGCGGAGGTGGAGTTTGAGGAGGAGTCCGATTCTGGTGCTGCAAGTCTGGCTCTAGCCACAGCCTACGTTGCCAAGTCCATCTTCAACACTGAAGACAATGGCCCCGTCTCCAACATTGATGATGAGGACGATGACTCTGCTCCCACCTACTGCTTCATGGCACGTGGTGCCAAGGTAAAATCACGTGATGCTTACTTTCAAACATCCAGTGAAGATGACTCTGATTGTGAATCAAAACCTAGCTACAAAACACTTGCTAAAATTGCCACTGAACAACAGAAAGCCATGGAACATATTCAAAAACTATTAGACAAAAGTGATGACCTGTTGGACGCAGAAATGACTCGTTCTCTGTCCTTAATTGAAGACATAAAAAATATTCATGTTAAGTACGAGGAACTTGAAGGTCTTTATGAATCGCTCTCAAAAACTCATGAAAAGCTTTCCCACGATTACCTTCAAAGGAAGCGAGAACTTGAGAAATTGAAAGAGGCTCATGAAGATCTTCAAAAAGAAAATGAGTCACTCCGCGCACAACTGACCAGCTCCACTCAGGAAGAGTTTGAACCACCAAATGCATTGAGTGTGATAACGCTACATCTGTTGCTGAATGTTCTACTGCTGCCACTATTGCAATATCTTCAACTGCTGATGTGGTAACTAACCCCTCTGCTGAGGATACCACTACTATTGCTGATGAAAATGCTAGGTTGAAGACTTTTCTTGAAACAGGGATGTACAAAAGCCTCAAAGAGCATCAGACTCTATGTGATGTCCTCAAAAAGCAGATACTGAACCGAAACCCTAGGAAAGAGGGTGTTGGGTTCGACAGGAAAATGAATGTTGATGGTTCATACTGGAAGCCTGAGCAGTATCCCAAAACCACATGGGTTGCTGCAAAGGAACCTTCAGTGGATCCATCTACCCTATCTGCCTTCACTTGTGCTAATCCTATTATCATTGATGAATCCTTTGATGCAAACTATAAACTATTTAAGAATCAAAATGGTGAAGTATTTGCCAGGTATATTGGTACTAACTGCAGGAACGGGCCACCTATGAAGAAGATCTGGGTACCCAAAGGATGTCTTGAGAAACTTCCAGCAAATGTTATCATGACACCTCCTGGGAAGAAGACAAACCCCAGACCAAAGGCTTCATATGGTCCTAAGGCTTCATACAGACAAAGGACTCACCTGAGTCACCCTAATGCCTATGTTTTGCAGGGAAACCATACTCAGACCCATGAATATGAGCGTGTTTCCTCAGACCGCTATATTCATAAAACAAAGAATTTTTCTGCTTATTCTTATGAGTATTATTCTCCTCCTGCAAGATTATTTGCTAGGGCTCCAAAGCCAAAATTCTCAGATGCTGCTCTTAGACTCATTGCTTCTAAGCCACCCCTGAAGATGTGGGTGGTTAAGAAGAACTAACTTTCTCTTGCAGGGAAAGGTCTCCAGCCTAAAATCAAAGGCGTCTGATGCTATTGCTGGGGACCTAAAACACTGGTAGGGCACAAGATCAAATGCCCAAATGGTTTACTATCCATTCTGTTCATGAATCACTTGTTAATCATCTTATCAGTCCTAACTTGGGTCTAAGCTTTCATAATCCACTTGTACATCAAATGTTTATGCTTCACAATGACTTTTGGTGAAGCCTATCCTCCTAACTGCATTGTAGGGAGTGACACCAAAGTCTTCAGAATGGATTATGGATAGTGGATGCACAAATCATATGACTGGAGATCGAAGTCTTCTTATGGACTCAACCTTACGTCCATCCAACAAGAGTCCCATCACATTTGCTAACACTGGCAAAAGCAAAGTGTTGGGTCTAGGTAGAGTTGCAATCTCAAGGGATCAGCACATGGATAAAGTCATGCTTGTTGAATCTCTTGGTTTCAACTTAATGTCGGTCTCAATTCTTTGTGACTTAAACATGATTGTGATATTTTGAAAATTTCGCTGCCTTGTACTAATGGAGTCTGACAAGTCTCTAGTATTTGAAGGATACAGAAAAGGTGATCTGTATATGGTGGATTTCTTAGCTGGACCGCAGATGGCCGTATGTCTTCTAGCAAAAGCTTCAGAGTGTTGGCTCTAGCATCGAAGGCTAGGACATGCCGGCATGAGGAACTTTAACACTCTCGCAAAGAAGAAGCATGTCGTAGGCATCGAGGACGTCAAGTTCAAGAAAGATCATCTATGTGGTGCCTGTGAAGCTGGGAAGATGACTAGGGCCAAGCATCCTTCGAAGACAATCATGACGACATCCAAACCCTTCGAGCTGCTTCACATGGACTTAATTGGCCCTACTCACTACTCCACATTCTCTACCACAGCTTGTCTCTATGGCTTCGTCATTGTTGATGATTATTCAAGATACACATGGGTGCACATAATTCTCTACAAGACTGAAGTGCAAGATGTCTTCAGACGCTTCGCCAATCGTGCCATGAACAACTATGGCGTCAAGATCAAGCATATTAGAAGTGACAATGGCACTGAGTTCAAGAACACCGGCCTTGATCTTTATCTGGATACAATGGGGATCACTCATGAGTTCTCAGCACCGTACACACCTCAGCATAATGGCATCGTAGAGCGCAAGAACAGAACCCTAATTGAGATGGCTCGAACGATGCTCGATGAATACAAGACACCAAGAAGGTTCTAGCCCGAAGCTATTGATACTGCATGCCATATCATCAACCGTGTTTATCTTCACAAGCTTCTGAAGAAAACGTCCTATGAACTCCTCACTGGAAAGAAGCCAAACGTAAGTTACTTCAGAGTATTTGGTGCTAGGTGCTGGATCAAGGATCCACATCACAAATCAAAGTTGGCACCAAAAGCACATGAAGGCTTCATGCTCGGATATGGAAAATACTCACACTCCTATAGAGTCTTCAACATCTTTCTCTATAAAGTAGTTGAAACTTTGGATGTGCGGTTTGATGAAACGAATGGTTCACAAAGAGAGTTCCTGCCAAATGTGCTGGATGAGGCTTCACCAAATGAATCTATCAAGCTAATGGGAACCGGTGAGATCATGCCTTCTGAAGCACAGCCTGACGAGGAACTCATCATTTCTGCTCCAAATCAACCTGACGACAATGCTCAGCCTGAAGACAACCCTCCTGATGATGACAATGTACAGCAGGAGCAAAATCTTCGACCAGCTCATCCTCGTGTTGCAAATGAAGTACAAGTTGAGAAGATAATTGACAACATAAATGCACCTGGTCCACTTACTCGTTCAAGAGCAACACAGCTTGCAAATTTCTATGGGCACTTTGCTTTTGTCTCAATATCTGAACCGAAGAAAGTTGCTGAAGCCTTTATGGAACCCGAATGGATTCAATCAATGCAAGAAGAGCTTCAACAGTTTGAGCTGAACAACGTGTGGGAACTTGTTAAGCGCCCTGACCCTCGCAAGCACAACATAATTGGCACAAAATGGATTTATCGCAACAAGCAAAATGAGCACGGTCAAGTTGTCAGAAACAAAGCTCGTCTCGTTGCTCAAGGATACACTCAAGTTGAAGGGATTGACTTCGATGAGACATTTGCTCCTGTGGCTAGACTTGAAGCTATTCATATACTGCTAGCCTATGCAAATCATCACAACATACTTCAGTATCAAATGGATGTAAAGAGTGTCTTTCTCAATGGAAGGATTGAAGAAGAGGTGTATATTGCACAACCACCTGGTTTTGAAGATCCTAAACGTCCTGATATGGTATACAAACTCAACAAGGCATTGTATGGCCTCAAACAAGCGCCTCGTGCTTGGTATGACACACTCAAAGACTTCCTGAAGAGCAAAGGCTTCAAACCTGGATCTCTAGATCCCACACTCTTCACGAAGACATATGATGATGAACTGTTTGTCTGCCAAATCTATGTGGACGACATTATCTTCGGCTGCACTGACAAAAGATACAGTGATGAGTTTGGTCACATGATGCAAGAGCAATATCAGATGTCCATGATGGGTGAGCTGAAGTTCTTCCTTGGTCTTCAAATTCACCAGCAAAGCAACAACATCTTCATATCTCAAGAGAAGTACCTCAAAGACTGTCTGAAGAAGTTTAGAATGCAAGACTGCAAAGGGTGCTCGACGCCTATGCCAACTAAACACCATCTGGGTCCCGACGCCAATGGTAAAGAGTTCGATCAAAAGGTATACCGCTCCATGATTGGTTCTTTGATTTATTTATGTGAATCTAGGCCAGATATTATGCTTAGTGTTTGCATGTGTGCTCGATATCAAGCGGCACCAAAGGAGTCGCATCACTTAGCTGTGAAGCGAATACTTCGATATTTGGCTTACACCCCAACACTAGGATTATGGTATCCAAAGGGCTCAGAGTTTGATCTAGTTGGATTCTCATATGCTGATTATGCTGGTGACAAAGTTGATCGCAAGTCTACATCAGGCACATGTCACTTTCTAGGACGATCTCTTGTCTGTTGGTCTTCAAAGAAGCAGAACTGTGTATCACTCTCCACTCGTGAATCTGAATACATTGCTGCTGGATCTTGCTGTGCTTAGCTTCTCTGGATGAAGTAAACGCTCAAGGACTATGGTGTCCATCTGAAGCATGTGCCACTCTACTGCGACAATGAAAGCGCCATCAAGATTGCCAACAACCCAGTTCAGCACTCGAAGACAAAGCACATTGAAATTCGTCATCACTTTCTCAGAGATCATGTCATGAAGGAAGATATTGATATCATACAAGTCAACACTGAAGAGCAACTGGCAAATATCTTCACAAAGCCCTTGGATGAGAAAAGGTTTTTCAAGTTGCGGTGTGAGCTAAATATCTTAGAATCCTCAAATGTCCTGTAATCAGGCACACATCCTAACACTTATGCATATTGATGACTTAGATGTGCAACACACGAAGTAAAGTATATCTTCAATCAATGAAGACTTACATTCTTAGTGTGAATACATTAACATGGAATTTGACTTCGGAGCGCCACGATAATTGTGCGCCGTGTCTGGGTCTAATACTTCCTATACGGTGGGTAACGCCACCACCAAATCTTTGTTTGAAGTATTTCTCGTGGCGTTTCATTTCACACTTGTTTTTGTCTTCATATAGGATATATATATATATATATATATATATATATATATATATAGACTTGTGTTCTGTCCTCTACATCATTCACTTATAGCTATGTCTTCTTATTTGAATCTTTTGAACTAAGTGAATGTGATCGGACCCTAACCTCTTTATGCTCTCTCATCTCAAACTATGTCTGTCCAAATCATATGTATTCTGTTGGAACTGCCGAATATCTTCTCTGCGTCCTTCTCAGTAGAAGATATAGAGACAAACTTTAAATCTGATTTTAATGCTCCATCCTTTATGCCTGAAACCCCGAGAAGCCGGAGCGACCACTCCGAGAGTCGTGGCGTACGTGGGATCATGGGACAACTCCCAATGTGTTACATGTCCGCCACGTGTCCCTCATATGTGAACCGCCAGGGGCACCAGCGTAATTGCGTTGTGCCGTCTCCCATGCTTATAAATGCACGTCCCATAACGGTCAAAAATTCTTCTACCACCTCTCCACCTCGACCAACCCTAGCGCCTCCGCTATCTCTCGACGACGCCGGCGACGAAGCGCTTCACTGCCACGACCTCGTCGACACCGTCTTCACGCCGGCCGCGGACATCGTCTACTCCGCCATCGCCGTAGCTGTCCTCCGTCGCCAAGTTAGGGCACGGAAGATCGAACTGCTCGGCATCCAACTCCTCTCCGTCTAAGCAGTTCATCGTGTGGTAAATTAAACTCTCTTTTTACCATCTTCTTGATCCAAAAGATTCATCACTTTTACCACAAGAAGTTTCTGCCTACACATATATAGATCTATCCTGTCTGCATCTCATATCTTGCCTAGTACATTCACATATGCTTCAAACATAGTTAGATTCCTCACTTGTACCTATTCATGGATTCGTACAAATTTGTAACCAACTCTCATCATATAAGTGAATGTCTTCGCGCTATGAGGTCAAAGTCTTCTAAACTGATTTATATTCAAAAACTTCTGAGAATGCATATGACCTCTTCTCCTTCCCTCGCATCTCTAATGCTGTCACAGGTACATGTCTGTGGGAGAATCCCTTGGTTCTCATAGTCTGCATTCATTTGCAGAATTCTTGCAGCGTCATATTCACTCTCCTGAAGCCAGTTCCTGTTTGACCAGCAGACCGAAGCATTTGCCAGTGTTGAAGCCATTCAGTTTGAAGCCTTTCAGATTGAACCCAATGGCAACTGACAAGTCAGTTAGGAAGGGTGGCAGACAGCGCCGTGGCAACACCTCTAAAGATTTGCCTCCTGGTCTAAGTGAAATGTACAAGACTGATCCAGAGGAGGATTACAATCAGAGGAAGACACAAATCCAATGAATTCAAAGATATTGGGCTGAACAGTGGTTCAAGTACATGTTCGTGACCCAAGAGTATGCTGAAAAGAATGCCATCAAGCGTCCATGGGGAGATATTACATACAAAAATCTTCCACCCAAGACTCAAGCTGAAGCCATTGCTCAAGGCTTCTACCCTTGCATGGTCAGAGGGCCACAACCAGCTGATGCCGATCCTTCTTCTCTGCTCTGGTGTTGCGACGACAATTTGTTCAAGCGCAATCTTCAATATGCCAAGAACTCAGCCAAAGAGAACAAGAAGAACTGGGGATTGGACTTCAATCCTAGCCCCTCTGCGCCCCATGCTGATGGCACGCGCGAAGCTGAACCAAACCTGGTTGGGCCTTTCTACAACTTAGAAGGCCTCATCAGTCACATCAGGGTTCAAAGGGCGGATGTGGATCAACCTGCAGATGACGCTGATTCTGATGAAGTGCTTGCAACTCCGAAGCCCAAGAAGAAGAAGAAATCCAAGGCTTCGAAGACCACTCCACCAATTTCTTCGAGAGTGAAGCCTTTGGCCACTGCTCCACCAGCACCAAGTGTGCAGTCTGAGGAGCACTCTCGCATCTCCAAGAGCAGACAGCTAAGGAAGAAGCCCTTGCACAACCCCAGTCCAGCTCTCACTCCTCACGCTGTTCTGAAGAATGCCAATGAAGCCATTGATCTCTCGAGCGATGAAGATCTAGGTGACGATGCTCTGGAGCAATTGATCAAGAGCAAGCAAGACGCAGATATCTTCAATGATTTGTAGCTCTTCGACATGGAAGTGCTAAACAATTTCATAGATGAATGGTTTGACACCCCAACCTCAGCTTTGACGATCTGCAGCTTCCTGTTGGACTCAGCGTCTCCTTCCATGGCGCCATTGCTTCTGAGCTAGCTCTTGCTCAGAGAATTGTTGAGCTGAAGCAAAAGATTGATTTTGAAAAGGCTCAGTTCAAGAAGCATGTGGACAAGCTCAGCGTCCAAGAGATCCAGAACTTCAAAGTCATGATGCATGAGCTCAAGGAAGCCTTTCGCAAGAGGCGTGAAGAAGCCAAAGGTTCTCGTGAGCGAATCAAGGCCTTGGCTGCCAAATGCGTTCAAGCCTATAATGAAGCTGAAAAGCGCAAGGCCCTTGGGCGTCTTGGCATTGACCCTAGGATGGCTGCCAAGAAGAAGAAGAAGCAACATGTGCCCGATGCTGAAGAATCCAGGCAGGAAATGCCTAGCATTGTCTTCCCTGCCAGCATGACTGGCACGAAGCCTAAGGTCACCCCAGCTGCTTCAGAGCTCAAGAAGACAAAGGTGGCTGAAGCTGAACCTCGCAAGCGCAAGCAAACAATTGATGGTGCTCCACCCACCAAGAAGCGCAACACAAAGAAGGACAAGGCTGCTTCCACAGAGCCCATCTTTGTCGAGCCCATATCAGTTGCTCGTCCTGCCTCTACACACCAAGAACGTCGCATGACAGTCCATGAGCCTGCTCCCACTGAGGCTGAAGACATTCCAGTTGTTGACCCCACCGCAGCTGAAGACATTGGTCCTCATGACAATGTTGAAGATGATGAAGTCCTTCCTCAGATCGAGTACAACGTGGAATCTTCGCCTGTTCTTACGAACAACGAACGCATCAGCATTGGTCGTCCATTGAGGCCAATTGCACAGGATGACTCATGGGCTGATCACCCACAAGATACACCAGCAACTCCCCCAACTCAAGTCACCAGTTCGGTGCTTGAAGATGATGATTTTGAGGCCCAACAAACTCCACCCCTCAGGCGTCGCCAGCATTTCGCAGGCTTCGCAAAGGACCAAGGCCTCAAGTCGTCACCCCAAGTGTTCCAGAAGGAGAAGAGCAACAATCAGTTCCTGAAGCTACTCCCACTGTGAACCTCTCAGAATCTGAAGCCAAAGCGGCTGAAGATATTCCGGTAGCATCAGCCGAAGAAGAACAACCCCAAGAAGAAGAAGCATGTGCTGCCACACCCCCTGTTCTCGAGGAGAACGTGTCCGACCCTCCAGCTCCTGAAGTGGAGGTTACAAATTCAGAGGCTGCCACCACCAACACTGAAGCCAATGACATGGTCATGGCTGAAGCCAATGTGGCACCTGAAGTCATTGTGGTGCCTGAAGTGATGGCGCCTGAAGCAAGTGCTGCACCTGAAGCAAATCAGCAGCCTGAAGCCACTGCCTCTGCTCCTGTTCCGCCTCCAAGGCCCCATACAATTGAGCAAGCTTACAACCAAGATGATCAGCTCATCACTGTCCGATGGCCCATTCTGACTCCACCACCTGCTGCTGGACCGCATGCTGCTGGTCCTCAATTTGACCATCATGTTGAGCACAGGCCTCAGGTTCAGAAGCCTAAGCCAAGACTGCCAAGGTTTCCAGGTATTGCCACCTCTCAAGGGTCCTTCAATGCCAATAACTTCACTTCGCACAACACATTCTTTGACAGCGCCAAGAACCCCTATTCCAAGCCAAGAATATCATCAGGTAGGTTCTGGAGCCATCAGCAGCGCGGTTATTACTCAAGAGTACTCTATGATCAAGGGCGCATTTTCCCTCATATGTGTCTTGACACTAAAGCTATTGCTGGACTGCCCTGTCTTGAGGAAGCTCTTGATTGCTTCCGTGATGCTGGCCTTCTCAACTTTGTGACTGGCAAGGAGCATTGGAATGAGGAGCTGCTTCTGCAATTCTATGCAACCCTACACATTCGAGGCTACAACAGGGATCCGAAGACATGGGTCCTTGAGTGGATGACAGGCAATGTCCGTCATGAAGCCAAAGCCTTTGATCTCATTGAGCTTACTGGCCTACCCACTCCAAGAGAATTGTATGAACCTGGCTGTCAATTGCACAATGAAGCTTTGTAAAGTATCTTTCAGAAGCACAAGCCCAACATGAGCCAAATGCTGAGCATGATGAAGCCTTTGCCCAGCGATGCTGAATATCCAAAGGAATTCTTTGTTGAAGACCTAGATTATCTGCCACGCATCATCTATCATATCATCAGGCGTACTCTATGGCCTGTCAAAGGGCATTCTTCATCAGCCAAGCTTGAAGGCACAATGAAGACATTGGTCTTCTATATCTTCAATGGCATCAGCTTCAATGCTCAAGATTTCTTCATCCGGCAGTTGGCTGTGTCTGGCTCTGATCTGTTTGGTCTCAAGTTCTATGCTCCATGGATTATGCGCCTCATCAAGCTTCATTCAGCTATCACCTGTCAGCCCTCTGCTCACAACCATCATATATTCTTGCCCAAGGTTGATATGTCAGTTGAAGCTGTATACCAAGAGCCTGCCAAAGAGCCTGTTAGTCTTCACAACGTTGATCACCAGAGCTTCACTCGGCAAATTGAAGGAGTTCCAGCAGTCTCTCGCGTTTATCCTCTGGCTGGCCGTACTCGTCTACCTCGACATGATGAAACTGAAGCTACTGAGAGCACTATTGCCCAAAGACCTCAGAAGCGTTCTCGTGTTCTGAATAACCAAGAGCTTCTTGTTGCCCTCCATCAGAAACAGGATAAGCATCACTACTGGCTGAAGCGTCAGATGCAAAGCCTCTTGGTGGACGTCAATCGCATTCGCAATCTTGCCACCAAGAATGCCTTTGTTGCTCATGAAACCTGTCAGAGGTCATGGAAGAGTTTAGCTTTTGCTGAGTGCTGAAGCGGATCTTCAAGACGATGGCTTCACAGAAAGATTCAAGTTTGACCACACTCCTCCAAGGAATGTTGTTCTGCGTTGAACTCCATCTCTTGAAGACTCTGACTACTCCTCCTCCGCTGCAACAGTTGACGCCAGGGTGATAGATGATCAAGATGATGCTACCTCACCACCTCCTACTTCAGCGCGTGTCGACACTGCACCAACTACTTCTGCACCGCCAAACACCAACGTCGACCCTGCATCCTCTCCTGCTCCAACTGGGAACGAGTAGAGGCTCTATGTCTTCAAACCTTATTGGTCCTTACTAACAAAAGGGGGAGAAGCATATGAGTTGATAGTCTTCAAGTGGGTCCATATGGGCGGGTGCTTTATATTTTGCATAGTGTTTACAACTGTCGTTTTTGCTACATTTGGTTCTTTGAGTTGTAACACTTAAACTGATGGTCGTCTGCTACGTTTTCTGGTACTCTGTAATGCGATGATAAATTCCGCATGTGCTACGTTATGTTCCGCACTTAGTCATTATTGCAGACGTCCATTTCTCATTATGCATATCATTACATTCGACATATCAATTGTGCATGATGAATTGTCTTCATAAGTTGAAGAGGATCTCCACAAGTACAACCTGCCATGTGCATTTGCATTCAAAGGCAAATCAACTATATGCACATCTTCAGGGGGAGCCTTTTTCTACTTACGAAGACAATACCATTATCCTTTACAATTTCACATACTTTTATCCCCGTTGAAAACTTCAACCAGTTTGTCATCAATAACCAAAAAGGGGGAGATTGTAAGTGCATATAGTGCCACCCCTAGTTGGTTTTCGAGTATTGACGACAAACCTGGTTGAGGGACTAATGTGTTCGTGAGAATTGCAGGATAACGCAGGTAGTAGTCCCTCATTGATTCGGTTTGCCTACCGGAGATGACCCCTAAAAATGTATGAAGACATTGACGACAGTGGTGGTACATCAAGATAATCATATTGAAGACTATGACAAGAGAAGACATTGTGTGAAGACTATGGAGCACGAAGACTTAGATGTTTCCTTGTTTCCTTTTCTTCTTTGTTGAGTCATAGGAACCACCATACTGTTAAGTGGGGTCCAAGTGAACTAAGTCAGAGTGACTGAAGTGATGCTCAACCAAATCCTATGTCTTCGAGCGAAGACAATGAGAGCCAATCTTATCCAGAGCTGGATGAGTCAGCTTTACTTGTAGCCCAAGTAAAGTTGCCGTGTGAGTGTTTGAAATCTGACCGTTGGAACACGTGTCAGTTCCTTAGTGACCCAGGGTCACTTTGGACAAATCAGGTCGGGTTGCCCAGTGGCTATAAATAGCCCACCCCCTACACCATAAATTGGTGGCTGCTCAGAGTTATTGCATGGCTTTTGTCGTTTGAGAGCAACCCATCTCCGAAGCATTTGAGAGAGAGATCCTTGCGAGGACAAAGCGAAAACACCCAGAGCCAAAGAGTGTTAGGCATCACTGAAGTCTTTCTGTCTGTGTGACCTGAAGACTTATTACACTTGAGGATTGTGTGTCCTCCAGCCGGTTAGGCGTCGCGTTCTGAGCATCCAAGAGTCATTGTGGATCGCTGGTGAACGAAGTCTGTGAAGGTTTGGAAGTCTACCTTGAAGACTTACCTGAGTGATTGGGCGAGGACTAGGTGTCCTTAGCTCAAGGGGAATAAGGTGAAGATGCGGTCTTCTGAGTTAAATATCAGCCTCCCTAACCAGACGTACAGTTGTCACAGCAACTGGAACTGCTCTAACAAATCACTCTCTTCCCCGAGCTACTGGTTCTATACTTTCCTTCCCTTTACTTACTGTCTGATGTTGTGAAGTCATTACCTGCCTGCCTTATCTGATTGACTTCACTGTGTGACTACTTGTTCTGATTGGCTTCATTCCTTCTTCCATCTTGATCCTTACTGCCTAGCTGCTATTAGTCTTCATGCTTTCACTTTATTGAATACCTGACTATGGCTTGTCTAGTGTAGTCTACTTTCCGCTGCATATAAATAGGATTGGATTTATCTTTTGTCTTCGAAACTTCCATGTTTTGAAGCATTTCATAAAAATCGCCTATTCACCCCCCCTCTAGTCGATATACTGCACTTTCAGTTACACTTGAGGACTGTGCTTCCTCCAGCCGGTTAGGCGTCATGTTCTGAGCGTCCTAGAGTGATTGTGGATCGCCAGTGAACGAAGTCTGTGAAGGTTCGGAAGTCTAGCTTGAAGACTTACCAGAGTGATTGGGTGAGGACTGCGTGTCCTTAGCTCAAGGGGAATACGATGAGGACCGTGTGTCCTGAATACCTAGCCGCCCTAACCAGATGTACAGTTGACACAGCAACTGGAACTGGTCTACCAAATCCTTATCTTCACCAAGCAACTGGTTCTATCCCCAACTTCCTTTACTTTTCAGTTTGTCTTCGTGAAGTCATTTCTTGTTTGTCTGATCCGTTTGACTTCACTGTGAGAAGATTGTTCACTGTTTAGCTTCAGTTATATCTTCCATCTCGATCCATGTTATAGAGTTGTCAATAGTCTTCGTATTATCTTCATGATGCTTGCTTGACTATTGTGTGCCTGGATACGTTTATCTTCTCCTGCTTATCATATAGGTTCATTTCTATCATTTTTCTTCAAAGCCCTTGTGTTTTGAAGACTTTCATATAAATCGCCTATTCACCCCCCTCTAGTCGATAACTTGCACTTTCATAAAGTCAAACTGAGCGTATTATAGCTAAGTGTATGCTCCGACCAGCAAGGTGCGCCTGATCGGCTCAACTCCCGTGGTGTGCACGCTAATCAGCCAGGTTTTTTAGTCCCCGCCCCTCCGCCTCGTGCAGTTATAAATTCAGTCGTAATTAGTTGATGCATTTTACTAGTGGATCCTGCGCATAGAACGCCCCGCATGGCCGCATGCCCTTCTAAGCCTACTATATTTTGATCGTAAAGTAGTAGCAATCGACAGTAATACATATTTGTACGACGTTGTCATATGCCTTCTTGAACTAACTGTAAAATATTTTTCTTTCTATAGTAACCGAGGTAGATGTCTTTACTGACCCATATACATATATGGTAATGCAGTTACCACATAGAAAGCACTGGTTCACTGCAGCGGTAAGACGATTATTCCATTACCATATATGTTCATACCATTACCATGGTTAGTGGTAGGAGCCGTGGGGTTCATATATGGTAATACAATTACCGCATAGCAAGCAGTGGTTCACGATAGTAGTAATACAATTATTCCATTACCATAGATGTTCCTTTTTTTATCATCATTAGTGGTGGAGCCATGGGGCATACCGTGGGGCTGTAACTTGGTAAAAACATTGCATTCCATTACCACATACGCTAGCACGTTTGCTCTCATTAAAAAAGGATACGAGATGGAAGTGAGGCACGTGGCAACGGTAAAAAAAAATTAAATATATTACCATACTTTTCCTTTCTATTTACCATCATTCGCTACAACAAGGTAGAGGTGGGGCTCCACTGGCAGCGGTGCGTCGAGCGAGCAATTAGCGGTCAATTTATGAGCATTTAGTAATGCATTACTATCTATACTTATTCTATTACTAGCAAGGTGTAGGGATGAAACCTCTGATATCTCAGTGCCTGGTAAAAAAACTTGCTTCATTACCATTCATACTTAATATATTACTGGCAATGAACAATGACCCAAGATCAGGACGTACGTGACAAACAACAGAAGGTAATAGAATTAAATGTGTTACTTTTTTCCCCGCATGCTGTTACCCTCGAACAACCTGGCTTCTCGACGTCGGATCGCACGCCTGATTAGGAGCGGCCAGAGCATAGCTTAAGTCAAAATGCGTGCAGGCTCACAATAGCGCAGCCGTATATATAAACACTATTCTGATCACAACCTGACCTGCCCGCTAGTAGTATGTTGAACTTCCCTCTAAACTAGGTTGAACCTCCGCCAACATTACCCAAATGGGGCTTGCGATATTGTAATGCCCAGGATGGGACTATATCTCCTACG
Source organism: Secale cereale (assembly GCA_902687465.1). NCBI lineage: Eukaryota > Viridiplantae > Streptophyta > Magnoliopsida > Poales > Poaceae > Secale > Secale cereale. The sequence goes on from LR738715.1 coordinate 414,330,140, forward strand.
TGTCGAGGCACGACTTAAAGATATAAGCCCATTCTAGAATGATCGCAAGTTTGGTATCTTTGCACGACTCATGTAAAAGAGGGATTAAATTGCAAAAGGAGATAGTTGGCTTACACTCGCCACTTCACACAATACAATACATAAGCAATTCATCATTCAAAACATCACAACCCGACTACGGGCGAAGATCCAAAAGAAAGATACCAAAACATAAAGCCACAGGTCTAGATCGAATCCTAGTAGAAACCACTACTGATCGTCGAAAACGTCACAAGCAAACGGCCACTCTCTTCATCGAGCTCCCAGTGAAGTACTTGAACCAGCTCCTGCATCATTCTCGGCTGAACCTGCATCTGGTGTTGTAGTATCTGTGAGCCACGAGGACTCAGCAATCCCATAACCATGGGTATCAAGACTAGCAAAGCTTTATGGATAGGAAGAGGTAAAGTGGTGAGGTTGCAGCAGCGGCTAAGCATAATATGGTGGCTAACTTACGAGTACCAGAATGAGAAGAGCATCTACGCAAACGGTCGCAAAAGTAGTGATCGCTAAAGATCCTAAACTACATACGAGTCAAACATAACCCCACCGTGTTCTCTTCTCAAAGTGAAAAGAGACAGTCACGGTTACTCACAAAGTGGTGTGTTTTACTTCGGATCCTCTGTCAAGTTTTCTACAACCGGACATTAACAAATTCCAATCTGCCACATAACCGCGGGCACGGCTTTCGAAAGATTATAACCCTACAGGGGTGTTCCAACTTAGCCCATCACAAGCTCTCACGATTAGCTGAAGCGATAAATATAATATCATCACTCCTTATCTTAGGGAAAACCGATCAGGCTCGGCATCCCGGTAGCACAAGACATTTCGACAATGGTAAAACAAGTCCAGCAAGACCTCCCGGTGTGTCGACACCCTGATAGTAGCCGCGCGTATCTCGTCTCTGGCCACGACCGGATGGGCGATTCTACAGGTTATACCAGATACCTCGAGTTTCCCCAAGGTGGCCCCGCAGAACCCCCGTTTGGGACCAACACCATCAGCACTGGCCCCCCCCTACTATGTAGAAAGAATCCTCGGGTAGCGCTAACTTCCTATGCAATTTAATTAATTAATTAAGTTGTTATTATGAGCAAATTAAAACCAATGTTGGTCCTTGCTGGAGGAGTTTTATTCAAAGTCGAACTGACAAGGGGTCCCCATCCACCCATCGTGTAAGGAACGCAAAATCAAGGAACATAATGCCGGTTTATCGGCGCCTAAGGTGGCATGAGTGGAACAAAACACCGAGCAAAAGGCCAAGCCTTCCACCCATGCCCAGTATATAGGTGTGTTAATAATAATTATAGATATTGTGATATAACAACAACAAGTTCCCTCCTGGAACAAACTTCATCTTCACCTGCAACTAACAACGCTATAAGAGGGGCTGAGCAAGCGGGTAACATAGCCAAACAGTGTTTTGCTAGGAAGGTTTCAACAGTTAGAGGTTTCATGGCAACAAGGAGAGGCTGACATAAAAGAGGGGTAGCGCTACATGTAACGATAGCATCGAGACAACTAAGCATGGCAATGGTAGTAAAGGTATCCAAGGGTATGATCATCTTGCCTGGGATTCCGCAAGGGAGAAGAACGGGTCCAGGAAGTAGACGGAGCAACAATCGAGCGAATCCTCACAACTCCGGAACGAAATCGAAGCTAACAAGAGAAGCAACCGGAAAGAAGCAAACAACACGGTAAACACACAAGCATAAACATGGCATACGATGCACATCCAAGTATGATGCATGTCCGGTTTAAATATGCATGGCATGGCAAAGTGCACAAACAAAACTACAAGTTAAGTGGAGCTCAATATGCAACGAGTTGCATATTGACGAAACACCACATGTTATATATATAGTTGACTCTCGTTATTTACAAGACATGATTAAATGTTTGTTAACATGGCAAGAGGTGAAGCATAAAAAAAACTACACTATTTAGGCATTTTAAATGAGGCCGGAAAAACAACAACAATTCCGGAAAATCCCCATGAGCATGTTTAGCAATTATTAAGCAAAAACAATACACACATTTTAAATGTTGTTAACATGATGCGGATGATATGATCAAGATTATGCAATTTTTTATTAAAAGTTGACATGAAGAAGATATGAAGTATTTGTCCCCGTGGTGGAAATAAAGGGTGCCACAACAACGATCCGAAAATGATGCAACGGCAACATCTCGGTTCTGGTAACTCGTTGAGAGACCGGTGCAAAAGCAAAGGCGGAGTGAGCGAGCGGAACAAGATGAAAAGGTGGGATGATCCCGGTTGCCCGGTTCCCAGGGGTTGGCGATGAGGCAACCGAGGAGCACGACAAAAGACTAAACGAGCACGGTGCACACAAGGAAAAGCATCTCATACATCACATAACATGCATTCAACCACGGGTCATCGTCTCAGGTTATACCTTCGGAACATTTGTCTCGAAGCGGTTCGAGACGTCGAGGGACGTAGTGGAAGTAGTGGTACTCGCGGGTCGTAGAGGAAGTAGTCGTTCCGTGAGTCGTGGTACACGTCCGTAGAGGGAAGTAGTCGTTCCGTTCGTAGTCGTACACGGGGCGACGGTAGTGGTACTCGGTTCGTCGGCGACGGTCGTCGTACACGTTCCGTAGAGGAACTTGAGGGTTCCGATGGCTCTGGGCGTCGGTAGTGGTTCTTGTAACGTAGTGGTACTTGGTTCTTGTAGTCGAACTTGACGGTCGTCGGCGACTCGAAGGGGTACTTGGACTTGCAGAAAAATGCAACAGCAGCAACAAAACAATCACGGCACGGTCTCGGTCTCGTATCGATCTTGCCGGTCTTGGTCACACCGGAAGGAACACTTGGCGAAAACATAGGCAGCAACTTGGTGGAGGAAACTTGGCAGCAACTTGGCAGTCTTGGGGGCGCCGATGGCGCTGTCGAGGTGCTGGAGCTGCGGCGGCCGCGGGGCTCCATGGCGGGTAGCAGGGCCGCTCGGCCTGGAGGCGCTGGAGGAAGGGCGCTGGACGCAGGGAGCTCCGGCTGGATCGAGGGGGATCTGGCGCAGGAGGGCGCGACCACGCGAGGGAGAGGCGGAGGGCGTGTTGCGGCGCTGGCTCGGGGCCAGAGGACGGGGCGCTCGGGGCTGCTTCGGGACGAGGAGGGGCGCGTCCGCTGCTGTGCTCGTGCATGGAGGGGTCAGGGTCGGCGCGAGGCGCGGGAGGCGCGCAGGGCGGCGCTGCTCGAGTGGACTCCTCCCCTCGGCGAGGTACACGCTCGGGAACGAGGCCCTGGGGGCGTCGGCTGCGGCCTGGAGAGGATGATGGCACGGACGGCGCGCGACAGGAGGGAGGTGACGAGGCGAGGAGGAGGCGACCGAGGGGCACCTCTGATCGAGGGGCGCTGGGGACAGAGGAGGTCGGATCGGGGAGATCGAAGGGAGGGGATGCTGCTCGAGGGAGAAGGAGGAGCGATGGGAGATTGAGGGAACGGGGTCGCGAGATGGGGACTGGGTTCGGTCGCGAGGGAGAGCAGGGTACTGGCGGCGCTGCGGGAGGACTGGGAGGAGCGATCGGGAGCCTAGGGTTAGCCGCGGGATGGGCCTGGGCCTGGCCTATGGAGGGATGGCCGGCCTGGTGGCTGAGATGGTCTAGAGATGGGCCTGAAGGAGGCCGGATGGACTTCTTTTACTGATTTTTTGCAGAAACCAAATAAGGAGAAGAAAAGAATGAGGAGGGGGGGTAGGAAAATAGTTAGCACAAGGGACTAATTTTCTCGGGCTCATAAAAATGAGCACGGTCCGAGAAAATAGAAAAAGGCATGATCATATAATTCAAACATATTTGAATTTAATTCAAAAGAGTTTGAACTAAGACTTGATTATTGAAGTGTCCAAAATGTTGAGGTTTTTGGAGGAACCTCGATAAAAGGAAAAAGAATTATAGACAAGGTAGGAGGAAAACTTGAAGAAGAAAAAAGCATGGGGAATATATGCAAGTGTGTTGCGGTTAATTCCAAACAATGAATATTTTTATAATATAGCTCCCTAATAATATTGAGAGGCTTTTATATGTTATAAAGAGAAGTCATCCTTCCCTCGATTTAAATGGACATGATGCAATGCAAAAATAAATAACACAAGCACAAAAGAAACACACGGGAGAACCCGGAACATCTGGAATCTTCTGGAATCTTCTGGGACGTCGGTCTTCGGGCGTCACAGATATACCGTTGGAAAGCTATGGACACCAGTATCATGACCCAACTTAAATTTTTGGCGAAATTTAAGCGGTTTAAGAGCAGTTTTGAAAACCATTTTTTCTTCACACAAAAAACATGAATCGTATTTTCGATCGTATTTCTAAATCATTTATCGGAATGAGGCAAATAATATGGCGTTGGAAAGCTGCTGCAAAACCGCTCCATCCACATGTTGGAAGTTTTCTCTAATTCCCTATGGTTAAAAAGTAATTTGAAAAAATGTAAAATTTCGCAAACCGAATAGCCGAGTTCGTATTTTCGATGTCATGTCTAAACAGCTAATCCAATTGAGGCATATGATACGGCGTTGGAGAGCTTATGAAAATGCGCTACTTTTTCATGTTGAAAGTTTTTTCTAATTTTGAACGGTTTAAGAGTAATTTGGAAAATGGTACAAGTCCTATCGAGTTCATATTTTCAAGCTCGTTTTTTAACCGTGCATCCGAATGCAGCAAATGATATGGCGTTGGAAAGCTTACGGAAATGCAAAACTTTTTGGTATGTATTGTTTCTCTCGGTTCTTCACGGTTTTAAGTCAATTTCGAAAATGGCTAAAAGCATATTTTCGTTGTATTTTCTACAAACTCTATCGGAATGGGGCAAATAATATACCGTTGAAAAGCTGCGGAAAATGCAAAACTTTTTCGTGTTGACGGTTTTCTCTGATTTCTAGCCGTTTTCAAGTAATTTCAAAAATGGCGAGATCATTCGTTCTGCCTTTATCGCGAAATAGATTCTTCAAAAATGCACCGCGTGAAGAACCTGAACTTCTGGGCACGTGTACTTGAACTTCACTCTATTTTGCACGTGTTTTTTTGCTCGTAGCTCTTCATCCACTCACCAGAATTGAGCAAATGATATACAGATGGAAAGTTGATGTAAACATGCAACTTTCCCGTGTTGATCATTTTTTCATACTCGCGACGGTCTTAAAAGTTTTTCATCTGAAATTCATTCACTGTAGTAGTTGAACTTCCTATTGTTTTCACGTTGAACTTCTGTGATGTATTTTCGTTTGTAATTTTCTCATCCATTGATCAGTATTACACAAATGACATTGCTTTTGTACAAACCTCTCTCACAATATTTTTGTTAACTTTCTCCGACCAAGGACTCAAACTTATAACAACAAAAAAATTGGATCTTGCCTTTTAATTCATTTTTCTCATATTAAACACACAACATGCAGTACATAACCTTTTTCCATTTTATAAATTGAATTTATTATTTTCTTTTTGAAATCAAATTGCTCCCAAATAATAACTGAACTTTTTTGTGGATTGAGAGAATTACTTTAAAACACAAAAAAAACAATTTGTGTGTGTTTTCGAACATGGAAATACAAGGTGAACGTCTCTCGCAAGAAGTTTCAAACTTCTTCAGAAAGAGCAGTTGAACTTCTTTCAACAAACCTTTTAAACTTTTATTTATTTATACTTTTATTCTCACTCGAAATGCATTCCTTGCAGTACTTGAACTTCTCGTTGTTTTCACTATGAACTTCTGTCCTATTTTTGTACATCGAATTACATGCAATTTAAGGTTGGGCATAATTTTTTGCCATTTTAAAACATGTAATTAGACGTCGGATGTCCCGCAATATAAATTTTGAACCATGCACGGAGGTGCACGTGAACTTCTTGCAACAAATCTGATTTTTTTATATACGTCGAACTTCTTTGTTATATTAGTTTCAACTTCTTAGTCATATTCTTAGAAAGCAAATATGTTTTTAAATCAACATCAAACAACTTTTTTGTACCTTGAAATTCATAGTTTTATTTTTCTTAAAAATGATAATAATTTGAGTTTCTCGTATACATCGAACTACTCCTCTATTTTAATTTGAACTTCATTATTTTTATTCTTTAGTAATAAGGAAAATCAATTTTTTATAAATATCGAACTTCTCTATTTTGTAATTTGGACTTCTTGGTTTTTTTTAACATCAAAATATCCTAGTTTTGTCATAAATATTGGACCTCCTCCACAATTTTTTAATTTATATTTATTTTTAAAAACATAGACAGAAACGGGGGAGAGAATTATGTTAGCATAAAGTGGGTAGCAATTTCGAACTTTCCCTCACCGAGCACTTGAACTTCTAGCAAGAAATGCTTTCCATTTTATAAGTTGGTTTTAAAATGCCAAAATGGCATTGGTTTTTGTTTTTGTTTTTGTTTTTCGAACATGTAAATCCTAAGTTTTAATAAACATCAAACTTCTGAGTTATTTTAATTTGGACGTCACGTTGGTTTTATTTTCTATTAGCGGTTAGAATCGAGTGTTTAATAAACATTGAACCACTCCATTACTTTAATTTGAACTTCCGGGTTTCTTTTAGAAACTAGGAAATCCATTTTCTAATTTCATTTTCTAATCTATTTTTTTCATTTTTAATTTGAGCTTCCATTGTGGATATTTTGATGGTGTGTTCCTTTTTATATTCGAACTTGTTACAACGAACAATTTTAGGTTTCATTTTATTACTTTTTCGTCATCCGAACTTGTGGTGTTGGCACACACCAACACACAAAACACATTTTTGACATGCGAATTTTGCATACAAACATTTCTTTTATAAGATATTTTGAACTTCTGTTTTTTGTATGTATGAACTTTTGATTTATTCAAGAAATAAAGGAAAATACATACCCATAGCACGAGCACACTAAAAACACGCACACATGACCATCAGACGCACGCAAACATTCTGTGTTTCCCCTAGTTGAACATATGATTTTTTTAAGTTTTTTTTAATTTTGCCAAAATAATCATTTTGCTTTTACATATGTTGCTTTTGCGTAGGCATGTATGCTGCCATCATCGGTGGTTGGGCACGGGGCAGCGGCGACGGCAGCGCCGGTTAGGCACGGTGACGCGACATCGTCGTAAGTTGGCCGGGGGTGGATAGTGCGGGAGGTAGGGTTCATCGAACTTCCTGGGTTTCCCCGGTTGAATTTACAAAAAAAAGTAGAATTTTTAATCCAAACTCACTATTTTGTTTTACAAGTTGTCTACTTTTATAGTTGGAAGTATATCGAGCAAATATGAATATTTATGTTCACAGGGAGGCAAATGTCCCTTAGTATATGTGCCAGAGGAAATAATTTTTGTTTTTTTGGGGCATAAACACAAGAAGCTTTTGAGAGCATACTTTTTTGTTCTTACTGGATAAGATTTTTGAACTTCTGCTATTGGCGTATTTTAAAACCCAAGGAGATTGCCCGCGCCCTCGATCCCACATCATAGATCCACCGCACGAGTTGCTCGTCGTCGGCCGGTGAGGTGTTAGTTTTCTGAACTCTCTGGTTTTTTGTTTCTGGATTTCCTGGGTAGTAATTTATGAACTTCTCGAGATGAGATTTTTTTGTCAAATATCTAAGGCATAAAACATACAAAAAAAGGTGAGGAGGCGAATACGTAAAACGTGTGTGCAAAAACTGTGGAAATTTAGGAATCGTCTGGGCGTAACGATCAGCAGCAAAAATATGGTGCACACTTGACAACAAATATTCTAAAATCACCTAGCCACACCGGACCCTCTTCTATATAAGAAAAAGCACTAACTAGTGGCCCACACATTCCTCCCATACATTTCCTTAGTATTTTCTCTCACCTTTATCCATTCGGTGTTGCTATGCATTATCCCTGTGTGCTTTTCTTCTTCTTCCGTCTACTCTCAAATGCATAGCAGAACATCTTGATTTATGAGAAAACTACCGCAATGGACCACATGACATTGGGGGCCCTGCAAAGCAACTTGCATGATCTTCAATGCTTGTTGTACCCTTTTTCTTCAGATCAAGTCTAATTTGTTCTTAGCTTCAGTGTGTTCTCCGACATATTTCTACCTGAAAAAGGGAATCAGTTTGTGCAACTTGCTGCTATTAGTTGGTTTGCTTGGGGGAAGACCACTGTCGCGGCTATTGACATGAATGTTGGGACTTTTGGGAGCGCATGGTGCCTGCCCACTCGGTTCCTAGAAATAAACGCATGACGACAATGATGCGAGAGGCACTGTAGTTCAAGTTCAGGCGCCCCAGCAGACCTGCGCTCGGTGTGGCACACCCAAGGTGGCGGAGTGTCAACGCGTTATGGACTACGGCCGAGGGACTATGTGAACGGAAGCCAGCTGGTGTGGTGTGTGCGCCAGCAGAGAGAAAAGTTGTGGAAATTCAATTAGAGACGAAAAGGCAGGCCGCAGGCGATGGATGGAGACCAGGCCTTCCATGTGACAAGGTGAAAGCTACGCCATGGGGCAAAGGTACTTGTGGAGACGGGGCACTGCACGTGAAGATGCAGGCGGCTCACCACAGCGGCACACTCGGACAGGCGGAGGCGTGTGCGTGAGGGTGCCGCACCTACTGCCGGAGCTGGCTCGCCGGCTGCTTGACTGTGGAGTCGCGCCGGCGGGTTGGTCGTCTGATACGTCTCCAACGTATCTATAATTTTTTTATTGTTCCATGCTATTATTTATGAAGTCTTGGATGTTTAATGGGCTTTATCATTCACTTCTATATCATTTTTGGGACTAACCTACTAACCCTAAGGCCCAGTCCAGATTGTTGTTTTTTTGCCTATTTCAGTATTTTGCAGAAAAGGAATATCAAACGGAGTCCAAACAGAATGAAACCTTCGCGAGAGATATTTTTGGAGAAAATCACGCTCGGGAAACGCCAGGACCAAGTCAAGGGACAGAGGGCCTGCCCTCGAGGGTGGGAGCGCGCCCCTTCCCAGGGCGCACCCCCATGCCTCGTGGCTGGCCCCTGTGGGCCCCGGTGCCCTCCTTCTTCCTATATATACCTACGTACCCCAGAAACTCCATACGCAAAGAGAAAACCCTAATTCCACCGCCATAGCTTCTGTTCCCGTGGAGATCCCATCTTGGAGCCTGTTCCGGGAGGGGGGTCCATCACGGAGGCCTTCATCATCATCATCATCGCCCTCACGATGAGTTGTGAGTAGTTTACCACAGACCTTCGGGTCCATAGCTAGTATCTAGATGGCTTCTTCTCTCTCTCTCTGGATCTCAATACAAAGTTCTCCTCGGTCTTCGAGGAGATCTATTCGGTGTAATCTCTTTTTGCGGTGTGTTCGTCGAGATCCGATGAATTGTGAGTTTATGATCAAGGTTATCTATGAAAGATATTTGGTTCTTCTCTGAAATTTTTATGCGTGCTCATAATATCCTTGCAAGTCTCTTCGAATTACTAGTTTGGTTTGGCCTCTAGATCTATAGTTCTTGCAATGGGAGAAGTAAATCCTAAACTAAAATAAAATAAAAACCTCCCCCCCCCCCGGC
>LR738715.1:414357177-414370307 GCA_902687465.1 Secale cereale
GGGGGGATTTGAGTTTTTATAAACATCAAACAACTTCATTATTTTAATTAGGACTTCCAGACCTAATGTGTGCCTGTTTCTCGTTAATCTCTCTTCGAAACTTGTCTCTCACTCTCAAATTGAACTGCAGCAATAGTGCGGCAACACCAGCTAGAGGACACAAGACCGCGATAGTGCGGCAACAACAGCTAGAGTCTTAAATTTTTAGGCTTCAATAGGAAGGCAAGACTGGGACGCCTGTTGCGCCCTCTGGTTTCTGAAGGTCGTCGTGTGTGCGCCTCTTGAACCACCGATCGACTACACCGTGCGTGCATGCGACTTGATTGTGCATTGAGCTAGCTAGCTATATGCATGGTCAAAACTGGGAGCCAAGAACCCAACTAAAGTGACTTGGAGTTGAAGGGCTCATCTGGTACTAGTGCTGGTGCTGTTCCTCATGACGCCAACAGTGCTGTCTTAATTGTAATCTCCTGACCGACACTTGCGGCTCATACTGGCCTCATCACATTGATACTCAGATAGTACTACTTGTCATCTCCTGAATGTCGACAACTTGGAGTAACAGGCGCAAAAAGTTCTACTCCAAATCAAGCTAAGCTTTTCAATCTTGTACAGCTAGCTAGTGAACTAGTAAAAGTAGCCACCACCAAATTAACAGGCTTGAAATCACACAAGAGTAGAGGAACAAAATTAGCCGAAAGGTAGGATGTAACTATGCTTGGTGATAGTGCAGATAAACTCGTTGTACTGACTACTGACAGTTTAGTACATTACTAGTAATGACAAGCGAAGTAGTTGATGAATCAATTCACGACCAAAGTCATGTAGTGCAACTAGTACATAAAGCGTCACTGTCTCCCGAATATTTTGCTCCATTGTCTTTATTAAACAGGCGCAAATTCTATATGCCGAGACACAAACGGCGTATTTCAATCTTCGAAACATGTCCCTCACTCTCAAATTGAACTGCAGCAGCAGTGCGGCAACAACAGCCAGAGGACACAGCAAGGCAGAGCCACAATAGCTAGCAATGGTTGACTGCAAAAGCTAGTAGCGGTCGGCAACAAGAATCCGTGATACGAATAACATATCTCAAAATGGTTGACAGTAGAAGCTAGAAATCGAACAAATTAGTAACAACCAAAACAAATCTCTGGCTATAAGCTGAGGAGGAGAAAAGGGTCATGACGAGCGGTGGCTACCCACGTTCCCGCCATAGTCGAGAGAGAGGGAGGTGATGCTCTACTGCTGCGCAGATGGAGCAGAGCTTATGCACGCTAGAGGAGGGCGCGCTGGAGCAAAGGGCAGGCCGCGTCGGGGGGAAAGGAAGGTCGCGCCGGAGCGGGCGGAAGGTCACGCCGGAGGGGAGGTTGGGGCGTGTGGAAGGGATATGGTCGGGGCGTAGGGCAGCAATGGAGGGGCTGCGAAGGAAGTGGTCTGGGAGCACGACCGTGGCGGAGGACGGCGGCGCGGGCGTCCGATGGCGACATGATCCAGGTGGTGCGAGGCCGGCGGGGAGAGTTGGTGCGAGGCCGGGGGGTAGGGGCTGTGCATGGTCGGCAGGGAGGGGCGGCGTGGTCCTGCGGGGAGGGGCGGCTCGGTCCGCCAAGCAGGGGAGGTGCAGCAGTGCGCCATCATGGTTGTGCCTGCGGGAGAAGCGCGTCGGTGGCCCTTGCGGTGGGATAAGGTGGCGTGTGGCCGAAGCGGCAGGAGATGGTGGCCAACCACGGCGGCGGCGGGGGGCCGGAAGGTCGCGCGTGGTGAGGGGGATCTGGGACGGGACAGGAGGTTGCTGGTGATGTGATCGGGGAGGGTGTTTTATTTCTTTTTATCGCTACCCGGTTCGACGAGTTCGGAAATGTCTGATCGCGCCCTATATAGCGCGCGTCATGATCAGAATAACTATAGTCGGTCTATTCTGCTAATATTAGCAGGATAACTATTCTGATAACACTTCCGCACTGCACGCACAACGCGAGGGCACTACACTCTCAGTAGCTGAGGTGCTGCAACACAACGACGAGTGAACTTCGTCTCGAAAAAAATGTACGTGTTGTTTTTTGGGTACCTTTTTTGCTCTAGTTTTTTAACCGTTTATCGGAATTATGCGTGTAATATACCGTTGAGAAGCTATGGAGTAGACGCAACTTCGCCGTGTTGAACACTTTTCAAAATTCATCATAGTTTAAGAGCAGTTTCGAAAATCGTGCGGCTCACAACGAATGACAGTGAGCGTTTTTTCGCGTTTTCTTCTAAACCGCTCGCCGGAATGAATCAAATGATATACCGTTGGATAGATATCGTCGAGGCGCATCTTTTTCATATATATTGATTTGTCTAATTCGTTACGGTCTAAGAGCAGTTCTAAATTTAGCAAATAGCGGAATTCTGTTTTTTCGATTTCTTTTTCAATTTCCATACTGTTTTTGCTTCAGTTTTTGAATTGTTTGTCAAAACGAGATGTGTGATACACCGTTGGGAAGCTACGAACGAGGCGCAACTTTCATATGTTGAAATGTTTTTGAGATTGCTTACGGTTTTTAGTTAATTTTGAAAATCGTGCGACTGACTACGAGAGGCAGCGGCCTTTTTCGCGAAATTTTTACAAACCGCTGGTCGAAGTGATCCAAACGATACACAGTTCGAAAGATATCGTCGAGACGCTACTTTTTCATGTAGAACGCTCCCTCTAATTAATTATGGTTTAAGAGCAGTTTTAAAAATACCGAAATGCGGACACTCTGTTTTTCGCGACACCAAAATCGACTAGTGAACCGCATCGGACAGAAAACCGCACTACTTCGTACTGAAAACCGCACTGCATTAGACGGGCAAGTGAACTTCATGAATTCTTTTGTCAAACATAAACTTTCTTACACGAGTTTTTTGTGAGTTTTTGTTGTCTTTTTCTCAATATTTTTTATGAACGAGAGTGGACCGCACAGACGAGGGCAAATGAACCACGACATATGTCGATGTGAACCTCATTGCTATCTTGTTGTTTTTTATGGTTTAAGAGTAATTTTTATTTTAACAAAATGCGAACACTCTGTTTCTTCGCGACACCAAAATCATCGTATGTACTTCTTCAGACAGAAGAACACACTGATTCAGACTGAAAACTGAACTGCATCAGAATCAAGTGCAGTGCATAGTTTTTTTGTCCTTTTCTAACTTTTACGAAAGAGAGTAGACCGCAATGTTGGGGAACGTAGTATTTTTAAAATTTTCCTACGATCACGCAAGATCTATCTACTAGATGCATAGCAACGAGAGGGGAGAGTGTGTCTACGTACCCTCGTAGACCGAGAGCGGAAGCGTCAAGTGACGCGGTTGATGTTGTCGAACTTCTTCGCGATCCAACCGATCAAGCACCGAACGTACGGCACCTCCGCGTTCAGCACACGTTCAGCTTGATGACGTCCCACGAGCTCTTGATCCAGTTGAGCTTCACGGGAGAGTTTCGTCAGCACGACGGCGTGGTGACGGATATGATGTATTCACCGGCGCAGGGCTTCGCCTAAGCTCCGCGACGGTATGACCGAGGTGTGTTTCTGTGGAGGGGGGCACCGCACACGGCTAAAACAATTCAACTTGTGTGTCTTTGGGTGCCCCCTGCCCCCGTATATAAAGGAGCAAGGGGGAGGCCGGCCGGCCCTTCCTATGGTGCGGCTAGGGTGCAATCCTACTAGGAATAGGATTGCAATCCTATTCCTAGTAGGAATCACCAAAAGAAGGAAGAGAGGGAAAGGAAAAAGGAGAGGTGGCGCCCCCCCCCAATCCTAGTCCAACTAGGAACCCTAGGTGGGGCGCCGGCCAGCCCTATGGGCTGCCTCTCTCTTTCCCTTAAGGCCCACTATGGACCATCCCCCCTCGTAGGGGGTTCCGGTAACCCCCTCCGGCAATCCCGTTAAATCCGAAACTTTTCCGGAACACTTTCGGTGTCCGAATATAGTCGTCCAATATATCAATCTTTATGTCTCGGACATTCCGAGACTCCTCGTCATGTCCGTGATCTCATCCGGGACTCCGAACTACCTTCGGTACATCAAAACTCATAAACTCATAATACAGATCGTCATCAAACGTTAAGCGTGCGGACCCTACGGGTTCGAGAACTATGTAGACATGACCGAGACTCATCTCCGATCAATAACCAATAGCGGAACCTGGATGTTCATATTGGCTCCTACATATTCTACGAAGATCTTTTATCTGTCAAAACCGCATAACAACATACGTTGTTCCTTTTGTCATCGGTATGTTACTTGCCCGAGATTCGATCGTCGGTATCTCTATACCTAGTTCAATCTCGTTACTGGCAAGTCTCTTTACTCGTTCCGTAACACATCATCTCGTGACTAACTCATTAGTCTTTTGCTTGCAAGGCTTATTGTGATGTGTGTTACCGAGAGGGCCCAGAGATACCTCTCCGACACTCGGAGTGACAAATCCTAATCTTGATCTATGCCAACACCACGAATACTTTCGGAGATACCTGTAGAGCATCTTTATGATCACCCAGTTACGTTGTGACGTTTGATAGCACACAAGGTGTTCCTACGGTATTCGGGAGTTGCATAATCTCATAGTCATAGGAACATGTATAAGTCATGAAGAAAGTAATAGCAGTAAAACTAAACGATCATAGTGCTATGCTAACGGATGGGTCTTGTCCATCACATCATTCTCCTAATGATGTGATCCCGTTGATCAAATGACAACTCATGTCTATGGCTAGGAAACATAACCATCTTTGATCAATGAGCTAGTCTAGTAGAGGCATACTAGGGACACTCTGTTTTGTCTATGTATTCACACATGTACTAAGTTTTCGGTTAATACAATTCTAGCATGAATAAAAGACATTTATCATGATATAAGGAAATATAAATAACAACTTTATTATTGCCTCTAGGGCATATTTCCTTCAGTCTCCCACTTGCACTAGAGTCAATAATCTAGCTCACATCGCCATGTGATTTAATACCGATAGTTCACATCGTTATGTGAATAACACCCATAGTTCACATCACCATGTGACCAACACCCAAAGGGTTTACTAGAGTCAATAATCTAGTTCACATCGCTATGTGATTAATACCCAAGAGTAATAAGGTGTGATCATGTTTTTCTTGTGAGAGAAGTTTAGTCAACGGGTCTGTCACATTCAGATCCGTATGTATTTGGCAAATTTCTATGTCTACAATGCTCTGCATAGAGCTACTCTAGCTAATTGCTCCCACTTTCAATACGCATCCAGATTGATACTTAGAGTCATTTGGATTTAGTGTCAAAGCTTGCATCGGCGTAACCCTTTACGACGAACTCTTTATCACCTCCATAATCGAGAAATATTTCCTTAGTCATCCAGTTACTAAGGATAATTTTGACCGCTGTACAGTGATCTACTCTTGGATCACTATAGTACCCCCTTGACAAACTCATGGCAAGGTACACACCATGTTTGGTACACAGCATGGCATACTTTATAGAACCTATGGCTGAGGCATAGGGGATGACTTTCATTCTCTCTATATTTTTTTGCCGTGGTCTGGCTTTGAGTCTTACTCAACTTCACATCTTACAAGTCAGGCAAGAACTCCTTCTTTGACTGATCCATTTTGAACTACTTCAAAATCTTATCAAGGTATGTACTTATCGAAAGTCTTATCAAGCGTCTTGATCTATCTCTATAGATCTTGATGCCCAATATGTAAGCAGCTTCACCAAGGTCTTTCTTTGAAAAACTCCTTTCAAACACTCCTTTATGCTTTCCAGAAAATTCTACATCATTTCCGATCGACAATATGTCATTCACATATACTTATCAGAAAGGTTGTAGTGCTCCCACTCACTTCTTGTAAATACAGGCTTCACCGTAAGTCTGTATAAATCTATATGCTTTGATCAACTTATCAAAGCGTATATTCCAACTCCGAGATGCTTGCACCAGTCCATAGATGGATCGCTGGAGCTTGCACATTTTGTTAGCACCTTTAGGATTGAAAAAACCTTCGGGTTGCATCATATACAATTTTTCTTTATTAAATCCATTAAAGAATGCAGTTTTGTTATCCATTTGCCGGATTTCATAAAATGCGGCAATTGCTAACATGATTCGGACAGACTTAAGCATCGCTACGGGTGAGAAAGTCTCATCGTAGTCAACTCCTTGAACTTGTCGAAAACCTTTCGCAAGAAGTCGAGCTTTGTAAACAGTAACATTACCGTCTGCGTCTGTCTTCCTCTTGAAGATCCATTTATTTTCGATGGCCTGCCGATCATCGGGCAAGTCAACCAAAGTCCACACTTTGTTCTCATACATGGATCCCATCTCAGATTTCATGGCTTCAAGCCATTTTGCGGAATCTGGGCTCATCATCGCTTCCTCATAGTTCGTAGGTTCATCATGGTCTAGTAACATGATTTCCAGAACTGGGTTGCCGTACCACTCTGGTGCGGAACGTACTCTGGTTGATCTACGACGTTCAGCAGAAACTTGATCCGAAGTTTCATGATCATCATCATTAACTTCCTCACTGATTGGTGTCGGAATCACTGGAACAATTTTCTGTGATGTACTACTTTCCAATTCGGGAGAAGGTACAATTACCTCATCAAGTTCTACTTTCCTCCCACTCACTTCTTTCGAGAGAAACTCCTTCTCTAGAAAGGATCCATTCTTAGCAATGAATATCTTGCCTTCGGATCTGTGATAGAAGGTGTACCCAACAGTTTCTTTTGGGTATCCTATGAAGATTTACTTTTCCGATTTGGGTTCGAGCTTATCATGTTGAAACTTTTTCACATAAGCATCGCAGTCCCAAATTTAAAGAAATGACAGCTTAGGTTTCTCGTCAAACCAAAGTTCATACGGTGTCATCTCCACGGATTTAGATGGTGCCCTATTTAATGTGAATGCAGCTGTCTCTAATGCATAACCTCAAAAGTGATAGTGGTAGATCGGTAAGAGACATCATCGATCGCACCATATCTAATAAAGTACGGTTATGACGTTCGGACACACCATTACACTGTGGTGTTCCAGGTGGCGTGAGTAGTGAAACTATTTCACATTGTTTTTACTGAAGGCCAAAACTCGCTAACTCAAATATTTTACCTCTACGATCATATCATAGAAACTCTTATTTTCTTGTTACGATGATTCTCCACTTCACTCTGAAATTCTTTGAACTTTTCAAATGTTTCAGACTTGTGCTTCATTAAGTAGATATACCCATATCTGCTCAAATCATCAATGAAGGTCAGAAAATAACGATACCCGCCGCGAGCTTCAACACTCATTGGTCCACATACATCTGTATGTATGATCTCCAACAAATCTGTTGCTCGCTCCATTATTCCGGAGAACAGAGTTTTAGTCATCTTGCCCATGAGGCATGGTTCGCAAGCACCAAGTGATTCATAATCAAGTGATTCCAAAAGTCCATCACTATGGAGTTTCTTCATGCGCTTTACACCAATATGACCTAAATGGCAGTGCCACAAATAAGTTGCACTATCATTATTAACCTTGCATCTTTTGCCTTTAATATTATGAATATGTGTATCACACGATCGAGATCCAACAAACCATTTTCATTGGGTGTATGACCATAGAAGGTTTTATTCATGTAAACAGAACAACAATTATTCTCTAACTTACATGAATAACCGTATTGCAATAAACATGATCAAATCATATGCATGCTCAACACAAACACCAAATAACACTTATTTAGGTTCAACACTAATCCCGAAAGTATAGGGAGTGTGCGATGATGATCATATCAATCTTGGAACCACTTCCAATACACATCGTCACTTCATCCTTTAACTAGTTTCTGTTCCTTATGCAACTCCCATTTCGAGTTACTACTCTTTAGCTACTGAACCAGTATCAAATACCGAGGGGTTGCTATGAACACTAGTAAAATACACATCAATAATCTGTATATCAAATATACCTTTGTTCACTTTGCCATCCTTCTTATCCGCCAAATATCTAGGGCAGTTCCACTTCCAGTGACCATTTCCTTTGCAGTAAAAGCACTTAGTTTCAGGCTTGAGTTTAGCTTTGGGTTTCTTCATGGGAGTGACAACTTGCTTGTCATTCTTCTTGAAGTTCCCCTTCTATCCCTTTGCCCTTTACTTAAAACAAGTGGTCTTGTTAACCATCAACACTTGATGCTCTTTCTTGATTTCTACCTTCGCCGATTTCAGTATCGCGAAGAGCTCGGGAATTACTTTTGTCATCCCTTGCATATTATAGTTCATCACGAAGTTCTACTAACTCGGTGATAGTGTCTAGAGAACTTTGTCAATTGCTATCTTATCTGGAAGATTAACTCCCACTTGATTCAAGCAATTGTAGTACCCAGACAATCTGAGCACATGCTCACTGGTTGAGCTATTCTCCTCCATCTTGTAGGCAAAGTACTGTCAGAGGTCTTATACCTCTCGACACGAGCATGAGTATGAAATACTAATTTCAACTCTTGGAACATCTCATATGCTCCGTGGCGTTTCAAAACGTTTTTGAAGTCCCGGTTATAAGCCGTAAAGCATGGTGCACTAACCTATCAAGTAGTCATCATATCGAGCTTTTGTCAAAACGTTCATAACGTCTACATCTGCTGCTGCAATAGGTCTGTCACCTAGCGGTGCATCAAGGACATAATTTTTCTGTGCAGCAATGAGGATAATCCTCATATCACAGAACAATTCCGCATCATTGCTACTAACATCTTTCAACTTGGTTTTCTCTAGGAACATATGAAAAAAAACGTGGAGCAACATTGCGAGCTATTGATCTACAACATAGATATGCTAATACTACCAGGACTAAGTTCATGATAAATTAAAGTTCAATTTAATCATATTAATTTAAAGAACTCCCACTTAGATAGACATCCCTCCGGTCATCTAAATGATCACGTGATCCAAATCAACTAAACCATGTCCGATCATCACGTGAGATGGAGTAGTTTCAATGGTGAACATCTTATGTTGATCATATCTACTATACGATTCCCGCTCGACCTTTCGGTCTCCAGTGTTCCGAGGCCATATCTGCATATGCTAGGCTCGTCAAGTTTAACCCGAGTATTCTGCGTGTGCAAAACTGGCTTACACCCGTTGTATTTGAACGTAGAGCTTATCACACCCGATCATCACGTGGTGTCTCGGCACGACGAACTTTCGCAATGGTGCATACTCAGGGAGAACACTTATACCTTGAAATTTAGTAAGGGATCATCTTATAATGCTACCGTCGAACTAAGCAAAATAAGAAGCATAATAAGATAAACATCACATGCAATCAAAATATGTGACATGATATGGCCATCATCATCTTGTGCTTTTGATCTCCATCTTCAAAGCACCTTCATGATCACCTTCGTCACCAGCGCGACACCTTGATCTCCATCGTAACATCGTTGTCGTCTCGCCAACTATTGCTTCTACGGCTATCGCTACCGCTTAGTGATAAAGTAAAGCAATTACATGGCGATTGTATTTCATACAATAAAGCGACAACAAAATGGCTCCTGCCAGTTGCCGATAACATTACAAAACATGATCATCTCATACAAAACCGTATAACTCATCATGTTTTGACCATATCACATCACAACATGCCCTGCAAAAACAAGTTAGACGTCCTCTACTTTGTTGTTGCAAGTTTTACGTGGCTGCTACGGGCTTAGCAAGAACCGTTCTTACCTACGCATACAAAACCACAACGATGTTTCGTCAAGTATGTGCTGTTTTAACCTTCACAAGGACCGGGCGTAGCCACACTTGATTCAGCTAAAGTGAGAGAGACAGACACCCGCCAGTCACCTTTAAGCAATGAGTGCTCGTAACGGTGAAACCAGTCTCGCGTAAGCGTACGCGTAATGTCGGTCCGGGCTGCTTCATCTCACAATACCGCCGAAGCAAAGTATGACATGCTGGTAAGCAGTATGACTAGTATCGCCCACAACTCATTGTGTTCTACTCGTGCAAATCATCTACGCATAGACCTGGCTCTAATGCCACTGTTGGGGAACGTAGTATTTTCAAAATTTTCCTACGATCACGCAAGATCTATCTACTAGATGCATAGCAACGAGAGGGGAGAGTGTGTCTACGTACCCTCGTAGACCGGGAGTGGAAGCGTCAAGTGACGCTGTTGATGTTGTCGAACTTCTTCGCGATCCAACCGATCAAGCACCGAACGTACGGCACCTCCGCGTTCAGCACACGTTCAGCTTGATGACGTCCCACGAGCTCTTGATCCAGTTGAGCTTCACGGGAGAGTTTCGTCAGCACGATGGCGTGGTGACGGATATGATGTATTCACCGGCGCAGGGCTTCGCCTAAGCTCCGCGACGGTATGACCGAGGTGTGTTTCTGTGGAGGGGGGCACCGCACACGGCTAAAACAATTCAACTTGTGTGTCTTTGGGTGCCCCCCTGCCCCCGTATATAAAGGAGCAAGGGGGAGGCCGGCCGGCCCTTCCTATGGTGCGGCTAGGGTGCAATCCTACTAGGAATAGGATTGCAATCCTATTCCTAGTAGGAATCACCAAAAGAAGGAAGAGAGGGAAAGGAAAAAGGAGAGGTGGCGCCCCCCCAATCCTAGTCCAACTAGGAACCCTAGGTGGGGCGCCGGCCAGCCCTATGGGCTGCCTCTCTCTTTCCCTTAAGGCCCACTATGGACCATCCCCCCTCGTAGGGGGTTCCGGTAACCCCCTCCGGCAATCCCGTTAAATCCGAAACTTTTCCGGAACACTTCCGTTGTCCGAATATAGTCGTCCAATATATCAATCTTTATGTCTCGAACATTCCGAGACTCCTCGTCATGTCCGTGATCTCATCCGGGACTCCGAACTACCTTCGGTACATCAAAACTCATAAACTCATAATACAGATCGTCATCAAACGTTAAGCGTGCGGACCCTACGGGTTCGAGAACTATGTAGACATGATCGAGACTCATCTCCGGTCAATAACCAATAGCGGAACCTGGATGTTCATATTGGCTCCTACATATTCTACGAAGATCTTTTATCGGTCAAAACCGCATAACAACATACGTTGTTCCTTTTGTCATCGGTATGTTACTTGCCCGAGATTCGATCATCGGTATCTCTATACCTAGTTCAATCTCATTACTGGCAAGTCTCTTTACTCGTTCCGTAACACATCATCTCGTGACTAACTCATTAGTCTTTTGCTTGCAAGGCTTATTGTGATGTGTGTTACCGAGAGGGCCCAGAGATACCTCTCCGACACTCGGAGTGACAAATCCTAATCTTGATCTATGCCAACACCACGAATACTTTCGGAGATACCTGTAGAGCATCTTTATGATCACCCAGTTACGTTGTGACGTTTGATAGCACACAAGGTGTTCCTACGGTATTCGGGAGTTGCATAATCTCATAGTCATAGGAACATGTATAAGTCATGAAGAAAGCAATAGCAGTAAAACTAAACGATCATAGTGCTATGCTAACGGATGGGTCATGTCCATCACATCATTCTCCTAATGATGTGATCCCGTTGATCAAATGACAACTCATGTCTATGGCTAGGAAACATAACCATCTTTGATCAATGAGCTAGTCTAGTAGAGGCATACTAGGGACACTCTGTTTTGTCTATGTATTCACACATGTACTAAGTTTTCGATTAATACAATTCTAGCATGAATAAAAGACATTTATCATGATATAAGGAAATATAAATAACAACTTTATTATTGCCTCTAGGGCATATTTCCTTCACGCAAAGATGAGGGCAAGTGAAACACATCAAGAGGAAATGAAGCATGAAAAAGTCTAAGTGAACCGCACCCGGACTACATGACCAAGGTTAGTGTACTACATGATCAAGGTTAGTGTACTGCATCATATGTTTTCTCCTTTCTCTAAAAAAAGTTATGAAGTGATTTTGCATCCAAGTCAACTGTAATATTTGAGAAAAATGAACCACAACACAATGCTGGATGAACTGCTTTTAAACAAAAGCACATACATGTGCCTAAAAAACAACACAAATAAACCCTGAAAAAATGCCTCCTTTCTTGTGTCCTCTTCAAAGTCTGTGCAATGCACATTTTTCTCAATTTTTCTGTCCAAATCTTCTCCTATAATAAACATTAATATCACAACCAAACTGCATCATGTATTTCTTCAGAGTGTGTGCGGTACACTTTTTATCTATTCCGTGTTCCTAGTTTTCTCCTCCAATAAAAAGTACAACAAACCACAAGGGCATCAAATAGTGAACCACACTGCACTTTGATTCTCCCCCAATAAAAGTATAAAAAGGTTTACTACGATGAACTCAGCAACAGCAGTATGTCATGATGTGTACTGCATAGCGACCGCCTGTGATCCAAGAGCGCTCTAGCAACAACAACAATGCCTTTCAGGCGGACCGCACGCTATCGGGGGTGGACTACGCGTCGCTGTAGAGGGGTAGCCATGGCGGCCACCACATGTGTCGTCCTCGTCATTAGGAAAGGTCAAGAGAAGCAGCAGAGGAGTTGGCGGAGGCCATGGCCACCGGATCTAGAGGGGAAGCCTTGGCGGACACCACGCTGGGACAATACCCCGCGTTGGTCGTGATCAAGGATCCGGAGGAGGGGGTAGGCGACGTGAGCCTGGCCGCCTGAACGAACACCCAAGCTTCGTGAACCGCCTAGAAGCCAAGGCATTGGACGACGTCCTCCCATTGCTGTCCTGAAGTGGAGGACACGAGGAGCATGGGCGGCTCACCGATGGCATCACGCAGGTGGACACCAAGCGAGCCAGTCGCTAGATCCGGCTGGTCGCCGGGCTCGACGCTGATGGGGACGCAGAGGTGGTGGATGAAGAATGGCAGCGACACGGAGGCGTGGGAGGATGGTGACGCGGATCCGGTGGCTAGCCGACTCGGGGCCTGGTGGAGACGGCGACGCGGATCCGGCATGGACAACGACGTGGAGGCGCGGGCTGAAGGTTGGGCGGCGGAAGTGTGGATGAAGGACATGGTGGGGGCGGAGGAATGAGGCCAGGCTCTGGCTAGGTAGCTAGGTAGGGGAGGCCGGCGGGATGTGGTGGGGGAGCGGCCGCGGGGAGGAAGTGGGGAAGT
>LR738715.1:414370351-414384484 GCA_902687465.1 Secale cereale
ATATATATATATATATATATATATATATATATATATATATATATATATATATATATATATATATATATATATATATATATATATATATATATATATATATATATATATATATATATATATATATATACAGCCGGTCTATTCTCATAACATTATGAGAATAATATTCTCATAACACTTCCGAACTGCATTGCAAAATTGCATTGGAGAGCTATGCGCACTACTTCCTTCTTCTGATGTGCACCACATAGAGGTGCAGCAGGAAACATTCATTTAGCATCGTTTCTGGCTAGTTTGACTGATTTCTACTGGTTTATTCGTGCTTGCGCTGATTTAATTTGTGGTTAAGCACTGAATTCTGCGAGAAAACGACGGAAATCCTTGGATTTTGGCGGATCTGCGTCCGTTCGTCCGCTTTTCTCTGTTTCTCTGTTCTCCCCAGTGCGGATCGAAATTGCTGCGTTTTGTATGTAATATTCTGTTGTTTTCGGCATTTACGGGCTGCTTTTGATCTATCCGTATAAATTGGAGCGGATTAAGTTGTTATTTTGGAAGAATTTTAAGTTTTTTGTCCACGTTTTTTTGCGGCGCGACTGGCTCTGGTCGTTTATCAAAGATGTTCTTTGAGTTTTTTTTGCATTATATAGTTGTTAGAACTGCATTGCAGGCTGTGTTTTTCGTCTGTGAATCGTGGTCAAGAGCGGTGGACTGCAGTAATATGCAAATGCGCGTTGAATTTTTTGTAGTGCGGCGAACTGCATTAATATGCAATGCGAGCCTGTATGAACTGCATTACAGCCATGGTTGTGTGGGGGTACTAGTTTGATAAGTTTTTTTGATTGGTCAAGCGAGGCGGACTGCTTTTTTGCGTTGCTTCTGGTGTATTTTCTTTATGAGAATTCTGAGCATAAGTGAACTGCTCTTTTTTATATATAGTTTTTCATGTGCAGCAGCAGTTGAAGAACATGCATTCTGGAAACCCCCACCGAGCTTTTCCTCTTTTTTAACCCACATACGGAACTATAGTTTTTTTAATAAAAGAGCACTGCATCAACCTTCTTTAACAGGAGCAGTTTTGTGAAAGAATTCTCTATGTGAACTGCTCTGATAGTTTTGTTTTTTTATGTGTATCCTAGCTACATCAGCGGTTTTGAAGCAATGTACATAATGAAAACACAGTACTGAGAACTGCATATATTTGATAGATAGAAACTACGGTTCTGGGGTCATAATTAACATACTACATCATCAAGCAAACTAACGCAACATAAGCAAACATTGTCCGAAAGCAAACTAGAACGAAAGCAAACTAATCTACATATGCAGAAGGAAACTAATCGAGCACTTCCGACAGTAATCCTTGGCTTTTCAGCATCTGTCCTGCTTCACTAGTTCCAGCCGTTGGAGTTGGAGGTGGAAGTTGATACTCCCTTGCCCCACGGCTTCCAGGAAGACCTCTGGCGCTTCCTGGTCTTCTCTGTTTCAGCGCGCGCGAGGCCTTTCTTCATGGTGCTGATTCTGTTCCATATCTCGAACGCAGCGTAGGCGTCCTTGGCAGCATACTCGACGTGCTTGGTGCTGAGAATGGAAGTCCACAGGCTGTGGTCGTGGTCTGTCATCTTCATCTTCATGTCTGCGTACTCGTCGTCGATGATCGCAGCAGCTACATCGCCAAGCGAGTCCAGTGGCTTCGTTCCATCAGGCACCCTCCAGTTCATCTGGATGTCGACGAAGTTGGTGACGTGGAGGTTGCAGGCTGCGAGCTTCTGCTTGTCCTGCTCGATGGCGAAGCCAGCAAACTCGAACCTAAGGAAAGTGAACCGCAAGTTATACCTTTCGGAACTGCATACACGGGCATATAGAACTGCAACGCGTACTCGGCAGAGAGAATTGCTTACCTTGGGTCGCCGAGGAACCTGTCGAAGGTGTTGCATCTCTGGCCCAATGTACCACATACCTGGAAAAGAAGCACTGGATGGTACTTGTCGATGGATACCTGAACCAGGGCCGCCCTCTCGTGGTCGGGTGTGTACTCCACGTCGATGCCGACGATCTTCTGGCGGCGCTGCTGGAGAACTGTCTTGAACTCTTCGACGTACGTCGCCATGGCGGCGACGTCGGTGGTGTAGATCACCTTCAGCTTCGTGTTCCCGTGCGCATGCACGGCGTCGTAGGTCCTGCTGAACCCCATTGCTGCAAAGAGGAGGAAGAGGAGGAGGAGGAAGGGGCAGCGTCGTGTGTTTGTGCGGACGGTCTGTTCGATGGAGCGCGGGATTTAAATGGGAGCGGCAGCAACTTCTGCCGAGGCCACGATCTCGTCTCCCAACCGTGTTGGCGATCGTGGGTTCATGATGATCGTTGCAGTTCGTGCGGCGTGCAACCGCCGGGATAGAGGATGGGTGGGGGGCGCGGGCGCTTCGGCCGATAGTGGGCGCATTTATTTTAGGGCAGGCGAACCGAATCGTCAGCCGTAAGAGAACTGCATCGCTTCAGAAGCGGAATCGTCAGCCGTAAGCGAACTGCATCGCTTCAGAAGCCGAAGCGGTTTTCCGTAAGCGAACTGCATCGTGTTACAACACCGAGACGTTTTTTTATTTTTTGTCTATGACCTGTGGGCCTGTCGGACGGGCTTTTATTCATTAAGTCTCTCTTGCAGCCCCCTTGCCCGCCTCCACTTCCCTCTCCCCCGTGCTCGCACAGAAATCCCCCCCGCCCTCGTGCTCCCGTGGTGGAGAGCGACGACGCCCGCAGCCGCCGACGACCGAAGGGGCTCACTCGTGGTGGAGGGCGACGACGCCCGCAGCCGCCGCCGTCCGTAGGGCGCTTCCTCCGCCGTTGCCGTCCGCACCCGCCTCGTCCTGCCGTCACTTCGTCCCAAGGTGAGCCCCAAATTGCCCCTAATCCGGTCCAGATCTTGTGCTAGGGTTATTTTTCGTGCCAGCATTCTCTTCTTAAGGTTGTTTTTGTATGCTTGAAATTGCAACCCCCTATGGACTGAAAGTTTTCCCCTGCCTGAATTTGGTGTTTGCTGTCTAGGTTTAGGTTTTAATTATCATCCCCTGCTGATCGGAGGCACAGTATGGCTTCTTCCTCACCAATTGATGCGTCACCGGTTAGAACGGCTTCTCCATCTGGTAACTACATTAAACTGAACTGCAGTTTTCATTCAGGGTCAATCTACTTCTTTTTTGTCGAACGAAATAGTCTACTGCATCTTAGATCCCTTTTTAGTAAGGCCTTTTTTTAAGACATGCGTGGCAAACTGATATGAACTGCGTCAAGTTAATTGTTTTTTACTTTTTTGGAAGGACATTAAGTTAGTTGTTATGTTTTTTTGTTAAACATAAACTGCTAAAAGAGCACTGCATTTTGGACACTGCTTTGATTTTTTTTCTGCCTATCCACTATGCGGTTTTGCGAAATCGATATGAGCTGCATTAAGTTTTAGTTTTTGCCTCTCACAGAACTGCATGAATTTGTTTTGTTTGGCATATCTAAGCGCACTTCTTTTTTTTATATGCGGTCAATTGGTCACTTGAACGAATTAGTGCACTGCATCATATAACCCTGTGCCAATGTGCACTTTTCAGACACGCGTGAATATGATATTCAAGCGACATGAACTGCATTTTTTTAGGTTTACTGTTATGTTTTTAATTGTTAAACATAAACTACTGGAAAAGTGCACTGCATTTCTACATTTTTTTTGTTTTTTCCAAGTTGATATGAGCTGCATTAAGTTTAGCTCATCATCTCACACACACATCTTTTCTTATGTTTTTTCTCACCCACAGTTTTATCTCCTGGTGGGTCAGGGGGTGGTGGCGTTAACTATCTGATTACACGTTATTTCACAGCCGATGTTGTCGGTGGCGGTACGTCCGATCAGGTCAACATTCCACCTGAGTTGAGTGAAACCCGGTCGCAATCTGTTGATGGCACAGAGCCAGTTACACAGGATTGGATGGTCCCTGATCAGATTGCAGCCGACGTTGAGAGGAGAAGGCAGAAAGCTATTGCGCTCGGTAATACTTTCGTGAAGGCTCATAGGGCGAAGCAAGTAAAGTTAGGGGAGGGTAAGGAGATAGGAAGGAGGATTGCTGATTCAAAGAAGTCTGCTAAATTTGCCCCCGCAAAGAATCCTGTGAAGAGGAAACTCAACACTGTCGCAGAGCAAGGTTTAAGTTCTCCACGCCGGAGCCCGCGTGTTGATTACTCAAAGAGACCTAATTACGCCGAGGTTGATGTGGGTGGGATTCATGGAAAGCGGAGACGCGCGGACGATCACTCTGGTGTTGATTGTGAGAGTCGATCTAAGCTTGCGCGGGAAACTGCAGCTGAAGAAGCTCTGGACAGTGATTCTGATGAGGAGGATGTTGATGTTAGTAAGGTATATGCTGTTTATTTACTTTTTCTCCTGTTTTTTAAGTTGTTTCTGCATGAGTTTTGCTGATGTGAACTGCATTTTTTATTCTTTTGTGTTTTTTGTAGGCTGCTAAGAGTACGAAGAGGAAGAGGTCTGAAGACGATGATGCGCACGAATGGCGTTTCAACAAGACTGTTCGTCTGTCCATTCCAAATGTAATCAAAGTTGTCTCTTTGCTGGGTGAGGCGCACAGAACTTTGGTGCGGCAAGCAGGTTTTGGCATTGTCTTTGACTTGAAATTAGTGAAGAATGTTTCTCGTGTTTTGATGTGCAAGCTGATGGGAAAGATCGACCCCGACACGATGAGACTGGACTGTGGGCCAAACAAGGTTCTGGAAATCAATCGCAAGGCTGTCCATCACATTTTCGACTTCCCTATGGGTTCTCACACTGCTCCCAGGCCTGCTGCCAGCGGCCATGATGATTCGCTGACTAACCTGAAGGATGAACTCGGGTTCAACCGTTCTAGGAGCATAGATGCGAAGGACCTACTTACCTTACTTCGCACGCTGGCTGCGGACCCTGCGAAGGTTGATAAGACGGTGAAGGTTTTTTTTCTCATTGTCTTCGAGTGCTTGCTTTGTCCTAGCCCCGCAACTCGGTTGTCCAGGGTAGCTGCTATGGTTGAAAACTTGGATATTGCATCTATGGCTAGCATGGATTTTTGTCAGCTTGTTGTCGACGAGCTGCAGGCCGCTGTGTACAAGTGGAATTCTATAGGGAGCAAGCAGAACTGCGCTGAGGGTTGTACCATCGTTCCCCTGTTCATGTACCTGGATTCCTTGAACCTTCGAAAAGTATCGGTGATGGATAAACGCACTCCGCGCGCCGCAATACTGTCCCATGTGCAGTTGAAGAAGATTCACAACGCCGACATCGTTTTCAGGGGAAAGATTCACCTGGACTCTTACAAGTTTGGCAAGCTGTCGGTGAGTGCATAGCCATCCTTTGTTTTTGTTTTTATTCCTTTTTTTCGCGCATGCTAAAATGTCAACCTCTTATGTACTTTTCTTTGTGAACTGCATCTCTTTTTTTTTGTTAATTTTTTCAGTGGAAGGCGGAAGCGGACATTGTGTATAAGCGGACTGCAGTTGCGGAAGCCCCTGAAATGTTTTGTGAGCCTCTTGCTAGGGCTGCTCCAATTCGACGGGGTCGTGGTTTTGCTAGGGCGGCTGCTGGACGTTTTTCTGGACATGCTTCTGGTGATCGCAATAGATTTGTGCAGGTCGATGAGCTTCTCGATAGGGTCATCAATATAACTAGTGATTTCCCAACATCCG
This sequence comes from Secale cereale, assembly GCA_902687465.1. Lineage (NCBI taxonomy): Eukaryota > Viridiplantae > Streptophyta > Magnoliopsida > Poales > Poaceae > Secale > Secale cereale. Next base: position 414,376,055 of record LR738715.1, read on the forward strand.
GTTCCAGGATGAGGAATATTGCCGGTTTGTTTCCTGAAGGCAAATGCCCTTCTGAAGCAGAAATCGAGGCCGCTCATAACTTTGACCGTGGGCAACTTGAATTCCTTAAGCAGGTTGTAACGAATATCAGGTCTTCATTCGTTCAGCTTAAGCAGTCTCAGGATGACAGGTGTGCTATGTATGAGCAGGAAGCGGATGCAATCGTGAATGAAATGAACAGGCATGAAGATGTTGTCCGGCCTTCTCTGCCCGACCCCGCAGATGTGGATGTATGTCTTTTTTCCATATGTGAACAGCTTTTTTTACCCATATTTTGTTATCTATTTTTTCTGTGCGTTTGTTGCATTGACTATTTGTTTTTCTATCGTTTTGTTTTTTCCCAGTGTGTCGGAGAATCCTCCAAGGCTAACACTGGTCGTGTTGATGAGCACCAGGACCACGACGGTGTTGATTCTGATCACTTGTTTGACAGGCCATTATCGCCCGTTGACGAAGCTACCAAAGACAATCCTATTGACGAAGTGGTCATGGACAAGGTTTGATTTGTTCCTACCATTTTATTTTATTTTTGTTATAGTGAACTTCATTGTTTGATTTTTCATGTAGTGTCCAAAACAAACAATCATATTTTTTTTGCACCAGCAGTGGCAGCGAACTGCATTTTTTAACTTTTTCTTTGTATTTTTTGCGCACCAGAAGTGGTAGTGCACTGCAGTTGTTGTCTAGAGAAGAAGCATCATCTTTTTTTTAGCAGTGAACTGCATGATCTGGTGTTTGTTTTTTAGTTGTAGAACTGCAGATTTGGATAATAGTTTTATTTATGTTTTAATGTTTTTTAGGTTGCCGAATCAAATGTGGAGATACATGGGAAGGAGGCAGATGGTGACGACGCTGGCAAGGATGAGGAGGCTGACAAGTGTGAAGAGATGGAAGGCGACGACGCTCCCCTGGTGAGTATAGAGAATTTTTTCATTTTTGTGTTTTATTTTTTATTTTTCGTGGTAGCTTCATGGTCCGTTTTTATTAGTGAACTGCATTCTAGCTTTTTTTGTGTAATGTGTTTTATTTTGTTAACTCATCAGAACTGCAGATTAAATGTTGAAATCCAAGCGGAGTGCAACATTGGGGATGATAACGTCGAAGGGAGAGGAGGGCAGGAGCCTGATGCGGAGGTTGATAAGGCAGAAGGTAGAGAAGGAGGGGAGTGTCCTGTCGAGGTTGATAAGGCACAAGAGAGAGAAGGAAGGGATGACATCGTGGATTGTGATAAGGATGAAGAGAAAGAAGGAGCTCCTGGTGTTACAGTTGAAGTTGCAGAAGAGACAGAAGGAACTCGTAGAGTCGGATTTGACGATGCCGGGACATCCGCTGGCATCGATGGTGTTGTTGTGCCTACTGTTTTGTTGGTTGGCGACGAGGTGCCTGATAAATTTTGTGTGGTCCCTCGCGCCCCCGAGCAATCTGTCGGCAATCTGGCTTTCCCAGCCGATACAACCAAAGCCCCAGCCGAGACAGTTTCGATTGATTCCGAAGAGGAACAGCCAAGACTTTCTCAGGACATGAGTAATCAAGCGCCGCTTGACGATGATATTACAGGGCTGGAGCACTTGACGCTCAGCGAAGATGTATACGAGCAGCCGCAGGAAGTTTATTCTGAAACCGAAGGTAAGCGAACTGCATTATTTTTTGTTCTTTTTCCCGGGGGCGAAATGGACCGTGTGTGTGTTTATAATCTGATATCGTCCCCACCCTGTATGCAGAAGAGGAATTACCTGTTGTTACTCCTTCAAGTATTGATCCAGCTCTTATGAGGAGATACAATGAGTTGTATGACGCTGTTACGAGGGCTAGGAGGGACAAGAAGAAGCAGTATGATATTTTATGTCTTACGCCCCGGTTAATTAATATGTTATTTTTTCAGGGACGCTCCCATCTTATCACTTTTTGCTGTGCTTTTTTCTTCTTGTCTAAAGGCATCTAGTTGCGTTCAAGGGAGAGTTTGGTGATATTACTATCGGCCATGTCGGCGAGTCTTTTTGGTCGTATGGAACGCTGAGCACGCGCCTCGCAAACATTGGCGTGTCTATGCTAGCCGAAAGGTTCAAAGGATCTCAAACTATGATTGTCCCGTACAACCTATGCGTAAGCATTTTCATTAATTTATATTTTATCTCTCTCATCCAATTTTTATTTGTGCTATAACCATTTTTCATTAACTCTCTGGTTTTGTCTTTTTTGCAGAATTCCATTTGGAACGTTGGTGCCACAAATAGGGCTTTGAAAAAGATGTTTTCTTCAAGCGCAGAGGAACGTGAGGACAAGAAAAACTTGGTAACGCATCTTGACCATTTTTCGTCATCTTGAAAATAAGTTTTCTGTTTTTTCTATTTTTTCTCATCTGTTTTGTTTTATTCTTTTTTTATTTCAGATTATGTTTGCAACATTTGACCCTCCTCCCGCAACAGTGAAGACGCGATAGGCCACTACTGCTTGGTCACTTTGAACCTGCGAGAGAAGCGTTTTGAGCTCCTGGACTCATTGAACGAAGGAGACAGCGTTGCTGCAAGTGTTGTCTTCAGGAAAATGGTCAGGAACATCAAAAAAGTCTGGAAAGATGGCAGCGCCAGCTGCGACGAGCCGTTGAACCCTCCCACCCTGGACGGCTATGCGCTGACTCATATTAACGTCCCGCAACAGGGAAACAGGTTTGTACCTGTTCTCCTTTTTTCTTTTTCCTCCTTCATTTTTTCTTGTGTAAGTGAGCTGCATTGTTTTTACTAAATTAGAAGCACCTTTTCCCTTGAGCGAACTGCATTACTAATGTGTCATTTGTTGTTCTCCCTCGGTAATCTTTGTGTGTATGGAGCTGCATTGTTTTACTAACATCAGTAGCACTTTTATTACTGAGTGAACTGCATTGTTAATGTGTTTTGTGTTGATTTTTCTTTGCAGGCATGATTGTGGATTTTACATGTTCCAGTTCATGCAGACCTGGGATGGTGAAACGATTGCCAAGTTTGGGAAGGAGCACATTGTCTACATCAGGAAGGCGATGCTCTATAGTTGGCTGACCTCGTCGCATTGCTGTCTGGACTTGACATCACTTTTAATTTTTAAAGAAGGTTATTACATTTTTTTGAGTCACACACCTTTTTTATTAAGTGAACTTCATTGGTACAGAGAGGGTAGGTCGACTACTTTTGTTAAGCTTTTTTAGTAGAACCCCATTTGTGTGTTTAAAAATGACTTTTCCTTAGGGAACTTGATGATTCTTTTTCACTACTTTTGCTCATTATCCAAAAAAAATTTGTGTGCAGGCTTTGATGAAGGCGCACACCAAGGAGGTATTTCCTTGTTTGAAACTCAGGTTCATACTCCAACTATTCAGAAAGTTGTCCTTGATGAACCTCCCGTCAAGGTCGTGAAAGAACCTGTGTGTAAGATGTTGAGGAGTGACGCCGGCACTTCGAAGGAAAAAGCTCTTGAGAAATCTCCTGTCAATGTCAAGTATGTGAAGAAAGCTGCGAGCCCTCCGAATGCTGAAGATAGCGATGATGATTTTCAGAGGCCACCACCAGTGCCTAGGAGGACCAGGAGCGCAGCTGTGGAACCCCCGACGGACAGCGAGGCACTAATTCTATCAAACAGGAGGCCTATGCAGAAGCCATCAAAGTTTCGATCTCCTGTAGAGAAGTTGAATCCTGCGAGATTCAGCCATCTTGTGGAGATGAGGAAAGTCTTGCAACTCATCACGAGCACACAATTCAGGCAGAAATACAGCGAGTCAGTTCTTTTTTCGTTAGTTTTTTATATTTTTTTTGATTTTTAATGTGTGTAATGTTCTTTTCTATGTTTTTGCTTTTGTGCTACTAACCCCCCCCCCCCACCTTTTGCCGTTTCTTTTGTGCAGGTCCGCGCTTTTCCTGCACAGGAATCCTATCGAACTCTACACCGTGTCTGTGGACTACATGTTCTTAACTTTCACCAAAGGTGGTTTTATGGACTCGGAATTGATGGATCATATCATCAGGTTCTGGAAGAATGACGAGAGTATGAATGTGGTTTATCGATCTGGCGAACGCGTTCTCCTGTCCCCTTTGTTTATCACAGTATTTCTCTTTTTTTTTCTTATTTTTTTTCTGCTCTAGTGAACTGCAGTAAATAGTGTATAATAATTTGTTTTTAGAATGTACTGAACTGCATACATTTTTTTTGTGTGTGTCTTAACCGATGCATCTTAAAACGAAACAAATTATGGTGAGAATTTTGTGAACTGCATACTGTTTTTTAGAGAAGCGTGATCCGTTTTTTATTAAGCGTCGAAGCGAACATATTTTTAAGGTGAACTGCACTAACTTTCTTTTGTGAATTACCCACACGCAGTATGTGCTTCAAATGAATGATCACGCGGATAGAGATGCAAATGGAAATGTTGTGTTGCCTTTTGTCCACAGCAAGTTTAACGTCGAAGATGCAGCACAGCAGTTCGAACTTTATGTCCGTGATGACGAGAACCTTCTTGATTGCAAATTACTAAGTTATCAGATTTTCTTTTGTTCAGCCTTTTTGTATTTATTTTCTCTCCAATTTTTTTACAGTAATCCCTTTTCACTGATCGATTCCATAACAAATTTGATGAAACAAAATCAGATTATGTTACCACGGTTGAAAGACCAGCATTATTGGCTATACACGATGAATAGGCACCGCGAGACCCTTGACATTCATGACACTAGGAGGTACAGCGGACCGGTTGATCAAACGACGCGGTGGCATAAGTCTGAATACCACAGCGACCGCACTGAAATGGTAAAAAAAAATTCTTTTTTCACCTTTCTTGTTTTTTTTTCATGCGTGGGCGTGTTCAACAATTTTTGTTGTGATGTGTTTTTTTATTTTTTTTATTTTCCACCAGATGATCAGGATGACTGCATTGTTGAAGAGGGTTTATGGAGAAAAAGAGTACAAGAGAAAGGAGTCGGTAGACTGGGTGGGTGTTTCAAAGAAAGCTAGCTATTTGGGCACCCCTGAGCAGGGCCCCAACGAGTGCGGCTTTTATGTTCTGAAGATGGCTCAGTATTACGACGGCAAAACCTTTGTTGTGAAATTCGGAAAGCGTAGTGTAAGTATCTTCTTTTTAACTCAGCAATATCTCCTCATTCCTTGATATTTTTTTCGTCAGTTTCTTTTTTCGTAGATGATGTTGTATATTTGTTTATTTTATTTTTTTCTTCATCGCAGGAAGCTGTTATTCAGGATTGGAAGGCTGAGTTTTTGTTCCAGATTCTGTTCCACCCAGAAAACATGGTCGTTGTCACCGAGTTCCCGGAGGATCTAAGAAATCTCTGCATTTCTCTTGGCTTCTCTCCAAGACTGGATTCGAAGGAGCAGGATGAGGCATAAATGATAGCAGATCTATTTTCTATGTGTGTTGATGTCTTGTTCGTGTGTGCTCCAGAACTTTATGTAAACAACAATGTATGGTCGTTGTGTGTAGTTCTCGATGCCCAAAGCTGTAAACACCATGCTGTGTGGTTTTGTATATATCGGTCTAGTTAGTTTTTGTGTGTGTGTTTTTTTTGGTGGCACATGGTGACAATGTCAAATATGTGCATAATGGAGCTTTCAGCCAACTCCTCCTTGTGAGTTGTAACATGTTCGCAGCGCACTGCGTTATCTCATATGATTAGCAGCCAAGTTTTTTTTAAAATATATGCATCCGCACTGCATCTCACCTTATCACATGGGACTGCAAAGACGAATTCAACGTGTTTGTCGTCGAGTTTCAAAATTCATCCGCACTGCAGCCAAGTTTTTGTTTTTCACATTTTTTTTGCACTAAGCGCACTGCATTGTGTACTCGAAGCGTACTGCAATGCAAGCTTTTAAATGCGACGCACGCACTGCAGTGTACGTGAATCCTAGTCTGACTCTACATTTTTTTGTCTTCTAACTGCATTCTGTATTGATTCATGGTCATGTCAGGTTCTATACGACGAAGAGAACTGCATTCTCCAAATGACATTCCGATCTCAGAGTTCTTATACAGAAAAGAACCGCATTCTGAGATCTTATTTTCTTTTTCGTATAGAAGAGAACTGCATTTTATCAAACATATTACAAGTTAATATGTTTTTTAAAATGTAAAACTGCATATGTGTTGATCTACGCCCTTTTTCCTAGTGCTTCTTCTCAGATTGTGTACTGCAGTTCGCATCCACGACGAATGCGATGGAGTAGTCATCTTTGCAGTTCGCTTCCGCCTGTCATGCATGACTGAGGCAGGATGCTTCAGCGGCGGATCCCCCCGGTGGTCTTGGGGCGAAGGTGAGGTGCGCCGTCGCTTCCTAAACGCCGCCGCGGAAATATCGTCGCCGGCGGACTGCATTGCCGGCCATTTTGGCTCGCTCTCCGTGGTGCTTGGCGCGGAAAAAGGCGGGGAGGGGTGGGGGGGTGGCCGCCGGCCGCCGGGGCGGTGGCGCGGAAGAAGGCGGGGAAGGGTGGGTGTCGCCGCCGGCCGCCGGGGAGTTGGCGCGGTAGGAGGCGGGGAGGGGTGGGGGAGGAGGCCCGCCGCCGGGGCGCTCCCGCGCTAGGAGGCAGGGAGCGGTCGGGGAGGACGCCGGCCGCCTGGGCGCTCCCTCGCTAGGAGGCGGGGAGGGGTTGGGGAGGACACCGGCGTCGGGGGGGCGCTCCCGCGCTAGAAGCTCTGTAGGGGTGGGGGAGGGTTGTTAGGAGAATAAGCTTTTTGTTAGGAGAATAAGGTCTTAAGGGGTGTTATGAGAATAGACCCACCCTATATATATATATATATATATATATATATATATATATATATAAGAATAATATTCTTATAACACTTCCGAACTGCACAGATACTGCAACACAGAGACCAGTGAACTTCATGTTTGAAAAAACTGTACGTGTTGTTTTTTCGGTACCTTTTTTGCTCTAGTTTTTTAACCGTTTATCGGAATTATGCGTGTAATATACCGTTGAAAAGCTATGGAGTAGACGCAACTTCACCATGTTGAACACTTTTCGAGATTCCGCATGGTTTAAGAGAAATTTTGAAAACGGTGCGACCGACGAATAATGGCAGCGAGCGTTTTTTTGCGCTTCCGAACTGCACAGATACTGCAACACAGAGACCAGCGAACTTCATGTTTGAAAAAACTGTACGTGTTGTTTTTTTGGTACATTTTTTCCTCTAGTTTTTTAACCATTTATCGGAATTATGCGCGTAATATACCATTGAAAAGCTATGGAGTAGACGCAACTTCGCCATGTTGAACACTTTTCGAGATTCCGCACGGTTTAAGAGCAGTTTTGAAAATGGTGCGACCGACGAATAATGGCAGCGAGCGTTTTTTTTGCGTTTTTTTTTTCTAAACCGCTAGTTGGAATGAAGCAAGTGATACACCGTTGGAAAGGTATCGTCGGCGCGCATATTTTTCATATCTATTATTTTTTCTAATTCGCTACGGTTTAAGAACAGTTTTGAATTTAACAAATCGCGGAATTATGTTTTTTCGTTTTTTTTTTTGCAATTTTCGGTACTGTTTTAGCTTCAGTTTTTTAACCGTTTGTCGAAACGAGCCGTGTGATACTCCGTTGGAAAGCTACGAATGAGGCGCAACTTTCATATGTTGAAATGTTTTTGAGATTCCTTACGGTTTTTAGTTAATTTTGAAAATCGTGCGTCTGTCTTCGGAGAGCAGCGGCCGTTTTTTCGTGAAATTTTTACAAAACGTTGGTCGAAATGATCCAAATGATACACCGTTGGAAAGATATCGTCGAGACGCTACTTTTTCATGTAGAACACTCTCTCTAATTCATTACGGTTTAAGAGCAGTTTTGAAAATACAAAAACACGGACACTCTGTTTTTCACGACAACAAAATCGACACGTGCACTGCATCGGACAGAAAACCGCACCGCTCACTGCATCAGACGGTCTAGTGAGCTTCATTATTTCTTTTGTCGGACGTAAATTTTTCTCAGACGAGTTTTTGTTGACACTAAAATCGTACTGCATCAGACGGGCAAACGGACTACATCATTTTTATCGGACCAAAATTTTCTAAGACGAGGAAGTGTTTTTTGGGTACCTATTTTGCTATAGTTTTTTAACGTTTTATCGGAATTATGCGTGTAATAAACCGTTGAAAAGCTATGGAGTAGACGCAACTTCGCCATGTTGAACATTTTTCGAGATTCCGCACGGCTTAAGAGCAGTTTTGAAAATGGTGCGACCGACGAATAATGGCAGCGAGCGTTTTTTTTTTGCGCTTCCGAACTGCACAGATAATGCAACACAAAGACCAGTGAACTTCATTTTTGAAAAAACTGTACGTGTTGTTTTTTCGATACATTTTTTGCTCTAGTTTTTTAACCGTTTATCGGAATTATGCGTGTAATATACCGTTGAAA
>LR738715.1:414384909-414400735 GCA_902687465.1 Secale cereale
ACGGTGCGACCGACGAATAATGGCAGCGAGTGTTTTTTTGCGCTTCCGAACTGCACAGATACTGCAACACAGAGACCAGTGAACTTCATGTTTGAAAAAATTGTACGTGTTGTTTTTTTGTACCTTTTTTCCTCTAGTTTTTTAACCGTTTATCGGAATTATGCGTGTAATATACCATTGAAAAGCTATGGAGTAGACGCAACTTCGCCATGTTGAACACTTTCTGAGATTTCGCATGGTTTAAGAACAGTTTTGAAAACGGTGCGACCGACGAATAATGGTAGCGAGCGTTTTTTTGCGTTTTTTTTCTAAACCGCTCGTTGGAATGAAGCTAGTGATACACCGTTGGAAAGGTATCGTCGGCGCGCATATTTTTCATATCTGTTATTTTTTTCTAATTCGCTACGGTTTAAGAGCAGTTTTAAATTTAACAAATCACGGAATTATGTTTTTTCGTTTTTTTTGCAATTTTCGGTACTGTTTTACCTTCAGTTTTTAACCATTTGTCGAAACGAGTCGTGTGATACGCCGTTACAAAGCTACGAACGAGGCACAACTTTCATATGTTGAAATGTTTTTGAGATTCCTTACGGTTTTTAGTTAATTTTGAAAATCGTGGGGCTGACTTCGGAGGGTAGCGGCCGTTTTTTCGTGATATTTTTACAAAATGTTGGTCAAAATGATCCAAATGATACACCCTTGGAAAGATATCGTCGAGACGCTAGTTTTTCATGTAGAACACTCCCTCTAATTCATTACGGTTTAAGAGCAGTTTTGAAAGTACAAAAACGCGGACACTCTGTTTTTCACGACAACAAAATCGACGCGTGCACTGCATCGGACAGAAAAGCGCACCGCTTCAAACTGAAAACCGCACTGCATCAGACACAAGAAAACCGCACTGCATCAGGGTAGGAGCCGGCGCGACGGTGCTGGGGGAAGGAGGCGAGGCGGCAGCGCGGGGGTAGGCGGGGCAGTGGTTGCTGTCCTCGGGGCGCTCCGCACTAGAAACCTATTTAAGTGGGGGTGTTATGAGAATAAGGTTTTTGTTATGAGAATAAGGTCTTAAGGGGTGTTATTCAGAATAGTTATTTGGATCATGATCTGCCCTATATAGGGCGATCTGGATGTTCCCGAACTCGGACACGCGAAAAGGAGAAAACTTGGACGGTCCAACAAACCCCTTGGACAGGCCCATTACCCACTCCTCGACCTTCCCGTGACCCACACCTCTGCCCGATCTTGCCAACCATCTCCCGCCGCCGACAACCTGGCTCCGACGCTTCACCCCTCCCCCCGGCCTGACTGTCCTCTTGCCCCGCCAGACCCCAGCGCTGCTGGATCCCCGCACCCGCGCGCCGCTGATACGTCCATTTTGCATCATGCTAATAAGTTGATATTTATTGCATTATGGGTTGTTCATACATGTTTTGTCACAATACTTATGCCTTTCCCTCTTATTTTGCAAGGTTTACATGAAGAAGGGGGAATGCCGGCAGCTGGAATTATGGGCTGGAAAAGGAGCAAACACTGGAAACCTATTCTGCACAACTCCAAAAGCTCCGAAACTCCACAGAACATTTTTTCGGAAAATATAAAAAATATCTGGCGGAAGAAACCCACGAGAGGGGCCACTGGCTGGCCTCGAGGGTGGGGGTGCGCCCCCTTCCCAAGGCACGCCCCCTACCTCGAGGGCCAGCCGGTGGGCCCCAGGTGCCCATCTTCTCCTATATGAAGAGTTTTGACCTGGAAAAAAATCTGGAGGAGGCCTTCGGGACCAAACGCCGCCGTCTCGAGGTGGAACCGAGGCGGAAACCAATCTAGGGCTCTGGCAGAGATATTCTGCTGGGGATACTTCCCTCCGGGAGGGGGAAATCGTCACCGCCGTCATCACCAACAACTCTCCCATCTTGGGGAGAGCTATCTTATTCAACATCTTCACCAGCACCATCTCCTCTCAAACCTTAGTTCATCTCTTGTATCCAATCTTTGTACCCAAACCTCAGATTGGTACGTGTGGGTTGCTAGTAGTGTTGATTACTCCTTGTAGTTGATGCTAGTTGGTTTATTTGGTGGAAGATCATATGTTCAGATCCATTATGCATATTAATACCCCTCTGATCATGAACAATATTATGTCTTTTGAGTAGTTGCTTTTGTTCCTGAGGACATGGGAGAAGTCTTGCTATTAGTAGTCATGTGAATTTGGTCTTCGCTCGATATTTTGATGAGATGTATGTTGTCTCTCCTCTAGTGGTGTCATGTGAATGTCGACTACATGAAACTTCACCATTATTTGGGCCTAGAGGAAGGAATTGGGAAGTAATAAGTAGATGATGGGTTGCTAGAGTGACAGAAGCTTAAACCCTAGTTTATGCGTTGCTTTGTAAGGGGCTGATTTGAATCCATATGTTTCAGGCTATGGTTAGGTTTACCTTAATACTTCTTTTGTAGTTGCGGATACTTGCATTAGAGGTTAATCATAAGAGGGAGGCTTGTCCAAGTATGGGCAGCACCCAAGCACCGGTCCACCCACATACCAAATTATCAAAGTATCGAACGCGAATTAGATGATCGTGATGAAAACTAGCTTGACGATAATTCCCATATGTCCTCGGGAGCACTTTACCTTGCATAAGAGTTTGTCCAGGCTTGTCCTTTGCTACAAAAAGGATTGGGCCACCTTGCTGCACCTATTTACTTTCACCGTTTGTCACTTGCTACCAATTATCTTATCACAAAACTATCTGCTACCTATAATTTCAGTGCTTGCGGAAAATACCTTACTGAAAACTGCCTATCATTTCCTTCTGCTCCTCGTTGGGTTCCACACTCTTACTTATTGAAAGGACTATGATAGATCCCCTACACTTGTGGGTCATTAAGACTCTTTTCTGGCGCCGTTGCCGGTGAGTGAAGCGCCTTTGGTAAGTGGTATTTGGTAAGGAAAAATTTATATAGTGTGCTGAAATTTATTGTCACTTATTACTATGGCTCAAAATCCTCTGAGGGGCTTGTTAGGGGTATCTTCACCCCGAGCAGAAGAGCAAAGAGTTGCTCCTCAACCTACTGCACCTATTTAAAATGTTTTCTTTGACATTCCTTCGGGTATGATAGAGAAACTGCTTGAAAATCCCTATACAGGAGACGGAACACTTCACCCCGATTTACATCTAATCTATGTCGATGAAGTTTGTGGATTGTTTAAGCTTGCAGGTATGCCCGAGGATGTTATCAAGAAGAAGGTTTTCCCTTTATCTTCGAAGGGAGATGCATTGACATGGTTTTGGCTATGCGATGATATGGGATCTTGGAACTATAATTGTCTGAAGTTGGAATTTCATCAGAAGTTCTACCCTATGCACCAGGTTCATCGTGATCGTAATTATATTTATAATTTCTGGCCTCGCGAAGGAGAAAACATCGCTCAAGCTTGGGGGAGGCTTAAGTCAATGTTATATTCATGCCCCAATCATGAGCTCTCAAGAGAAATGATCATTCAAAAATTTTATGCTCGGCTTTCTCATAATAATCGCTCGATGCTCGATACTTCTTGTTCTGGCTCTTATATGATGAAGACTATTGACTTTAAATGGGATTTATTGGAAAGAATTAAACGCAACTCCAAAGACTGGGATCTCGACGAAGGTAAGGAGTCAGGTATGACCCCTAAGTTTGATTGTGTTAAAGCTTTTATGGATACCGATGTTTTCCGTGAGTTTAGCACTAAATATGGGCTTGACTCTGAGATAGTAGCTTCTTTCTGTGAATCTTTTGCTGCTCATGTTGATCTTCCCAAGGAGAAGTGGTTTAAATACCATCCCCCTATTGAAGCAAAAATAGTTGAACCTATTAAAGTTGAAGAAAAGACTATCCTTATAATGTTGATCCTGTTATACCTACTGCTTATATTGAGAAACCACCTTTCCCTGTTAGGATAAAGGATCATGCTCAAGATTCAGCTGTAGTCCGTAAGAGTAATACTAGAACACCTACACCCTTTGAGAAAATTAAAGTTGAACCTAGTGTTGCTATGGTTAAAGATCTCTTGGTAGAAGATTTAGATGGACATATTATTTATCTCCCAAAAGAGTCTGCTAGGATAGCCAAACCTAATGCTAGGAATAAACATAAACCTGTTGTAGGCTTGCCTGTCATCTCTGTTAAGATAGGAGATCATTGCTGCCATGGTTTATGTGACGTAGGTGCTAGTGCAAGTATTATCCCTCTTGATCTGTATAACAAAATTATGCATGATATTGCACCTGTTGAGTTAGAAGGGATTGATGTTACTATTAAACTTGCTAATAGAGATACTAGTTCACCAGTTGGGATTGTTAGAGATATTGAAGTCTTGTGTGGGAAGGTTAAATACCATGCTGATTTTCTTGTTCTTAGTTCCCCACAAGATGCTTTCTATCCCATTATATTTGGTAGACCCTTCTTGAATACCGTTAATGCCAAGATAGACTGTGTGAAAGACATTGTCACTGTTGGATTAGGAGATATGTCTCATGATTTTAACTTTGCTAAATTCCATAGACAACCCCTTGAAAAGGCACCACCCAATAAGGATGAACTTATTGGTCTTGCTTCTATTGTCGTGGCACCTAATGATCCTTTAGAACAATACTTGCTAGACCATGAAAATGATATGCATATGAATGAGAGAAGGGAGATAGATGAAATATTCCTTACACAGGGACCCGTATTGAAAAATAACTTGCCTGTTGAAATCCTAGGGGATCCTCCTCCACCCAAGGGTAATCCCGTGTTTGAACTTAAACCCTTGCCTGATAATCTTAAGTATATTTATCTTGATGAAAAGAAGATATATCCTGTTATTATTAGTGCTAACCTTTTAGAGCATGAAGAAGAAAGATTATTGAAAACTCTGAAGAAGCACCGAGCTGCTATTGGATATACTCTGGATGATCTTAAGGGCATTAGTCCCACTATATGTCAACACAAGATAAAATTGGAAGAAAATACTAAACCAGTTATTGATCATCAGCGACGGTTAAATCCTAAGATGAAAGAAGTGGTAAGGAAGGAGATTCTAAAGCTTCTAGAGGCAGGTATTATCTATCCCATTGCTGATAGCCAGTGGGTAAGTCCTATCCATTGTGTTCCTAAGAAAGGAGGTATGGCTGTTGTCCCTAATGATAAAGATGAATTGATCCCGCAAAGAATAGTTACAGGTTATAGGATGGTAATTGATTTCCGTAAGTTAAATAAAGCTACTAAGAAAGATCATTACCCCTTGCCATTTATTGATCAAATGCTAGAAAGGTTATCCAAACATACTCATTTCTGCTTTCAAGATGGTTATTCTGGTTTCTCTCAAATACCTGTGTTAAAAGGGGATCAAGAAAAGACCACCTTTACTTGTCCTTTCGGTACCTTTGCTTATAGACGTAGCCTTTTGGTTTATGTAACGCACCTGCTACCTTTCAAAGATGCATGATGGCTATATTCTCTGATTTTTGTGAAAAGATTATTGAGGTATTCATGGATGATTTCTCCGTTTATGGAACTTCTTTTGATGATTGCTTAAGCAACCTTGATCGAGTTTTGCAGAGATGTGAAGACACTAACCTTGTCTTGAATTGGGAGAAGTGCCACTTTATGGTTAATGAAGGCATTGTTTTGGGACATAAAATTTCATAAAGAGGTATTGAAGTTGACAAAGCTAAAGTGGTTATTGAAAAGATGCCATGCCCTAAGGATATCAAAGGTATACGAAGTTTCCTTGGTCATGCCGGGTTTTATAGGAGGTTCATTAAGGACTTCTCCAAAATCTCCAGGCCTCTGACTAATCTCTTACAGAAAGATATTCCTTTTGTCTTTGATGATGATTGTCTAGAAGCATTTGAAATACTTAAGAAAGCATTGATCTCTGCACCTATTGTCCAGCCTCCTGACTGGAACTTATCCTTTGAGATTATGTGCGATGCTAGTGATTATGCTCTAGGAGCTGTCCTAGGGCAAAGAGTTGATAAGAAATTGAATGTTATCCAGTATGCTAGCAAAACTCTAGATAGTGCCCAAAGAAATTATGCTACCACCGAGAAAGAATTTCTAGCAGTTGTGTTTGCTTGTGATAAGTTTAGACCCTATATCGTTGATTCTAAAGTAACTATTCACACTGATCATGCTGCTATCAAATACCTTATGGAAAAGAAATATGCTAAACCTAGACTTATTAGATGGGTCCTCTTGTTGCAAGAATTTGACTTGCATATTATTAATAGAAAAGGAGTCGAGAACCCCGTAGCAGATAACTTATCTAGGTTAGAGAATATACTTGATGACCCACAAACTATTGATGATAGCTTTCCTGATGAACAACTAGCTGTCATAAGTACTTCTCATACTGCTCCTTGGTATGCTGATTATGCTAATTACATTGTTGCTAAGTTTATACCTCCTAGCTTCACATACCAGCAAAAGAAAAAGTTCTTCTATGATTTGAGACATTACTTTTGGGATGACCCACATCTTTATAAAGAACGAGTAGATGGTATTATCAGACGTTGTGTGCCTAAGCATGAACAGGAACAGATCTTACGCAAGTTCCACTCCGAAGCTTATGGAGGACACCATGCGGGAGACAGAACTGCACACAAGGTATTGCAATCCAGTTTTTATTGGCCTACTCTCTTCAAGGATGCCCGTAAGTTTGTCTTATCATGTAATGAATGTCAAAGAACTGGTAATATTAGTAGACGTCAAGAAGTGCCTATGAATTATTCACTCGTTATTGAACCATTTGATGTTTGGGGTTTTGATTATATGGGACCTTTTCCTTCCTCTAATGGGTACACACATATCCTACTTGCTGTTGATTACGGTACTAAGTGGGTAGAAGCTATTCCAACTAGTAGTGCTGATCATAACACCTCTATTAAGATGCTTAAAGAAGTTATATTTCCGAGTTTTGGAGTCCCTAGATATCTAATGACTGATGGTGGTTCACACTTTATTCATGGTGCTTTTCGTAAGATGCTTGCTAAGTATGATGTCAACCATAGAATTGCATCACCTTATCACCCGCAGACCAGTGGTCCAGTTGAATTAAGTAATAGGGAGTTGAAACTAATCCTGCAAAAGACAGATAATAGGTCTAGAAAGAATTGGTCCAAGAAACTAGATGATGCATTATGGGCCTATAGAACTGCATACAAAAATCCTATGGGTATGTCTCCATATAAGATGGTATATGGGAAAGCTTGTCACTTATCTCTTGAGCTAGAACATAAGGCATATTGGGCTATCAAAGAGCTCAATTATGATTTCAAACTTGCCGGTGAAAAGAGGCTATTTGATATTAGCTATCTGGATGAATGGAGAACCCAGGCCCACGAGAATGCCAAGTTATTTAAAGAAAAGGTTAAAATATGGCATGACAAAAGGATACAAAAGCGTGAGTTTAACATAGGTGATTATGTTTTGCTATTCAACTCTCATTTAAAATATTTTGCAGGAAAACTTCTCTCCAAGTGGGAAGGACCTTACGTTATCAAGGAGGTCTATCGTTCCGGTGCCATAAAAATCAACAACTTCGAAGGCACAAATCTAAAGGTGGTGAATGGTCAAAGGATCAAACATTATATCTCAGGTAATCCTATAAATGTTGAAACTAATATTATTGAAACCATAACCCCGGAGGAATACATAAGGGACACCTTCCAGAGTGATTCAGCCTCCGAAAAGGAAGAGGTACGTGATACGGTAAGTAAACCGACTCCAAAACAGTTCTAAAGGCAAATTTTCTCCGCTTTGGAATATTTAGAAAAATAGAAAAATAAACCGAAGTCCGAAAGAGACACGAGGTGGCCTCAAGGGTAGGGGGCGCGCCCCCTACCTCGAGGGCACCCCGTGTGTCCCCTGGACTCCGTTTTCTTGTGGGTTACTCCTTTTGTTCGGGAAAAAATCATTATATATACTCCCGAAGGTTTTGACCTCTGTACCACGCATAATTCCTCTGTTTTCGTTTCGAGCTGCTGTTTTTGACAGATCTAGATCATCATGGCGTCCTCCAACACCCCAAGGACACGTTCTTTGAGAAGGTCATCAACCCCTACCTTGCGGAGGTGCTGCACCACCCCAAAACCATGGAGTTGCATGAGGGGGTGCTGCACATCCGTGATGTTGAAGGGCTGAGGAAGACCGGAAGCATGGAGACAAGACTCGAAGCAATGGAGCAACAAGTTTTCAAGTGCCAAGGTATGGTGGAACGAGGTCTCGACGCCAACCACATGATGATCTCGGAGCTTGCCAACAATCTCAAGATGGACTCAAGGATCTTCGAAGAAGCAATCTCCAATCTTCAACAGAAGATCGATCACCTCCAAGCCCAGATCTATCACCTGCAAAACCAAAACTGTGAGTATGAATATAGATTCAAGAACATGAGTTTGCCTGCAGATTAGAGTATCCCGGAGACTCGATCATCCTTCTACGATGGTGAGCCCATGCCTTGTAAGAACAACAGGCCTACGTCATCAACAACTCCAGCATCACCAACCCCGAAGAAGGAGACATAATCATATGGGTATGGGCACTCCCCTTGGCAACTGCCAAGCTTGGGGGAGTGACCCCGGTATCGTATCACCATCACTCCTATCTTTACCATTTTACTTAGTTTGATCCTTTTGGTAGTATCTTGATCTATTAGAATAAAGTTAGCATGATCTAGTTGTGAGCATTTGCTTTGTGAGCTTTATCCTTTGTAGTCGAGTCCGTGAGCTATATAATAAAGATTAGTGTTGAGTCAAGGGCTTGATTTCCTCACTTGGGTCATGATAAAAGAAAGAAAATAAAAAGAGAATCAAAGAGATCATATCGATCTTATGGGAAGTAATGACTTTACATACAAGAGTATGATAAATAAAAGTTGTTGGGAGGTGACAAACATAGTTTTGGTCATCGTTACAATTAATAGGAAGTAATAAAAGAAGGGAGGCTTCACATAAAAATATACTATCTTGGACATCTTTTATGATTGTGAGCACTCATTAAAGTATGACATGCTAAAGAGTTGATGTTGGACAAGGAAGACAACATAATGGGTTATGTCTTCTTATATCCGAAATAAAGTATATTGTCATGGATCTTCCAACATGTTGAGCTTTCCTTTCCCTCTCATGCTAGCCAAAACTCCTCGCACTAAGTAGAGATACTACTTGTGCTTACATATACCCTTAAACCCAGTTTTGCCATGAGAGTCCACCATACCTACCTATGGATTGAGAAAGATCCTTCCAAGTAAGTTGTCATGTTTTAAACCCGCTAATATATGCATGATTTATTAGTGTGGGAGAAATTAGCTTTATACGAGCTTGTGATATGGAAGTAATAAAAGCGACGGACTGCATAATAAAGGTCCTTATCACAAGTGGCAATATAAAGCGAAGTTCTTCTATGCTAAGACTTTGTGCATCCAACCATAAAAACACATGACAACCTCTATTTCCGTCTGCGAAGGGCCTATCTTTTATTATTGTCTTATAAAGTATCAAGGTGAGATCAACCTTTCCTTTTCATTTTATCCTTTGGCAAGCACATTGTGTTGGAAAGATCCTGATATATATACCCACTTGGATGTAAGTTTTCATGATCTATTACTGTTGACATTACCCTTGAGGTAAAAGGTTGGGAGGCAACACCATAAGCCCCTATCTTTCTCTGTGTCCAATTAAAACTCCATAAACATAAATATTGCGTGAGTGTGAGCAATTGTGAAAGACCATATGATAGTTGAGTATGTAGGCTTGCTGAAAAGCTCTTATATTGACTCTTTCCGATGTTACGATAAATTGCAATTGCTTCAATGACCGAGACCAAAGTTTGTTAGTTTCCAATGAAGTTTATGATGCATACTTGATATTGTGGATGAATTGTTACTTTTGCATAATGATCATATGACTATATTTATATAAGTTGCTGTTATGAGAATGATCATGATGCCCTCATGTCCGTATTCTGTTTTTATCGACACCTCTATCTCTAAACATGTGGACATATTTTTCGATATCGTTCGCTTGAGGACAAGCGAGGTCTAAGCTTGGGGGAGTTGATACGTCCATTTTGCATCATGCTTATAAGTTGATATTTATTGCATTATGGGTTGTTCATACATGTTTTTTCACAATACTTATGCCTTTTCCCTCTTATTTTGCAAGGTTTACATGAAGAAGGGGGAATGCCGGCAGCTGGAATTCTGGGCTGGAAAAGGAGCAAACTCTGGAAACCTAGTCTGCACAACTCCAAAAGCCCCGAAACTCCACAGAACATTTTTTTCGGAAAATATAAAAAATATTTGGTGGAAGAAACCCACGAGAGGGGCCACTGGCTGGCCTCGAGGGTGGGGGCGCGCCCCCTGCCTCGAGGGCCAGCCGGTGGGCCCCAGGTGCCCATCTTCTCCTATATGAAATGTTTTGACATGGAAAAAATCAGGAGGAGGCTTTCGGGACCAGACGCTGCCGTATCGAGGTGGAACCGAGGCGGAAACCAATCTAGGGCTCCGGCAGAGCTGTTCTTCCGGGGATACTTCCCTCCGGGAGGGGGAAATCGTCACCGCCGTCATCACCACCAACTCTCCCATCTTGGGGAGAGCTATCTTCATCAACATCTTCACCAGCACCATCTCCTCTCAAACCCTAGTTCATCTCTTGTATCCACTCTTTGTACCCAAACCTCAGATTGGTACCTTTGGGTTGCTAGTAGTGTTGATTACTCCTTGTAGTTGATGCTGGTTGGTTTACTTGGTGGAAGATCATATGTTCAGATCCAATATGCATATTAATACCCCTCTGATCATGAACAATATTATGTCTTTTGAGTAGTTGCTTTTGTTCCTGAGGACATGGGAGAAGTCTTGCTATTAGTAGTCATGTGAATTTGGTCTTCGTTCGATATTTTGATGAGATGTATGTTGTCTCTCCTCGTGGTGTCATGTGAACGTCGACTACATGACACTTCACCATTATTTGGGCCTAGAGGAAGGAATTGGGAAGTAATAAGTAGATGATGGGTTGCTAGAGTGACAGAAGCTTAAACCCTAGTTTATGCGTTGCTTCGTAAGGGGCTGATTTGGACCCATATGTTTCAGGCTATGGTTAGGTTTACCTTAATACTTCTTTTGTAGTTGCGGATGCTTGCACTAGAGGTTAATCATAAGAGGGAGGCTTGTCCAAGTATGGGCAGCACCCAAGCACAGGTCCACCCACATACCAAATTATCAAAGTACCGAACGCTAATCAGATGATCGTGATGAAAACTAGCTTGACGATAATTCCCATATGTCCTCGAGAGCACTTTACCTTGCATAAGAGTTTGTCCAGGCTTGTCCTTTGCTACAAAAAGGATTGGGCCACCTTCCTGCACCTATTTACTTTCACCGTTTGTCACTTGCTACCAATTACCTTATCACAAAACTATCTGTTACCTATAATTTCAGTGCTTGCAAAAAATACCTTACTGAAAACTGCCTATCATTTCCTTCTACTCCTCGTTGGGTTCGACACTCTTACTTATTGAAAGGACTACGATAGATCCCCTACACTTGTGGGTCATCAGCCGCGAAGACCCCACATCCCCGCGCGCCGCGGCCGCCCTAGATCCATGTGTGTTGCCGCCGGCCCAGGAACCTCCCAAGTAAACAACGATGACAACCACAACGCGTTGTCCTCTGCCTGCCGCCAGAGCCCCACTTCGCGCCGCCGCCAAGTCCGTGCATCCCAGCACTCCACCAACCTACGGCGGGGCTCCCGCCTTCCACCTCCTCCTGGCTGCCTCCGCCTGCTCCCGCCTTCTGCCTCATCCCAGTGGGGCTCCGCCACCGTCAGCCTCCTCCCGATGGGGCTCCACCGTCGCAGCACCATGTACCTCACCCTTCCACGGCGCGGATCCACCCCCGATAACCAGGCCGAGTGCGACTTGTGGCTCCTGTTGCCTCCGTCCATGCCCGACAAAAGTTCAAACCATGTGTGCATCCTCGTCTGTGCTTCTCCGGTCGCCGTCGTCGTTCAACTGTTTGCTCCATTGACAAACTTGACACCACCCCATGCGATGACTGCCCATGGCTTCCTGCGCGCAGCAGCGGCCCCTGAGGCTTGCGCCCGACCAGACTCCGCATCTCGAATGGGTGCCATCTCCCAGCCCTTCTCCACCTAAGCTCTGTCATCCGATCCCACTCTCACTCTTTGTTGTGTTCTTCAAATAGCATCCACGAAGTGGTTCTTTGCTTCCCAGTAGATGTTTGTGCAAATGCCAGAGGGAGCTGGAACAAAATTTACTTGTTTCTTGTACCGATGAGGTAGTTGTAGAGATTTTTTTTGAAATTACCAGGACGCTCACCACCGCAACGCCCATATCCCCACTTCCACCATGCTCCAACGAAGTCCAGGCTTCCTTTTTTGGACGGTTCAAACTATTTTTGGTTCAGTTTCTTCTTTACTTTGTCAGTTGCTATCTTAGGTTCCGTGAAAAATGTCAACAAATAGGTATTCACGACAAGAACGTAAAAGATGTTGTGATAGATGTAAGTCTGTGCGAAGAACCGCAGTTGTATATTTGGTACTTGCTATATTACAGAATAAGTGTTTGTTACAATTGTCATTCTGTCAAAGAACCATTCTTCAGTATATGTTCTGAAATTTCAGTTATCGTGTGCCTGGGTTGAATCGTTGTTCCTTTGTTTCTCTCACTTTTGCTCTCGAAAGAAACGTAACATGTTGATATTCGCACTAGATGAAGAACAGTTCTGAAATCTTCGGTTTAGACTTCAGAGATGTTCTACTATGACTATAGAGATGCGCAGCTGCTGGTGCTACTGTAGATGATCAGGAAGTTCTTCTGCTATGGCTACATGCCAAGTTTAGATTTTAGAAAAAATGTTTACTCTTGAAGTTCATATTTAATAAAAAGTAGAGTTCGAATAAATTATTATGCATGTACAAAAGGGAAATTATCATGGATTTTCCGGTTATAGAAAAAAGATAACCAAAAATTTAAAGTAAAATAATACAATCGTTCAATATTTGTAACAAAAAAAAACATATCTTTCATGTTTTAAAATAACCCTAGGAAGGTCAAATGGAAAAACAGAACCATTCAAAATAAGTTTATAAAAAAAATCTCCGTTTCTACGATAACCCAGAAGTTTAAATTTAAGAGACAAATTGGTTCAAAGTTTGTTTAAAATCAAGGGTTTATCCATTACTAAAAGAAATAAACAAAGAAGTCCAAATTAGAAAAATAAAGAAGTTCAATATTTATAAAAACACAAAATCTCCTTACTACAAAAGAATAAAAATGAAGAACATCAAATTAAAATAAAGGGATAGTTCGACGTATACGTAAAACTCAAGTTATTTCTGTTTCTAGGGAAAAATAGAAGTACAAAGTTCAATTTAATAAATCTTTTGATGCTTATTTCAAAATATAATTTTTCTAAGAATAATACTAAATAAGTTTGAATTAAAATAACAGAGAAGTTTGAAGTATATAAAAAACTCAGATTTGTTGCTAGAAGTTCAGGTGCACCTCCGTGCATAGTTCAGAATTTATATTTCGGGACGTCCGACCTTCAATTACATGTTTTAAAATGAAAATAATGAGGTCCGACCTTCAATTGCGTGTAATTCGACATATACAAGAAAATGTGACAGAAGTTCATAATGAAAACAATGAGAAGTTCAAGTACTGCAAGGAATGCATTTCATGTGTGAATAAAACTATAGAAAAATAAAAGCTTGAAAGGTTTGTTGAAAGAAGTTCAAGTGCTCTGTCCAGGGAAGGTCAAAAATTATTGCGAGAGAGTTTCACCTTGTATTTTCATGTTCGAAAACACAAAAATTTTGTTGCTAGAAGTTCAAGTCCTCGACCGGAGGAAGTTCAAAAATTCTTATGAGAGGTTGAACAAAAATACGTGACAAAAGTTCAAGGTGAAAACAGCGTGATGTTCAACCACTACACATAATGTGTTTCAGATAAGAATATAACAATAGAAAACAAAAAGCTTAAAATGTTTGTTGCAATAAGTTCACGTGCTCCTCCTAGCATAGTTCAAAATTCATGTGCGAGACGTCCGTCGTTCTTTTACATGTTGAAAAAAAGGCAAAAACAACGTAGTTTTACCATTTGAAAAACTGCTCTCAAATGACAACAAAATTGTAACTCCTGTCTACCTGAAAAACTTGCTGCTATTCATAAGCTTTCCAACGGTATATTATGTGCTACATTTTGATAAACGATTTATAATTTTCATGTATACCGTTTAAAGCATGTTTTTATGTACTCAAAAGATCTTTTGAACCATCACGAGTATGAAAAAGTGATCAACATGGGAAAGTTGCGTGTTTTCAACAGCTTTTCATCGATATATCATTTGTTCAATTCCGGTAAGTGGTTTGAGAGTTACTGGTAAAAAACATCATGTCAAAAACAGAGTGAAGTTCAAGCAGAACTGCCACAGAAGTTCAAGTACTTCACGCGATGCATTTTCGACGAATCTGTTTCGCGATGAACGCATAAATTATGATCCCGCCATTTTCTAAATTACTTGAAAACGGCTGAGAATCAGAGAAAACCGTTAAAATGAAAAAGTTTTGCATTTTCCATAGCTTTTCAATGGTATATTATTTGCCCCATTCCGATAAAGTTTGTAAAAATTACGGGGAAAACACATTTCCAGCCCTTTTCAGAATTGCCTTAAAACCGTAAGGAATTAGGAGAAACAATACATACCAAAAAGTTTCACATTTTCTCAAGTTTTCCAAGGCCATATCATTTGCTGCATTCGGACGCACGGTTAAAAAATGAGCTCGAAAATACGAACTCGATAGGACTTGTACCGTTTTCTAAATTACTCTTAAACCGTTCAAACTTAGAAAAACTTTCAACATGAAAAAGTAGCGCATTTTCATAAGCTTTTCAACGCCATATCATATGCCTCAATTGGGTTAGCCGTTTAGAAATAACATCGAAAATATGAACTCGGTTGTTCGGTTTGTGAAATTTTACGTTTTTCCAAATTACTCTTTAACCATAAGGAATTAGAGAAAACTGTCAACATGTGGAAGGAGCGGTTTTGCAGTAGCTTTCCAACGCCATATTATATGCCTCATTCCGATAAACGGTTTAGAAATACGATCAAAAATACGTTTCATGTTTTGTGTGTGAAGAAAAACGGTTTTCAAAACTGCTCTTAAACCGCTTACATTTTGCCAAAAAATTAACTCGGGTCATGATACTGGTGTCCATAGCTTTCCAACGGTATATCGCAAGCCCCATTTGGACAATGTTGGCGGAAGTTCAACCCTAGTTCAGAGGAAAGTTGAACATACTACTAGCGGCCAGGTCATGTTGTGATCAGAATATTATTCTCATCCCGTGATCAAAATAGTTTATATATATATATATATATTACTCCTGGGAGTATGTACTCCCATCCTCAATATACCTCATATACGCATTAATTATACCTCTTTATTATTCTCAATATACTTCATTAAATATTTTAAGATACCCAAATACGAGTTTTGTTGAAAAAATATCATCTGCGACATACTTTTTGTAATATACATTTTTCACGTACAAACACAGCAGTATATACGTAAACATTTAAAATATGTAGACTCGCATGAATTTTTTCATGAAAATCATTTTGGGGTATCTAATAATTACTAATGAAGTATATTAAAAATAATAATGAGGTATAAAAGATTCATCTATATGGTATATGAGGAGCGGGAGTACGTACTCCCAGGAGTACACAACCATTTTCCTATATATATATATATATATATATATATATATA
>LR738715.1:414407770-414441794 GCA_902687465.1 Secale cereale
ACGCCCAAGCATGGCCATGCCCGCGGTGCGCTCGTGCCTTGTCCTGTTTTCAACACCATCGAACGAAGAAGACCACTCCCGCTCTGATCCAGTGCCTGGATGGGCCACAACGACCACCCATGGGATTTCGCCAAGTGCTAGAATGACTACGAACATCTATTGCTACCTACGGAGACGACAAGACCGAGACCGCAAGTCCAGCGATGCGTCAAGTTCCACTGCCGTCGACCCCGTGGACATCAAGTTCTTTTACGATCCGTGTACAATTATGTGGACTCACCAAGTACCATTCAGAGACGCCAAGTTTTACTACATGGATACGATAAGCTCCTCCCCGGACATGTACGACTACCATCGCCAAGATCGTGAGTACCTTTACCGTCGCCGTGTACTACTACTTCCACTACCGTCGACATGTACGACTACGAAACATGAACGAATACTTCCACTACGACCCGCGAGTACCACCACTTCCCTTGACGAACTCGACCCCCTCCGAAATGCACGCTTCGAAGGTATACCGTGAGACGACGCCCGTGAACGACTGCTTGTGTTGTATGAGATGCACCCTTTGTCTGCACCGTGTCCGAAGTATCACTCACTTCCATGCCACCGACATGTGGGAACTCGGTACCCGGGATCACCCCACCATCTTTTGCATGCTTACTTTCACACTTCATCTTTTGCACTGATGTCTCAACGAGGTGTTGGATCACCGGAACGTTATTGTGGCACCGTTTTTGGTTATTGCCGCCATGGCACCCCTTTTCTTTCCACCACGGTGACAAAATGCTTATGTCAACTTTTATCAAAAATTGCATAAAACTTGCATTTGTTATCATGGTGACAAAATGTTTAAAATTGTTGTTTGCTTAAAATTTGCTAAATATGCATATGGGGATTTACCGGGATAGTTGTTCGTTGTTTTCGGCCCCATTTAAATTGCTTAGCTAGTGAAGTTTATTTTGTGCTTCACCTCTTGCCATGTTAAACAATATTTAAACTTGTTGGGTTAATAATGAGAGTCAACTAAATAAATAGAATGTGGTGTTTCTTCAATATGCAACTCGTTGCATATTGAGCTCCACTTAACTTGTAGCATTGTTTGTGCACTTTGCCATGCCATGCGTATTTTACACCGGACATGCATCATACTCCCGCCGTCCCAAAATAAGTGACTCAAAAATAACTCAACTTTGTACTAACTTTAGTATAAAGTTGAGTCATTTTTGAGTCACTTATTTTGGGACGGAGGGAGTACTTGTTTGTGCATCACATTCCATGTTATGTGTGCTTACCAAGTTGTTTGTTTCTTTCCGTTTTGCTTCTCTCGTTAGCTTCGGTTCCGATCCGGAGTTGTGAGGATCCGTCGACTACGTCCATTTGTCTTCTTCATGGACTCGTTCTTCTTCCTAGCGGGATCTCAGGCAAGATGACCATTCCTTGATATCACCTCTATTGTTGCTTTGCTAGTTGTCTTGCTCTATTGCTTTGTCGCGCTACCTATCTATTTGTTTGTCAGCCTCCTACATTGCCATGAAACCTCTAACCACCTTCCTAGAAAACCGTTGATTGGCTAAGTTACACTTTTGCTCAGCCCCTCCTATAGCGTTGTTAGTTGAAGATTGCTCCATGTCGGAAGATGGATATTTTGGGAATAACACAATATCTCTATTTAAATTAATGCACCTATATACTTGGCAATGGGTGGAAGGCTTGGCCTTTTGCTTGGTGTTTTGTTCCACTCATGTCGCCTTAAGAACCAATAAACCGATGTTATGTTTCTTGATTTTGCGTTCCTAACACGGTTGGGGTTTCTGCCCCCCCCCCTTGATAGTTCGCTTTAAATAAAACTTCTCCAGAAAGGCTCAACTTTGGTTTTACCATTTTCTTAACAACTAAAATTTTCATAGGGAGTAGCTACTGTAAGTGCATCTAGTGCCACCCCTAGTGGTTTTGGAGTATTGACAACAAACCTGGTTGAGGGACTAATGTGTTTGTGAGAATTGCAGTATAACACAGGTAGTAGTCCCTCATTGATTCGGTTTACCTACCGGAGATGACCCCTAAAAAAGTATGAAGACATTGATATCAGTGATGGTATATGAAGATAATCATATTGAAGACTATGACATTAGAAGACATTGTGCGAAGGCTATGGAGAGCGAAGACATAGATGTTTTGCTGTTTCCTTTTCTTCTTTGTTGAGTCATAGGAACCACCGTACTGTTAAGTGGGGTCCAAGTGAACTAAGTCAGAGTGACTGAAGTGATGCTCAACCAAATCCTATGTCTTCGAGCAAAGACTATGAGAGCAAATCTTATCCAGAGGCGGATGAGTCAGCTTTACTTGGAGCTCAAGTAAAGTTGCCGTGTGTGTTTGAAATATGATCGTTCGAACACGTGTCAGTTCCTTAGTGACTCAGGGTCACTTCGGACAAATCAGGTCGGGTTGCCTAGTGGCTATAAATAGCCCACCCCCTACACCATAAATTGGTGGCTGCTCAGAGTTATTGCACGGCTTTTGTCATTTGAGAGCAACCCACCTCCGAAGTATTTGAGAGAGAAATCCTTGCGAGGACAAAGCCCAAACACCCAGAGCCAAAGAGTGTTAGGAATCACTGAAGTCTTTCTGTCTGTGTGACCTGAAGACTTATTACACTTGAGGACTGTGCTTGCTCCAGCCGGTTAGGCGTCGCGTTTAGAGCATCCAAGAGTCATTGTGGATCGCCGGTGAACGAAGTCTCTGAAGGTTTGGAAGTCTACCTTGAAGACTTACCAGAGTGATTGGGCGAGGACTAGGTGTCCTTAGCTCAAGGGGAACAAGGTGAAGACGCGGTCTTTTGAGTTAAATCTCAGCCTCCCTAACCAGACGTACAGTTGTCACAGCAACTGGAACTGGTCTAACAAATCACTGTCTTCCTCGAGCTACTGGTTCTATCCTTTCCTTCCCTTTACTTACTGCTCTATGTTGTGAAGACATGGCATGCTTGCCTTATCTGATTGTCTTCACTGAGTATCTACTTGTTGTGATTGGCTTCATTCCTTCTTCCTTTATGATCACTACTGCCTAGTTGCTATTAGTCTTCATGCTTTCACTTCATTGAATACATGACTATGGCTAATCTAGTGTAGTCCACTTTCCGCTGCATACTAATAAGCTTGAGCTTATCGTTAGTCTTTGAAACTACCATGTTTTGAAGCATTTCATAAAAATCGCCTATTCACCCCCCTCTAGTCGATATACTGCACTTTCAATTGGTATCAGAGCAAGGTACTCCCTTGTTCTGTGTGATTCGGTTTAACCACCTGGAGTTTTAGCTATGTCGACCACATGAATGAAGATTGTGTCTTGCCCCATGTTTGACGGTCAAGAGTATTCCAAGTGCAAGGCCATGATGAAGAAACGTCTCATGGAGATTAACAGTGAGCTGTGGACCGTCACTGAGATTGGTGTCACAACCCTAGTTCTGGTATGCACTAGGTTAGTCTTGTTGTTTGCATCATGGTTAATTTTCAAATGAAATTGAATTGAGGACTTGTGAAACCCTCAGATACCCTTTTTGAAAATGACCCAAATAAAAATTGCTCCAAAAAGGTCCAAGAAAATGTTCTTGTGGCCCTCTGAAAATATTGGTTAGAGATAAAAATCAAACCAATATTATTGGGAGCTCATAAGTATTTATTTTGGGCATTTGGAATTAATGAAATAGTTATTTGCTTGGATATATATTTATTATATATTTTATATATGTCCAAAATTCTGATTCTTTATTTTGAGGGGCTTGGATTAATTCCTAGGTCTCTGCAAAATAAAAATGTCAGAAGAAAATAATTGATTTAGCTTAGAAACTAAATCAAAACAAATGTCAGAAAAATAGAAAAGAAAGAAATAAAAGGAGAAGAACTTACCTGGCTTACCTACAGCTCAACTGCCTGGCCCAGCAGCCGGCCCAAGTGACTGGCAACGCCAGTCACCCTCAACCTCGCGCCAGGAGGCCGAGGCGCATGCCCGACGCGTGCTCCGCCGCACCGCGCCACCTCCTGCCTCTCTGCTTCATCCCCCTCGCCGCCTGGTGGCTTCTGGACGAGCCACGCACCCCCTGACCCTCTCGCACTCTCCTGGACCTCTCCCCTCCTCTCCCTCGCTCTCTCTCGCAACTCCCGAGCGCCGTCGTTGCCGCTGATCGCCACCACCGTAGCCACTGCCTCTCCCTCGCCTCTCCGACGAGCCTCAGAGCTCCGCCCCACCGCCGTGAACTTCTACGCCGCTCCGCAGGACCCCGGACGCCCCGAGACCGCGCCCCTGAGCTCTTCTTCTTTGCACGGCCACCGGACGCCGGCGACGAATTCGCCGCCTCCGACGCTTCCCCGAGTCCATTGAACCCTCAACAGATCCGCGGTGAGCTCCCGGATCTTTCCCCCCTGTCCTCGCCGTCGTCTGTGACCTCTAGGTCCTACCCCCGCTGATGGCCGACCTCACCGCCGCCGGTGATGCCGCCGCCGTGGCCACAGCCACGCAAGCTCCAAAACTGAGCGTGTCACCGCATCCACCGCTTCACCAAGAACCCGTAGCACCTCTCCGTTAGCCTCCCCGTGCCCCGTAGCTCCAACCCCGACGAGGCCCGAACTCCGGCGCCGCCGCGAGCTCGTTTCCGGCGAGCTCCGGCCGTCGTAGCTGCTGCCGTTGGCTGGAATGGACGCGGACGAGCTCCAGCTCTCCGTAGATGATCTCAGCTGCTCAAAAGACCCACGGAACAGGAATCCCGATGCCCTCCGCCGCGTTTGCTGCCGCCGGCGGCTCAACGCCGGCGTGTTAGCTGCGGTTTGACCCGGATTTGACCCCCTGGGTCAATGACAGGCGGGCCCCACCCCTTTTAGTTAGTTGACTATTTAGTTAAATTAATTAGTTTTGTTAATTAGATTAGCCACTGACATGTGGGCCCTGCCCTGCTGACATTTCTGTTAGAATTAGTTTAGAGTTAGTTAACTCAGTTAGTTAACTGAGTCATTGACCAGTGGACCCCACTGTCAGGTTTGACTCTGGACCAGCCCTTTGACTTGCTGACGCAAGCATGACGCAGTGCTGACGCAATAAATATTTTCTGGAATTGTTTTGTTTAGGAAAATCCAGAAAATTGTTTAAAAACTTCAAAAAATCACAGAAATTCAACCGTAGCTCAGAATGAAATAATTTATATATGAAAAATGATCAGAAAAATATAAGGAATCTGTTTATGGCATTTTCATGCATGTTTAACCAACTTATACCTACTGTTTATATGAAAACACATAATTGGCATTTAAAAATACTTATTTTAGAGTTGCATTTGAACCCTTGGTTCAAATGGAGTTCAACCAAATAAAATGCTAGCTGCATTAGCTCAAACAACATCATAACTTCATGCCATATTCATGCATCATATTGTTGCATATGCTTGTGTTTGATTGTCGGCACCGTTCTTCTCGATAGGTCCAGCTCCGGAGACCGATCCAGAGTACCTGTAAGAGGAGCAGTGCTCTGCACGTTGTTTTACCAGGCAAGCAAACCCCCTTTGTTCATTCCGATACAACCCCTCTCTTGCTCCTGCTCCCTGTTATTGCATTAGGACAATAACGACTTCAACTGCTACTTTATGCTGCGGTAGTTGAACCCATTCCTCTGCATGACCTGTCATTGCCACAGTAAATAGTTGAAACCCACTAGTATGTGTAGGAGTTGATTGAAGCCATGTTGTGATCTTACCATGCCTTGCTTGCTATTGCTTAGAGTGTGTCAGGTCTGATTCATTGGGAATGAATTAGAGTACAATGATATGTTCTGATGCTGAGGGTTAAGTGTGTGAACACGATTTGGTAAAGGTAGTGGTGAGAGGCCATGTAGGAGTACATGGTGGGTTGTCTCACTGGAACCGTCCCTAAGAACTGAGTTCCGAGTATGTTGTCCAATGACTAGTTACTACCACACATTGGGTTCCGGTAACTCGACCCCTCTCGACTTATTAATCAACATGATCTCTGTCCAGGAGTTGCAACTAGTTTCTGGTGTTTGTAGGTAGTGTTAATAGTCTACCAAGTGGCACTCGGCCAGTGGGCTTGGGATAGACTAGGCACCGTGGCACGGTGTACCAAGCGTAGATCCACTCGGCGAGGTGGGCTTGGGAACCCTGCGCACATCATTTGGGGCCGTGAGCGACACCCCGGCCGGATCTCCCCACGGATGGAACCCGAATAGGCGATAAACCTGGACGAGAGACTTGTATGGTTAGTCAGGTCGTGGCCGACACCCTCGCCAGGCTTCCGCTTGAAGGTTGCCGAGATACACGAGATGTACATGGCGGTAAGTGGCGAGAGCGTGTGTGAAGAAGTACACCCCTGCAGGGTTAACATGATCTATTCGAATAGCCGGGTCCACGGTTATGGACTTCTTGGATGCTTACGTGGTACATAGACAACTTGAAGTGGATACTCTAAAATACTCAAGACAAGTGTGAGTGCTATGGATGGCCTTCTCGTAGGGAGACGGGGATGAATCCATAGTGGTGTATTGTGTGGTGCTTAGTGGACTCGTGTGCGCCACCTCAAAAGAGTTACCAGCAGTCGTAGAATAGGATAGCCACTGAGTCAAAGCTGGCTTGCTGCAACTAAACCCCACTTTGTCATCTTGATACAAGTGCATGTATGATAGGATCTGATGTAAGTCTTGCTGAGTACCTTTGTACTCATGTTTGCTTAATTTATGTTTTGCAGATGAGATTGATGTCTCACTAGTAGTTCCGCTTGGACTTCGACAAGTAGCTTGTACCTCAGCTACGTTCTTGGACGAGTGTTGTAGATAGTCAGGCTCTTCAGCCTTTTTCATTTGTAGATGTCTGTACTCAGACATGTTGTGCTTCCGCTTGTTGCTTGTATGCTCTGAATGTTGGGTCATAAGACTCATGTTTGTAATATCTGGCTCCTCGGAGCGTAATGAATAAATACTTTGTTTATTAGAGTCTTGTTGTGATGCCATGTTGTATTTGCACATATTGAGCATATTGTGTGTATGTTATTGAAATGCTTGGTATGTGTGGGATCCGACACCTAGTTTTTTACCCTTGGTAGCCTATCTTACAGAGAAATGTCTCCTAGTGTTTCCACTGAGCCTCGGTAGCTTGCTACTGCTCCGGAACACTTAGGCTGACCGGCATGTGTCCTTCTTCGTTCCTGTGTCTGTCCTTTAGGGGAAATGTCACGCGTTGTTCCTTTAAGTCCTTTTAGCTTGCTATGACTTGGGTTCATACGTTGATGACCGACACGTTCGTTGCTGGGTCATGAATGCCTGTCTCTGTAATTTAGTGCCACTTTTGGTTTATAACTGGTCATGTCGGCCCGGCTTCTCTGTCATATGGATGCTAGCGACACTATCATATACGTGAGCCAAAATGCACAAACGGTCCCGGGCCAGGTAAGGTGGCACCCGTGGGGATACCGTGCGTGAGGCCGCAAGGTGATATGGTGTGTTACATGCTAGATCGGTGTGACTTAGGATTGGGGTCCCGACAGCGTTGGTATCAGATCCTGACTGCCTGTAGGATTACCAAGCCAAAATGGTCGAAGTTGAGTCTAGAAATTCTTTAGTTATATAAGGGAATTGATTGTGGAAGGGAACGTAAGGCTCTTTTTACTCCTTATACCTCATGTCTTCTGATCTGAGTCATCCTACCTTTCCTACGGGGTTAAGGAACTAGGCTTTCTCTTCCGTCTATCAAGATCACGAGTTACTACTCCGTAGACCCTTAGGATTGGTTGATCAGAGTCCTATTCTTGTTTCAAGTTCTTCCGGTGAAGTTGTTCTAGTACTATCACAGAACCTTGAGTGATGATGTTGAGATGTTGAACTACCCTTTGTTAGCAGGATGTCTCATTCTGAGCATTTTACTGCCGTTATGCTGCCGGACTTATCCTAGTAGTTTGAGAGACACTAATTTCTTGTTCTACCTTATGCATCCTATAGTTGTTGATGTTTTCGTCTTCGGTTTCGCTTCTCAGGATGTCTTCAGTTAAGCGAAGCTCAGCTGTTCGTAGGCAGAACCACGGAGGTGGTAGGGATGAGGAGGATCCTCCCGACCAGCCTTCGTTGGCAGAGTTAATGTTAGAGATGGAGAGAAACAAGCGTGAGTCTAACCGTTTGTTGGCACGTATTGAGGAGAACACCGCACATCAGTGCAAGGAATCAGCAACCATCCATGACTTCATTCGTCTGAAACCACCCACTTTCTATCATTCCATTGAGCCACTCGATGCAGATGACTGGCTCCATAGTATCACTCACAAGCTGCGTTCTGCGAACGTAGCTGAAGATGACAAGGGCATCTATGCCACTTATCACCTGGAAGGTCCTGCTAGTCTTTGGTGGCAGAACTATGAGGCCATGATTCCAGCTGGCCAGATTCCTACCTAGAGAGATTTCACCGAGGCTTTTCGTGAGCATCATATCCCTCTAGCCCTTATCGATCGTAAGAGAGAAGAGTTCTGTAGTCTTACACAGGCTAAGATGGCTGTTGATGCTTATAGTCGAGAGTTTGAGAACCTCGCCCGCTATGCTACAGAAGAAGTGTCCACGAACGCCAAGAAGCAGGCTAGGTTCCGGAAGGGTCTCAACCCCAAACTGCGTCGTGATCTCCACTTGCATCATTGCAACACATTCCATGCTCTTGTGAACAAGGCCATCAACGCAGAGACAGCTCAGCTCACTTACGATGAGTCTCGTAAGCACAACCTTGATTTGGGAACTTCCTCCGGTACTAGTTCTCAGAAGCGCCGGATTTGGGTTCCGAACTCTGTTCTTCCACCCATTTATCCTCCGAGGCCATCTTGTGTGGTACCTCTTCCAGTTCAGCAGTATGCTCCACCCAGGTCTATTGATGGACCATTTGCCAATGCGGGTCCACGTCCTAACCCCAGGATTTGCTACAAGTGCGGAGAACCGGGACATATTGCCCGTATTTGCACTCAGACCCGTGTTGCTCCATCCCAGTCCGAAAAATCTATTAGACGTGATAAATCATCACGCAAGATGATCAGTGTCAAGCCAGCTCCCACCGAACATGGACGTGTGCATCACGTCTCAGCCAAAAACGCTCATGATGATCCAGATGTCGTTCTTGGTACACTCCTTGTTAATTGTCATCCGACATCGGTTCTATTCGATACTGGAGCGTCTCATTCTTTCATTTCCGAAAGTTATGCCCGCTTGCACGACATGTCATTTTGTGATTTGCCCTCCCCACTACTCATTCAAACTCCTGGATCCAAATGGCAAACTTCTAGTGTAAGCCATGGTAATGAAATCCTTGTCGACAGACTTGTATTCCTTGCATCACTTGTAGCCCTCAAGTCTTCAGATATTAATATCATCTTGGGTATGGACTGGATGACATCTCATCATGCCAAGATTGATTGCTCCACTAGGTCTGTTCAGCTTACACATCCATCTGGTAAGATAGTCACCGTCACCACTAGAGTTGCAAAGCGTCAACTCTATTCTCTTAATGCTAGCCCTCTTCCAGATCTTGAAGATGTTCCGGTAGTCCGTGACTTTCCGGATGTCTTTCCAGAGGAACTGCCAGGTGTTCCACCCGACCGAGATGTAGAGTTTGTTATAGAGCTTATCCCAGGAACCGCTCCAATCTCTAGGAGACCCTACAAAATGGCACCCTTAGAACTAGATGAGCTTAAGAAACAACTTGATGAGTCCTTGCAAAAGGGTTTCATCCGTCCTAGTTCTTCTCCCTGGGCTTGCCCCGTCCTCTTCGTTAAGAAGAAGGATGGTACGGATCGGATGGTCATAGATTATCGTCCCGTTAATTTGGTCACGGTAAAGAACAAGTATCCGCTTCCCAGGATCAACGACCTGTATGATCAGCTCGCTGGATCCTCAGTCTTCTCCAAGATGGATTTGAGGTTAGGATACCATCAAATCAATATTAGAAATGGGGACATCCCCAAGACGGCTTTCGTCACTCGTTATGGTCAGTACGAGTACACCGTCATGTCCTTCGGTCTAACAAATGCTCCAGCCACCTTCTCCCGCTTGATGAACTCGATCTTCATGGAGTATTTAGATAAGTTCGTCGTGGTTTACCTCGATGATATTCTTATTTACTCGAAGAACGAGGATGAGCATGCCGAACATCTTAGACTTGTTCTAGAAAAACTCAGAGAGCACCGCCTTTATGCCAAGTTCTCCAAGTGCGAATTTTGGTTGCCAGAAGTGACCTATCTCGGCCATGTAATCTCTGGTAAGGGCATTGCTGTCAATCCCGAGAGAGTTCAGGCCGTTCTTGATTGGACTCCACCTGAAACAGTTAAACAAGTTAGGAGTTTCCTTGGTCTAGCCAATTATTGTCGCCGCTTTGTTGAGAACTTCTCTAAAGTGGCCAAACCTCTCACGGAACTTCTCAAGAAAGATAAAAAGTTTGAGTGGTCCCCACAGTGTGAGCACAGTTTTCAGGAACTGAAAAGACGCCTGACTTCTGCTCCCATACTTGTGACACCGGATTTCACTAAGGACTTTGTTATCTATTGTGATGCCTCACGACAGGGACTAGGTTGCATTCTTATGCAGGATCGTCGTGTGATTGCTTATGCATCTCGACAGTTGCATCCACATGAGGAGAACTATCCTACACATGATCTAGAACTTGCAGCCGTAGTCTATGCACTTAAGACCTGGCGACATTACCTCCTTGGTAATCGTTGCGAGATCTACACCGATCACCAGAGTCTCAAGTATATCTTCACCCAACCAGATTTGAACCTTAGGCAAAGACGTTGGTTGGAGTTGATCTCCGATTATGACTTAGGGATTACCTACACCCCGGGCAAGGGCAATGTCATGGCTGATGCGCTAAGTCGTAAATCCTATTGCAACAATCTCATGCTGCAGCAGGGCCAACCACTTCTCCATGAGGAATTATGTAAGCTTAACCTTCACATCGCTCCTCACAGATTCCTTTCAACTTTGGTGGCGAAACCTACTCTTGTGGATCATATCATAGAAGCCCAGAAGCATGATACCGGAATTACCCGGATCAAGAGAAACATTGCCAAGGGTATTGCTGGTAGTTTCTCCATAGATGACCGAGGTGTTGTTCTCTTCCAAAACCGGCTGGTGGTTCCCAAGAAGCAACATCTTCGGCAATTGATTCTTAAAGAGGCTCATGAATCTCCTCTCACGATTCATCCCGGTAGTACTAAGATGTATCAGGATCTACGCCAGAGATTCTGGTGGACTAGGATGAAGAGAGAAATTGCTGAGTTCATTGCTAAATGTGACGTTTGTCGTCGCGTTAAAGCAGAGCATCAAAGACCTGCTGTCACCCTTCAGCCTCTAGCTATTCCTGAGTGGAAATGGGATAAAGTTGGTATGGACTTCATCACCAGTTTTCCCAGGACCAAGAGAGGGAATAATGCTATCTTCGTAGTCATTGATCGTCTCTCCAAAGTGGCTCACTTCCTATCTGTTCGAGAGAGTATCACTGCTAGTCAGCTTGCTGACTTGTATATTTCTCGAATAGTGTCACTTCATGGTGTTCCACTAGAGATCAATTCAGACCGTGGTAGTCTTTTCACTTCTCATTTCTGGAAGAGTTTCCAGACTGCCATGGGCACCCATCTTTCCTTCAGTACCGCTTTCCACCCTCAGTCAAGTGGTCAGGTGGAACGGGTTAACCAAATTCTCGAAGACATTCTTAGAGCTTGCGTTATCTCATTCGGTATGGATTGGGAGAAATGTCTTCCTTTCGCCGAGTTTGCTTATAACAATAGCTATCAATCCAGTCTCAAGCAAGCTCCTTTTGAGATTCTTTATGGACGAAGATGTCGAACACCTTTGAACTGGTCAGAAACCGGTGAAAGACAATTCTTTGGACCGGATATGATCCAGGAAGCAGAAGAGCAAGTTCGCATCATTCGTGAGAATTTGAAATCAGCCCAGTCTCGTCAAAAGAGCCAGTATGATCGTCATCATAAGGAAGTGGCTTATGAAGTTGGCGACAAAGCTTATCTTCGGGTTACTCCTTTGAAGGGTACCCATCGTTTTGGTATCAAGGGCAAGTTGGCTCCTCGTTACATTGGTCCTTTTCGCATTCTTGCTAAACGAGGAGAGGTTGCCTACCAATTGGAACTACCCCCACATCTTTCTCGGGTTCATGATGTTTTCCACGTCTCTCAACTCAGGCGTTGCTTCTCGGATCCCATCCGCGGAGTGGACCACGAAACGCTTGATCTCCAAGATAACCTCACATATCGAGAGTATCCCGTTCACATTTTGGATCAAGCAGAGCGTGTCACTCGACGTCATAACATCAAGTTTCTCAAAGTTCAGTGGTCTCATCATTCCGAGAGAGAAGCTACTTGGGAGCGAGAAGATCGTCTCCGACTGGAGTACCCTACCTTCTTTCCGTCTACTCCTGAATCTCGGGACGAGATTCATTCGAGTGGAGGCGAGTTGTCACAACCCTAGTTCTGGTATGCACTAGGTTAGTCTTGTTGTTTGCATCATGGTTAATTTTCAAATGAAATTGAATTGAGGACTTGTGAAACCCTCAGATACCCTTTTTGAAAATGACCCAAATAAAAATTGCTCCCAAAAGGTCCAGGAAAATGTTCTTGTGGCCCTCTGAAAATATTGGTTAGAGATAAAAATCAAACCAATATTATTGGGAGCTCATAAGTATTTATTTTGGGCATTTGGAATTAATGCAATAGTTATTTGCTTGGATATATATTTATTATATATTTTATATATGTCCAAAATTCTGATTCTTTATTTTGAGGGGCTTGGATTAATTCATAGGTCCCTGCAAAATAAAAATGTCAGAAGAAAATAATTGATTTAGCTTAGAAACTAAATCAAAACAAATGTCAGAAAAATAGAATAGAAAGAAATAAAAGGGGAAGAACTTACCTGGCTTACCTGCAGCCCATCTGCCTGGCCCAGCAACCGGCCCAGGTGACTGGCAGCGCCAGTCACCCTCAACCTTGCGCCAGGAGGCCGAGGCGCGTGCCCGACGCATGCTCCGCCGCACCGCGCCACCTCCTGCCTCTCTGCTTCATCCCCCTCGCCGCCTGGTGGCTTCTGGACGAGCCACGCACCCCCCGACCCTCTCGCACTCTCCTGGACCTCTCCCCTCCTCTCCCTCGCTCTCTCTCGCAACTCCCGAGCGCCGTCGTCGCCGCCGATCGCCACCACCGTAGCCACTGCCTCTCCCTCGCCTCTCCGACGAGCCTCAGAGCTCCGCCCCACCGCCGTGAACTTCTACGCCGCTCCGCAGGACCCCGGACGCCCCGAGACCGCGCCCCCGAGCTCTTCTTCTTCGCACGGCCACCGGACGCCGGCGACGAATTCGCAGCCTCTGACGCTTCCCCGAGTCCATTGAACCCTCAACAGATCCGCGGTGAGCTCCTGGATCTTTCCCCCTGTCCTCGCCGTCGTCTGCGACCTCTAGGTCCTACCCCCGCTGATGGCCGAGCTCACCGCCGCCGGCGATGCCGCCGCCGTGGCCATAGCCACGCAAGCTCCAAACTGAGCGTGTCACCGCATCCGCCGCTTCACCAGGAACCCGTAGCACCTCTCCGTTAGCCTCCCCGTGCCCCGTAGCTCCAACCCCGACGAGGCCCGAACTCCGGCGCCGCCGCGAGCTCGTTTCCGGCGAGCTCCGGCCGTCCTAGCTGCTGCCGCTGGCTGGAATGGACGCGGACGAGCTCCAGCTCTTCGTAGATGACCTCAGCTGCTCAAAAGACCCCCGGAACAGGAATCCCGATGCCCTCCGCGCGTTTGCTGCCGCCGGCGGCTCAACGTCGGCGTGTTAGCTGCGGTTTGACCCGGATTTGACCCCCTGGGTCAATGACAGGCGGGCCCCACCCCTTTTAGTTAGTTGACTATTTAGTTAAATTAATTAGTTTTGTTAATTAGATTAGCCACTGACATGTGGGCCCTGCCCTGCTGACATTTCTGTTAGAATTAGTTTAGAGTTAGTTAACTCAGTTAGTTAACTGAGTCACTGACCAGTGGACCCCACTGTCAGGTTTGACTCTGGACCAGCCCTTTGACTTGCTGACGCAAGCATGACGCAGTGCTGACGCAATAAATATTTTCTGGAATTGTTTTGTTTAGGAAAATCCAGAAAATTGTTTAAAAACTTCAAAAAATCACAGAAATTCAACCGTAGCTCAGAATGAAATAATTTATATATGAAAAATGATCAGCAAAATATAAGGAATCTGTTTATGGCATTTTCATGCATGTTTAACCAACTTATACCTAATGTTTATATGAAAACACATAATTGGCATTTAAAAATACTTATTTTAGAGTTGCATTTGAACCCTTGGTTCAAATGGAGTTCAACCAAATAAAATGCTAGCTGCATTAGCTCAAACAACATCATAACTTCATGCCATATTCATGCATCATATTGTTGCATATGCTTGTGTTTGATTGTCGGCACCGTTCTTCTCGATAGGTCCAGCTCCGGAGACCGATCCAGAGTACCTGTCAGAGGAGCAGTGCTCTGCACGTTATTTTACCAGGCAAGCAAACCCCCTTTGTTCATTCCGATACAACCCCTCTCTCGCTCCTGCTCCCTGTTATTGCATTAGGACAACAACGACTTCAACTGCTACTTTATGCTGTGGTAGTTGAACCCATTCCTCTGCATGACCTGTCATTGCCATAGTAAATAGTTGAAACCCACTAGTATGTGTAGGAGTTGATTGAAGCCATGTTGTGATCTTACCATGCCTTGCTTGCTATTGCTTAGAGTGTGTCAGGTCTGATTCATCGGGAATGAATTGGAGTACAATGATATGTTCTGATGCTGAGGGTTAAGTGTGTGAACACGATTTGGTAAAGGTAGTGGTGAGAGGCCATGTAGGAGTACATGGTGGGTTGTCTCACTGGAACCGTCCCTAAGAACTGAGTTTCGAGTATGTTGTCCAATGACTAGTTACTACCACACGTTGGGTTCCGGTAACTCGACCCCTCTCGACTTATTAATCAACATGATCTCTGTCCAGGAGTTGCAACTAGTTTCTGGTGTTTGTAGGTAGTGTTAATAGTCTACCAAGTGGCACTCGGCCAGTGGGCTTGGGACAGACTAGGCACCGTGGCACGGTGTACCAAGCGTAGATCCACTCGGCGAGGTGGGCTTGGGAACCCTGCGCACATCATTTGGGGCTGTGAGCGACACCCCGGCCGGATCTCCCCACGGATGGAACCCGAATAGGCGATAAACCTGGACGAGAGACTTGTGTGGTTAGTCAGGTCGTGGCCGACACCCTCCCAGGCTTCCGCTTGAAGGTTGCCGAGATACACGAGATGTACATGGCGGTAAGTGGCGAGAGCGTGTGTGAAGAAGTACACCCCTGCAGGGTTAACATGATCTATTCGAATAGCCGGGTCCACGGTTATGGACTTCTTGGATGCTTACGTGGTACATAGACAACTTGAAGTGGATACTCTAAAATACTCAAGACAAGTGTGAGTGCTATGGATGGCCTTCTCGTAGGGAGACGGGGATGAATCCATAGTGGTGTATTGTGTGGTGCTTAGTGGACTCGTGTGCGACACCTCAAAAGAGTTACCAACAGTCGTAGAACAGGATAGCCACTGAGTCAAAGCTGGCTTGCTGCAACTAAACCCCACTTTGCCATCTTGATACAAGTGCATGTATGATAGGATCTGGTGTAAGTCTTGTTGAGTACCTTTGTACTCATGTTTTCTTAATTTATGTTTTGCAGATGAGATTGATGTCTCACTAGTAGTTCCGCTTGGACTTCGACAAGTAGCTTGTACCTCAGCTACGTTCTTGGACGAGTGTTGTAGATAGTCAGGCTCTTCAGCCTTTTTCATTTGTAGATGTCTGTACTCAGACATGTTGTGCTTCCGCTTGTTGCTTGTATGCTCTGAATGTTGGGTCATAAGACTCATGTTTGTAATATCTGGCTCCTCGGAGCCTAATGAATAAATACTTTGTTTATTAGAGTCTTGTTGTGATGCCATGTTGTATTTGCACATATTGAGCATATTGTGTGTATGTTATTGAAATGCTTGGTATGTGTGGGATCCGACACCTAGTTGTTTACCCTTGGTAGCCTATCTTACAGAGAAATGTCTCCTAGTGTTTCCACTAAGCCTTGGTAGCTTGCTACTGCTCTGGAACACTTAGGCTGACCGGCATGTGTCCTTCTGCGTTCCTGTGTCTGTCCCGTAGGGGAAATGTCACGCGTTGTTCCTTTAAGTCCTTGTAGCTTGCTACGACTTGGGTTCATACGTTGATGACCGACACGTTCGTTGCTGGGTCATGAATGCCTGTCTCTGTAATTTAGTGCCACTTTTGGTTTATAACTGGTCATGTCGGCCCGGGTTCTCTGTCATATGGATGCTAGCGACACTATCATATACGTGAGACAAAATGCGCAAACGGTCCCGGGCCAGGTAAGGTGGCACCCGTGGGGATACCGTGCGTGAGGCCGCAAGGTGATATGGTGTGTTACATGCTAGATCGGTGTGACTTAGGATCGGGGTCCCGACAATTGGTCTTACCGATCTATGCAAGAGGGCAGAAGGTGATGATATTCGCAAGTTCACTCTTCTCAATTTCACAGCGAAGGACGTCATCTGCTCATGTCTATCTCAAGATCAGTTCAGGAACATCATGCATCTTGATCATGTGAAGCTTATGTGGGACCGCCTCTCTGAAGTCTATGAAGGTCATCGAACTCGTGATGATTCTGGGTTTGAGAAATTCAAGGAATCTCTCTAGACGATGACTTTCGATCCAGAACCATCATCCTCTGCACCATGTCTTATGGCAAAAGGTGCCAAGGTAACCGAATGCTATTCATCTGAATCTAGTGATCATGAATCTGGTGATGAATTTGGACCCAACTATGTCAAGCTTGCTTCCCTCGCCACTAAACAACAAATTGCTCTGGAAAAGGCTCAAAAAATGCTTAATAAGAGCAATAATATGTTGTGTGAAGAAATGGATCAGTCAAAAAACTTAGCTGAAAGTCTTCAGAGGCTTCAGGCTAAGTTAACTATGCTTCAAAGTCTTCATAACACTCTCTTATCCGATCATGAAAAGCTAAGAGGATGTTATGAAGATCTTCAGAAGAAGCATGATTCATTACTTGCCCAATATGTAAGCTCCACTCACGAAGAGTTTGAACCACCATGTCTAAAATGCATTGAACGTGATAATGCTACATCTGTTGCTGAATGCTCTACTGCTGCCACTGTTGCAATATCTTCAACTACTGATGTAATGCCCAGGATGGGACTATATCTCCTACGTGTCGAGGCACGACTTAAAGATATAATCCCATCCTAGAATGATCTCAAGTTTGGTATCTTTGCACAACTCATGTAAAAGAGGGATTAAAATGCAAAAGGAGATAGTTGGCTTACACTCGCCACTTCACACAATACATAACATAAACAATACATCATTCAAAACATCACAACCCGACTACGGGTGAAGAACCAAAAGAAAGATACCAAAACAACATAAAGCCACAGGTCAGGATCGAATCCTAGTAGAAACCACTACTGAACATCGAAACGTCTCAAGCAAACAGCCACGATCTTCATCGGGCTCCCGGGTGAAGAACTGAACCAACTCCTGCATCAAACTCGGCTGAACCTGCAACTGGTGTGGTGAAGTAACTGTGAGCCACAGAGGACTCAGCAATCCCGTTCCCGGGTAACAAGACTATTTAAGCCTTTGGGTGAGGATAAGGC
This sequence comes from Secale cereale, assembly GCA_902687465.1. Classification (NCBI taxonomy): domain Eukaryota; kingdom Viridiplantae; phylum Streptophyta; class Magnoliopsida; order Poales; family Poaceae; genus Secale; species Secale cereale. The sequence continues at coordinate 414,425,561 of LR738715.1, forward strand.
TGAAGAAAGAAATATGAGGTGAAGGAACAAACAAGAGTCTGCAGCAGCAACTAGCACTAACTTACGTAATAGAGAGCGAGAAGAGAAGAGCATCGGTCGAAAGATGATCACGAAGTGATCCTAACTAAAGCCGGTCAAACATAACCCCACCGTGTTCAACTCCCGAATCCCTATTCGGAAATTGACAGTCACGGTACACACGCTGGTAGTGTATTGAAACATTGTGTCAAGTTATCTACAACCGGAATTAACAAGCTCCCATCTGCCACATAACCGCGGGCACGGCTTTCGAAAGTTCAAACCCTGCAGGGGTGTTCCAACTTGGCCCATCACAAGCCCACGATCCGCGGAGTCGCAACTCCATATTTGGGAAGACCCGAGTATCCTCGGAATCCCGTGCTCAAGTTAAACCGAACTAAGGTAAGGCTAATCCAGCAAATCCTCCCGGCGTGCCGACACCCTGATAGTAGCCGCGCGTATCTCGTCTCAGGCCACGACCGGATGAGCGCTACGTACAGTACCAAAGACCCCAGATAACTGGGTGGTACCGCAAGTGACTCTAGTTTGGGACCAACACCATCAGCACTGGCCCCCCTGCTATGTAGAATTAAGAAAGAGGGTTTGCAAGGCCCTTATGTAAGTTTTATTAGTTTGTTATTAGGCAAATAGTACCAATGTTGGGATTTGCTGGAAAAGACTTAGCACTTAGCGGTTTATCAAGGGGGTCCCATACACCCCAACCGTGTTAGGAACGCATAATCAAGGAACATAACACCGGTTTATACGGTTCCTAACGGCATGAGTGGAACAAATCACCAAGCAAAAGGCTTAGCCTTCCACCCTTGCCAGTATATAGATGATTTCATTTTAAGCATTTATATAGTGTGATATAACCCAACCAAACTTCAACATGAAGCAAGCATCTTCGATCTTCACCTGCAACTAGCAATGCTATAAGAGGGGCTGAGCGAAGCGTACTTAGCCAAGCAACGGTTTGCGTAGGTAGGGTGGTTAAACATGGCAATGGTTACAAGTAGGAGGCTGACAAGAAGAACATGGGCATCGAGGCAAAACTAAAGATCGAGACTACTAGCAATAGGCAAAGATAGTAATGGTATCCGGGTTCGGTCATCTTGCCTGGGATTCCACAGAGGAAGAAGAACGGATCCATGAAGCAGACGGAGCAACACAGTCGAGAGAAACCTCACCACTCCGGAACGAAACCGAAGCTATCAAGAAAGCAACCGGAAAGAAAGAAACAACACGGTAAACACACAAGCATCAACATGGCATATGATGCACAAACAAGCATGATGCATGTCCGGTTTAATTATGCATGGCATGGCAAGTGCACAAACAAATACTACAAGTTAAGTGGAGCGCAATATGCAACGAGTTGCATATTGACGAAACACCACATTATTTATTTAGTTGACTCTCATTAATTACAAGACAAGATTAATTGTTTTTTTTAACATGCAAGAGGTGAAGCATAATAAAACTACACTATTAAGACATTTTAAATGAGGCCGGAAAATAACAACAACATATCCGGAAAAACCCCATGAGCATGTTTAATAATTATAAGCAAACAACAATTAAACATATCAATGTTGTTAACATGATGCGGATGACATGATCAATTTTATGCAAGTTTATTATTAAAAGTTGACAAGAGAGATAAGAAGCATTTGTCACCGTGGTGGAATGAAAGGGTGCCACGGCAATGATCCGAAATGAGACAATGGCATCATATCGGTACCGGTAACTCGGTGAGGGACCGGTGCAAAACAAAAGGTGGAGTAAACGAGTCAAACGAGATGAAAGAGGTGGGTGATCCCGTTACCGGGTTCCCACGAGTCGGTGACGAGGCAACCGAGGAACATGACAAAAGGTGGAACGGGCACGAAGCACACACGAGAGACATTTCAAACAACACAAGCAAGCATGCATCTCACGGGTCATCCACGGGGTCGTTTCGGTATACCTTCGAAGCGTGCGTTTCGGGGCGGTTCGAGACATCGAGGGACGTAGTGGAAGTAGCCGTAGTAGTGGAAGTAGAGGAAGTAGTCGTTCCGCAACTCGTAGAGGAAGTAGCTGTTCCGTTCGTCTTGGCGGTTCCACGACGGCGGTAGTTGTTCACGGGGCGACGGTAGTGGTACACGGCGACGGTAGACGAACTCGTTCGTAGATGTACTTGGCGCATCCGTCTTTTTCGGGCGACGGTAGTGATACACGCGACGGAAGTCGTTCGGGTCGTCGTGGTACTTGTCGGTCATGTAGTCGTACACGGATGTAGTGGTACTTGGCATTTCCGGGCGTCGGTAGTCGTACTTGTCATGGCGTTGGACGTAGGGGTACTCGACGCATCGTCGTGGTACTTGGGATCTCGTTATTGCGACGGTAGGGGTACATGTTATGTAGTGCTCCAGTCATTGTACACGGGTCCTCTGTCAAGCTCAACAACACGAAGCAACAAAACAAAAACAAAAACAAAAATACACAGGCAAGGCAGCAAAGGGGTCAGCGACTTGGGGACGGCGCACGGGGCTGCTGGAGATGGACGGATCCCGGCGTCCATGGCGCGGCGGCGGCGGATGGCAGCAGGGGGCGGCGGCCCAGAAGAGGCAGCAGGGGCCCTCGTCGCGGGAAGGGAATCCCGTGCTCGCTGGAGAGGAGGCAAGGGAGCCTCGGAGCTGCTGGTGAAGGGCCGCACGGGGAAGGCCCTGGCCGGCGTCGGGGAGAAGGCGTCGCGGCGCAGCGCTGAGAAGAAGGGCACGGCCCAAGCAGGAGGACGCGGAGGGGTCAGGGCGGCCGCGGGTGCTGGGGAGGAGCGGCGCTCCTGGCCGGCGCTGGGGGATCCGGTCGCTCGTGGCCGCGGCCTGAAGCGAGGAGACAGGCGCTGCTGGAGGAGGACGTCGGGGCCCCGGCTTGAGGCAGCAGGGCGAGGCGGCTGGCTTGCCGCGGCCTCGAGCAGAGAAGGGGCGCAGCGCATCGGGGAGGAGGGCCCCTGGCCGGCGCTCGCGGGATCTGCTGCCTGCAGATCGAGGCGAGAGGGGGAGGTCGGTGGGGCTCTGGCGAGCGAACGAGACAAACCCTCGAGGAATCGGGCGCGGGGGCTCGAGGGTGAGGTGAGTGCGGCGGCGGGGAAGGGAAAACGGGGAGGATGCGAGGCTGAGGGAGTTAGGTGCGGCTAGCGCTAGGGTTAGCCTGGGGGCTTGGGCCGATTGGGCCAGGAGGGTCGGATGGCTGGGAAAGGCCGGAAGGGCTGGAAGGGAAGAGCTGAGCTGCTCTTTTCTAATTTCCTTTTAGCAAAAACAAAAGAGAGGATAAAAGGAAGAAGATGGAGGTTAGGGCAAAACTAGCACACGAGGTCAAAATCCCCGGGCTCACAAAAATGCCAGGGATTTAATAAAATAGGAGGAGGGTTTTTGGAAGAACCCCGATGCGACGGAAAGGAATTAGAGGGAGGTTTGACGGTGAAACTTGAATTAAAGAGGCATGGAGAATATTGCAAGTGTGTTACGATGAATTCCAACGAATGGAATATTTAATATAGCTCTCTAAAATAATGAGAGACTTTTATATGTTATAAAGAGAAGTCACCTTCCCTCGATTTAAATGGACCGAAGGTCCACACGATTTATTTGGTTGCAAAAAATTAATGAGATGATGGCATGATGACATGATGCAATGCAAAAAATAAATAACACAAGCAAAAGAAACACACGGGCAACCCGGAACATCTGGAATCTTCGGGAAGCTTCTGGAATCTTCTGGGACGTCGGTCTCGGGCGTCACAACTCTCCCACACTAACAGAGGATCTCGACCCGAGATCCTAGAGATATCACCGGGTAAAAACGAAGAGGAAGAGGTAAAACAAAGTTGCTTCTTTGACAGACGAGTGAAACCAAAGAACCTTGAGATGTAAAACAAGTTGAAAGAAGAAAACAACGGAGATGAACGAAGTTAAGAGCACTCCGGTAAAATGAGTAACAAGGAGTATTATGAGAACCTTGGAGGTTGAAAGACATGAAACAAGAGCTCACGGATGACGAAAGAATAAGAAACCGCAATGGTATAGCCCAAGGAATAAGAATGACAGAATTTGGACAGCACTTCATCTGAAAATGGAAGGAATTGAACATAAACTTGAGGAGATGGAATGATACTTGATGAAAAGAACAGCATAAAGCTTCTGAAACAATTAAAAGAATGGCACAAGGTGGAAGAAAGATTCAGACAGCACTCCGGTTAAAAGATAGGCAAAACTTGATAAGAAGAGGGAACTTGAATGAAGAAACAACACTCCGGTTAAATGATAAGCAAGGAAAAGAACATGATCTTGACAACACGGGATGATGGTTAAAGAGAGGAACATGACAAAGCCTCCGGAACGAAAGAATAGAAGCTAGATCGTTGGAAAGAAAAGATCGAAGAAGAAGATGACAACCTCTCTCAAAATTGAATTTGAAAGAGCATCCTTACAAAGAAGGGTAGAACGGAGTTGTTGGAAATTCAACAACGAAAGAATAAGCTTGATGTGGGCTTATGGAAAACATCTCAAAATTAAGAGGTGACAACCAGCCACTAACTTAAACAATTGATTTGATTGAGATCAACAAGGAGATGAAAAACTTATTTCACCGGAATGATAAATGAAGAACTTGGGTCATTTATAAGCACCATAATTATCAACAATCCTTAGGGAAAGCTTTTAGGTGAAATGCAACCCAAGATAACTCCAAAGAATAAATTGAATGGTTGGAAAGATCTACTGAACAAGGAAAATGATGGGTTTAATTATCTCATTCTTAAAACTCGTGAATCATAAAACATGAAGGAATTGTCAAGAATGACATAACACCATCTCAAAAGATAAGGGAGAAAGAATTGCAATTGGAAAGCATGATGAAGAATGCTTGAGCTCCAACAATAATCTTGATGAAGACTTCGAGGATGAATTAAAACATGATGAACCACCATGAAGAACTCCGGTAATGAAAGCATGAGAAGTGAGAGATAAAAAGAATAGAATTCAAGGCCTGCGATGAATAGATGGAGCTTTGAAATGATATAGTTGAAATAACTTGGAGCTCCGGAAACAAGATGAACAACTTGGAACCAAGGATATGATATGATGAACAAGCTCCAGACAAAAGAATTAAACACTTGGAAGGAACAAGAATAAGAATTATGTTATGCATCTCCTTTACCAATTTAAATTGATGACAACCAAAGGATTTAGCATACTACTTATTCTCGTTGCAAGGAATTAAAGAGGGATCAAGCACAAGCTTGGATAAATCTTCAACAAAGCACCGGTAGGATTGTGAAAAGATCAAATGAATTAAAACGATAACAACGGAAGGGTAACTTGAAAGAACCACCGTAAGAATATGGAGACGAACGAAGAAACATCAATGAAGAATAATTGGAGGACGAAGTTGAAAACTAAGAACGAAGAAATATTCTGAAATGATGGCCTTCAGAGGATCACAAAGAAAAGAATTCATGAAATGCTCCGGACGGGTATAAAAGAATTCCTCACAATCAAACGATAATGAGGATGGCATGAAGGTAGAACCACAACTCTTCAAGAGAACGGGCCAAAATTTAAGAGAAACACTTCTGCGGTCTCCAAATGTTGAGAATGAAGACGAGAAAAGCCATAAGAATTGTTGAGCACTCCGGATTGAAGAATTAAAAAAAAGGTTGAAATAAAGATGAAAAAGAATTGAAAGCGATCTTGGAGAAGACATGTGACTGATGGAAATCATTCTTACGTCACAGTTTGAAAAGAATTTGAGTATAACTCCGGAAAAATAGAAGAGTCAGGTAAGATCCTGGAAAAGACCTGTGGGTTAGGGCCCACTCAAAGAAATCACCGTTAGAAAAGATTGCTTGAGAGATATTGCACCGGTTGAATTAAATGGCTTGAATAAGATGACAATCCTCAAAATAACTTGAACGGGTTAAGAAAGGAATTATGAATCTTCAGCATTCCGGATAAGAATAACAAGAGGAGAATGATTAATTGGTGCACCGGAATAAGAAAGCATTGTGAAAAGAGGAAAAGGATAAGATCAACACCGAATTCTTGAATTACATCCACCGGCAGAATATGAGAACAAAAGAATGATGAACTAGACGCTCTTGAGCATCTTCACGATAATTCACCGGATAAGAACATTGAAGGAAAAGAATGAAGAAATATCACATGAATAAAATGGATATTTCAATTAAGAATTTCTTGCTCCGAGAAGAAAAAGGGTGGGAGGGTGGGAAAAACAAAGACAACTTGGGATGAACAAAATGGACACCGGCTGAAAAAGAATTAACATGAAGATCTTGATGGTTAAGAAGGAATAGCACTCCCATAGAAATATGAGAACACCGATTAAGAAAGGTATGGAATCAACATTTATCATCGAAGCAACTCGAATACCAGAATCAAAACAAGAACAAAGGGTAGATGTGCAACATGATCTTCACAATATCATCCGAACAGAGGATTGAACGAATGAATTCTGCAGGTACATCGACTTGACGAGAAGCCACTTGGAGAACAAAAGTAAATAAAAAGGAACAAGGTGCAGAAGAACAAATACAAGATAGAAGTTTCATTCGACATCTTCGTGCTGAAAGCTCATGGAACATGTTACAAAAGGGTTTTGCAATCCCCGGATCAGCATAGCCAAGGATCCTTTAAGATGCAACTCCCGATCAGAACAAGTCCATAAAACCACTTCACTCAATGTAGAACCCCGAACTTCATATCGAGCATCCGTTGGAAGAATGCCTAGAACTACTAGATGAACCCACCTATAGATTTCTGAAAGTTTCCAGTTATGCAATCAGGTGTTGGGGATACACGGGAAGCACCGCGCAATCAACTCTAAACCTACATCCAGGTGTATCCATCCTTCAACACATAACCAGTCTTTCCCGGAAACTGTTTACCTCGGACCTTCGAAAAGCATCCACTATAACAAGCTATGGCAATACTCTCGAACTACCTCCCCAGTACTGGGTGATGTCGGGGTTATCTTGCCACTGGCCGTATAGGAGAGATTTTCGATGTCGGCCGTCTTAAGTATTTAGTACTGCCGCGATATGCTTGTTACAATGATACCTCGAAGCTCAACTCCTCGGTAACAGGAGGCATCGAGAACAATATCCTTGTCACAAGAACATCGAAACAATCCCAGAATACTCGCGGGATCCTAAAAAAAATTTGGTGCAATTTTTGAAAGTAGAAGAGAAAAGAGTAATCGTCAGGAGTCCTCACCAGAGAGAAAAGGGATGAGAAGCAAAGAAATCCTACTCTCCGATATATATATAGGACTCAAAAAGTTTTCAGTGTGTGCCTAGACTCGACCGTCAACGATTCGATCAAACAGTGGGGGCTTCTAGGTCGGAGAAGGCTCTGAATACCAACTTGTAATGCCCAGGATGGGACTATATCTCCTACGTGTCGAGGCACGACTTAAAGATATAATCCCATCCTAGAATGATCTCAAGTTTGGTATCTTTGCACAACTCATGTAAAAGAGGGATTAAAATGCAAAAGGAGATAGTTGGCTTACACTCGCCACTTCACACAATACATAACATAAACAATACATCATTCAAAACATCACAACCCGACTACGGGTGAAGAACCAAAAGAAAGATACCAAAACAACATAAAGCCACAGGTCAGGATCGAATCCTAGTAGAAACCACTACTGAACATCGAAACGTCTCAAGCAAACAGCCACGATCTTCATCGGGCTCCCGGGTGAAGAACTGAACCAACTCCTGCATCAAACTCGGCTGAACCTGCAACTGGTGTGGTGAAGTAACTGTGAGCCACAGAGGACTCAGCAATCCCGTTCCCGGGTAACAAGACTATTTAAGCCTTTGGGTGAGGATAAGGCTGAAGAAAGAAATATGAGGTGAAGGAACAAACAAGAGTCTGCAGCAGCAACTAGCACTAACTTACGTAATAGAGAGCGAGAAGAGAAGAGCATCGGTCGAAAGATGATCACGAAGTGATCCTAACTAAAGCCGGTCAAACATAACCCCACCGTGTTCAACTCCCGAATCCCTATTCGGAAATTGACAGTCACGGTACACACGCTGGTAGTGTATTGAAACATTGTGTCAAGTTATCTACAACCGGAATTAACAAGCTCCCATCTGCCACATAACCGCGGGCACGGCTTTCGAAAGTTCAAACCCTGCAGGGGTGTTCCAACTTGGCCCATCACAAGCCCACGATCCGCGGAGTCGCAACTCCATAGTTGGGAAGACCCGAGTATTCTCGGAATCCCGTGCTCAAGTTAAACCGAACTAAGGTAAGGCTAATCCAGCAAATCCTCCCGGCGTGTCGACACCCTGATAGTAGCCGCGCGTATCTAGGTCTCAGGACACGACCGGATGGGCGATTCTACAGGTTTTTACCAAACCTTGAGTTTCCTCGAGGTGGCCCCGCAGAACCCCCGTTTCGGACCAACACTCATGTGGAGCACTGGCCCGGGGGTTGAATTAAATTAAAAGGGATAGCTAGTCCACATGCAAGTTTTATTAGTTATTAGGCAAATAGTACCAAATGTTGGGACTTGCTGGAAAAGACTTAGCACTTAGCGGTTTATCAAGGGGGTCCCATACACCCCAACCGTGTTAGGAACGCATAATCAAGGAACATAACACCGGTTTATACGGTTCCTAACGGCATGAGTGGAATAAATCACCAAGCAAAAGGCTTAGCCTTCCACCCTTGCCAGTATATAGATGATTTCATTTTAAGCATTTATATAGTGTGATATAACCCAACCAAACTTCAACATGAAGCAAGCATCTTCGATCTTCACCTGCAACTAGCAATGCTATAAGAGGGGCTGAGCGAAGCGTACTTAGCCAAGCAACGGTTTGCGTAGGTAGGGTGGTTAAACATGGCAATGGTTACAAGTAGGAGGCTGACAAGAAGAACATGGGCATCGAGGCAAAACTAAAGATCGAGACTACTAGCAATAGGCAAAGATAGTAATGGTATCCGGGTTCGGTCATCTTGCCTGGGATTCCACAGAGGAAGAAGAACGGATCCATGAAGCAGACGGAGCAACACAGTCGAGAGAAACCTCACCACTCCGGAATGAAACCAAAGCTATCAAGAAAGCAACCGGAAAGAAAGAAACAACACGGTAAACACACAAGCATCAACATGGCATATGATGCACAAACAAGCATGATGCATGTCCGGTTTAATTATGCATGGCATGGCAAGTGCACAAACAAATACTACAAGTTAAGTGGAGCGCAATATGCAACGAGTTGCATATTGACGAAACACCACATTATTTATTTAGTTGACTCTCATTAATTACAAGACAAGATTAATTGTTTTTTTTAACATGCAAGAGGTGAAGCATAATAAAACTACACTATTAAGACATTTTAAATGAGGCCGGAAAATAACAACAACATATCCGGAAAAACCCCATGAGCATGTTTAATAATTATAAGCAAACAACAATTAAACATATCAATGTTGTTAACATGATGCGGATGACATGATCAATTTTATGCAAGTTTATTATTAAAAGTTGACAAGAGAGATAAGAAGCATTTGTCACCGTGGTGGAATGAAAGGGTGCCACGGCAACGATCCGAAATGAGACAATGGCATCATATCGGTACCGGTAACTCGGTGAGGGACCGGTGCAAAACAAAAGGTGGAGTAAACGAGTCAAACGAGATGAAAGAGGTGGGTGATCCCGTTACCGGGTTCCCACGAGTCGGTGACGAGGCAACCGAGGAACATGACAAAAGGTGGAACGGGCACGAAGCACACACGAGAGACATTTCAAACAACACAAGCAAGCATGCATCTCACGGGTCATCCACGGGGTCGTTTCGGTATACCTTCGAAGCGTGCGTTTCGGGGCGGTTCGAGACGTCGAGGGACGTAGTGGAAGTAGCCGTAGTAGTGGAAGTAGAGGAAGTAGTCGTTCCGCAACTCGTAGATGAAGTAGTTGTTCCGTTCGTCTTGGCGGTTCCACGACGGCGGTAGTTGTTCACGGGGCGACGGTAGTGGTACACGGCGACGGTAGACGAACTCGTTCGTAGATGTACTTGGCGCATCCGTCTTTTCCGGGCGACGGTAGTGATACACGCGACGGAAGTCGTTCGGGTCGTCGTGGTACTTGTCGGTCATGTAGTCGTACACGGATGTAGTGGTACTTGGCGTTTCCGGGCGTCGGTAGTCGTACTTGTCATGGCGTTGGACGTAGGGGTACTCGACGCATCGTCGTGGTACTTGGGATCTCGTTATTGCGACGGTAGGGGTACATGTTATGTAGTGCTCCAGTCATTGTACACGGGTCCTCTGTCAAGCTCAACAACACGAAGCAACAAAACAAAAACAAAAACAAAAATACACAGGCAAGGCAGCAAAGGGGTCAGCGACTTGGGGACGGCGCACGGGGCTGCTGGAGATGGACGGATCCCGGCGTCCATGGCGCGGCGGCGGCGGATGGCAGCAGGGGGCGGCGGCCCAGAAGAGGCAGCAGGGGCCCTCGTCGCGGGAAGGGAATCCCGTGCTCGCTGGAGAGGAGGCAAGGGAGCCTCGGAGCTGCTGGTGAAGGGCCGCACGGGGAAGGCCCTGGCCGGCGTCGGGGAGAAGGCGTCGCGGCGCAGCGCTGAGAAGAAGGGCACGGCCCAAGCAGGAGGACGCGGAGGGGTCAGGGCGGCCGCGGGTGCTGGGGAGGAGCGGCGCTCCTGGCCGGCGCTGGGGGATCCGGTCGCTCGTGGCCGCGGCCTGAAGCAAGGAGACAGGCGCTGCTGGAGGAGGACGTCGGGGCCCCGGCTTGAGGCAGCAGGGCGAGGCGGCTGGCTTGCCGCGGCCTCGAGCAGAGAAGGGGCGCAGCGCATCGGGGAGGAGGGCCCCTGGCCGGCGCTCGCGGGATCTGCTGCCTGCAGATCGAGGCGAGAGGGGGAGGTCGGTGGGGCTCTGGCGAGCGAACGAGACAAACCCTCGAGGAATCGGGCGCGGGGGCTCGAGGGTGAGGTGAGTGCGGCGGCGGGGAAGGGAAAAACGGGGAGGATGCGAGGCTGAGGGAGTTAGGTGCGGCTAGCGCTAGGGTTAGCCTGGGGGCTTGGGCCGATTGGGCCAGGAGGGTCGGATGGCTGGGAATGGCCGGAAGGGCTGGAAGGGAAGAGCTGAGCTGCTCTTTTCTAATTTCCTTTTAGCAAAAACAAAAGAGAGGATAAAAGGAAGAAGATGGAGGTTAGGGCAAAACTAGCACACGAGGTCAAAATCCCCGGGCTCACAAAAATGCCAGGGATTTAATAAAATAGGAGGAGGGTTTTTGGAAGAACCCCGATGCGACGGAAAGGAATTAGAGGGAGGTTTGACGGTGAAACTTGAATTAAAGAGGCATGGAGAATATTGCAAGTGTGTTACGATGAATTCCAACGAATGGAATATTTAATATAGCTCTCTAAAATAATGAGAGACTTTTATATGTTATAAAGAGAAGTCACCTTCCCTCGATTTAAATGGACCGAAGGTCCACACGATTTATTTGGTTGCATAAAATTAATGAGATGATGGCATGATGACATGATGCAATGCAAAAAATAAATAACACAAGCAAAAGAAACATACGGGCAACCCGGAACATCTGGAATCTTCGGGAAGCTTCTGGAATCTTCTGGGACGTCGGTCTCGGGCGTCACAACTGATGTGGTAACTAACCCCTCTGCTGAGGAAACCACTACTATTGCTGATGAAAATGCTAGGTTGAAGACTTTGCTTGAAACAGGGATGTACAAAAGCCTCAAAGGGCATCAGACTTTATGTGATGTCCTCAAAAAGCAGATACTGAACCGAAACCCTAGGAAAGAGGGTGTTGGGTTCGACAGGAAGATGAATGTTGATGGTTCCTACTGGAAGCCTGAGCAGTATCCCAAAACCACATGTGTTGCTGCAAAGGAACCTTCAGTGGATCCATCTACCTTATCTGGCTTCACTTGTGCTAATCCTGCTATCATTGATGAATCCTTTGATGCAAACTATAAAATGTTTAAGAATCAAAATGGTGAAGTGTTTGCCAGGTATATTGGTACTAACTGCAAGAATGGACCACCTATGAAGAAGATCTGGGTACCCAAAGGTTGTCTTGAGAAGATTCCAGCAAACACTATCATGACACCTCCTGGGATGAAGACAAACCCCGGACCAAAGGCTTCATATGGTCCTAAGGCTTCATACAGACAAAGGACTCATCTGAGTCACCCTAACGCGAATGTTTTGCAGGGAAACCATACTCAGACCCATGAATATGAGTGTGTTTCTTCAAACCGCTATATTCATAAATCAAAGAATTTTTTTGCCTATTCTTATGAGTATTATTCTCCACCCACGAGACTGTTTGCTAGGGCTCCCAAGCCAAAATTCTCAGATGCTGCTCTTAGACTCATTGCTTCTAAGCCACCCCTGAAAATGTGGGTGGTTAAGAAGAACTAACTTTCTCTTGCAGGGAAAAGTCTCCAGCCTATAATCAAAGGCTTCTGATGCTATTGCTGGGGACCTAAAACACTTGTAGGGCACAAGATCAAATGCCCAAAATGACTTACTGCTCATACTATTCATAAATCACTTGCTGAACATCTTATCATTTCTAACTTTCATCTAAAGCTTTCATAATCCACTTGTGCATCAAATGTTTATGCTTCATAATGGCTTTTGGTGAAGCCTATCCTCCTAACTGCATTGTAGGGAGTGACACCAAAGTCTTCAGAATGGATTATGGATAGCGGATGCACAAATCATATGACTGGTGATCGAAATCTTCTCATGGACTCAACCTTACGTCCATCTAACAAGAGTCACATCACATTTGCTGATACTGGTAAAAGCAAAGTGTTGGGTCTAGGTAGAGTTGCAATCTCAAGGGATCAGCACATGGATAAAGTCATGCTTGTTGAATCTCTTGGCTTCAACTTAATGTCTGTCTCAATGCTTTGTGACTTAAACATGATTGTTATCTTTGGTAAATTTCGTTGCCTTGTACTAATGGAATCTGACAAGTCTTTAGTATATGAAGGATACAGAAAAGGTGATCTGTATATGGTAGATTTCTTAGCAGGACCGCATATGGCCATATGTCTTCTAGCAAAAGCTTCAGAGTGCTGGCTCTGGCATCGGAGGCTAGGACATGCTGGAATGAGGAACTTGCACACTCTCGCAAAGAAGAAGCATGTAATAGGCATCGAGGAAGTCAAGTTCAAGAAAGATCAGCTATGCGGTGCCTGTGAAGCTGGGAAGATGACTAGAGCCAAACACCCCTCGAAGACAATCATGACGACATCCAAACCCTTCGAGCTGCTTCACATGGACTTATTTGGCCCTATTCACTACTCCACATTCTCTACCACAGCCTGTCTCTATGGCTTTTTCATTGTTGATGATTATTCAAGATACACATGGGTGCACATAATACTCTACAAGACTGAAGTGCAAGATGTCTTCAAACGCTTCGCCAACCGTGCCATGAACAACTATGGCATCAAGATCAAGCATATCAGAAGTGACAATGGCACTGAATTCAAGAACACTGGCCTCGATCTTTATCTGGATGAGATGGGAATCACTCATGAATTCTCAGCCCCGTATACACCTTAGCAAAATGGGATCGTTGAGCGCAAGAACAGAACTCTAATTGAGATGGCTCGAACGATGCTCGATGAATACAAAACACCAAGAAGATTCTGTCCCGAAGCTATTGATGCTGCATGCCATATCATCAACCGTGTTTATCTTCACAAGCTTCTGAAGAAAACACCCTATGAACTCCTCACTGGAAAGAAGCCAAATGTAAGCTACTTCAGAGTATTTGGAGCTAAGCGCTGGATCAAGGATCCGCATCATAAGTCAAAGTTTGCACCCAAAGCTCATGAAGGCTTCATGCTCGGATATGGAAAGTACTCACACTCCTACAGAGTCTTCAACATTTTTCTCTATAAAACTGTTGAAACTATGGATGTGCGGTTTGATGAGACAAATGGTTCACAAAGAGAGTCCCTACCAAATGTGCTAGATGAAGCTTCACCAAATGAATCTATCAAGCTAATGGGAACTGGTGAGCTCATGCCTTCTGAAGCACAACCTGATGAGGAACTCATCATATCTGCTCCAAATCAACCTGATGACAATGCTCAGCCTGAAGACAACACTCCTGATGAAGACAATGTACAGGAAGAGCAAAATCTTCGTCCAGCTCATCCTCGTGTTGCAAATGAAGTACAAATTGAGAAGATAATTGATAGAATAAATGCTCCTGGTCCACTCACTCGCTCAAGAGCAGCACAGCTTGCAAATTTCTGTGGGCACTTTGCTTTTGTCTCAATATCTGAACCCAAGAAAGTTGCTGAAGCTTTTATGGAGCCTGAATGGATTCAAGCAATGCAAGAAGAGCTTCAACAGTTTGAGCTGAACAATGTGTGGGAACTTGTCAAGCGTACTGATCCTCGAAAGCACAACATAATAGGCACAAAATGGATCTATCGCAAGAAGCAAGATGAGCATGGTCAAGTGGTCAGAAACAAAGCTCGTCTCGTTGCTCAAGGATACACTCAAGTTGAAGGGATTGACTTCGATGAAACATTTGCTCCTGTGGCTAGGCTTGAAGCTATTCGTATACCGCTAGCTTATACAAATCATCACAACATACTTCTATATCAAATGGATGTAAAAAGTGCCTTTCTCAATGGAAGAATTGAATAAGAAGTGTATGTTGCACAACCACCTGGCTTTGAAGACCCAAAACGTCCTGATATGGTATACAAGCTCAACAAGGCACTGTATGGCCTCAAACAAGCGCCTCATGCTTGGTATGACACTCTCAAAGACTTCCTGAAGAGCAAAGGCTTCAAACCTGGGTCCCTAGACCCCACACTCTTCACGAAGACATATGATGATGAGCTATTTGTCTGCCAAATCTATGTGGATGACATTATCTTCGGCTACACGGACAAGAAATACAGCGATGAGTTTGGTCACATGATGCAAGAGCAATATCAAATGTCCATGATGGGTGAGCTGATGTTCTTCCTTGGTCTTCAAATTTGTCAGCAAAGCAACGGCATCTTCATATCTCAAGAGAAGTACCTTAAAGACTGCCTGAAGAAGTTTGGAATGCAAGACTGCTAAGGGTACTCGACGCCAATGCCTGCTAAACATCATCTGGGTCCCGACGCCAATGGTAAAGAGTTTGATCAACAGGTATACCGCTCCATGATTGGTTCTTATTTTATTTATGTGCATCTAGGCCAGATATTATGCTTAGTGTTTGCATGTGTGCTCGATATCAAGCGGCACCAAAGGAGTCGTATCACTTAGCTGTGAAGCGAATACTTCGATATTTGGCTTACACCCCAACACTAGGATTATGGTATCCAAAGGGCTCAGAGTTTGATCTAGTAGGATTTTCAGATGCTGATTATGCTGGTGACAAAGTTGATCGCAAGTCCACATCAGGCACATGTCACTTTCTAGGAAGATCATTTGTCTGTTGGTCTTCAAAGAAGCAGAATTGTGTATCACTCTCCACTGCTGAATCTGAATACATTGCTGCTGGATCTTGCTGCGCTCAGCTTCTCTGGATGAAGCAAACACTCAAGGACTATGGAATCCATCTGAAGCATGTGCCACTCTACTGTGATAATGAAAGCGCCATCAAGATTATCAACAACCCAGTTCAGCACTCGAAGACAAAGCACATTGAAATTCGTCATCACTTCCTCAGAGATCATGTTATAAAGAAAGATATTGATATCATACACGTCAACACTGAAGAGAAACTGGCAGATATCTTCACAAAGCCCTTGGATGAGAAAAGGTTTTGTAAGTTGCGGTGTGAGCTAAATATCTTAGAATCCTCAAATGTCCTATAATCAGGCACACATCCTAACACTTATGCATATTGATGACTTAGATGTGCAACACACGAAGTAAAGTATATCTTCAATCAATGAAGACTTACATTCTAAGTATAAATACATTAACATTGAATTTGACTTCGGAGCGCCACGATAATTGTGCGCCGTGTCTGGGTCTAATACTTCCTATGCGGTGGGTAACGCCACCACCAAGTTCTTGTTGAAGTGTTTCTCATGGCGTTACATTTGCAAAGTCTTCGCACTTGGTTTGTCTTCACATATATATATATACATATATATATATAT
>LR738715.1:414442053-414465240 GCA_902687465.1 Secale cereale
TATAATTGTGTTCTGTCCTCAACAGCATTCACTTATAGCTATGTCTTCGTATTTGAATCTTTTGGACTAAGTGAATGTGATCGGACCCTAACCTCTCTATGCTTTCTCATCTCACACTCTGTCTGTCCAAATCATATGCATTCTGTTGAAACTGTCGAATATCTTCTCTGCGTCCTTGTCAGCAGAAGATACGGAGACAAACTTTAAATCTGATTTTAATGCTCCATCCGTTATGCCTGAAACCCAGAGAAGCCGGAACGACCACTCCGACAGTCGTGGTGTACGTGGGATCGTGGGACAACTCCCAATGCATTACATGACCACCACGTGTCACTCGCATGTGAACCGTCAGGGGCACCTGGGTAATTACGCTATGCCGTCTCCCATGCCTATAAATGCACGTGCCATCACGGTCAAAAGTTTCTTTTACCACCTCTCCACCTCGACCAACCCTAGCGCCTCCGCTAGCTTTCGATGACGCCGGCGACGAAGCGCTTCGCTGCCGCAACTTTGTCGACGCCGTCCTCACGCCGGCCGCGGACATATTCTACTCCACCGTCGCCGTAGCTGTCCTCCGTCGCCAAGTAATGGCACGGAAGACCGAACTGCTGGGCATCCAACTCCTCTCCGTCTAAGCAGTTCATCGTGTGGTAAATAAAACTTTCTTTTTACCATCTTCTAGATCCATAAAGATTCATCTACTTTACCACAAGAGGTTTCTGCCTACTTAGATATATAGATATCCTTTCTGCATCTCATATCTTGCCTAGTACATTCACATATGCTTCAACTATAGTTAGATTCCTCACTTGTACTTATTCGTGGATTCGTACAAATCTCGAACCAACTCCCATGAGTGAATGTCTTCGCACTATGAGGTCAAAGTCTTCAAAACTGTTTTAATCTTCAAAACTTCTGAGAATGCATATGACCTCTTCCCCTTCCCTCGCATCTCTAATGTTGTCACAGGTACATGTCCGTGGGAGAATCCCTTGGTTCTCATAGTCTGCATTCATTTGCAGAGTTTTTGCAGCGTCACATTCATTCCCCTGAAGACAGTTCCTGTCTGACCAGCAGACCGAAGCATTTGCCTGTTTTGAAGCCATTAAATTTGAAGCCCTTCAGGTTGAAGCAAATGGCAACTGACAAGACAGTAAGAAAGGGTGGCAGACAACGCCGTGGCAACACCTCCATTGATTTGCCTCCTGATCTCAGTGAGATATACAAGACTAATCCAGAGGAGGATTACAATCAGAGGAAGACACGAATCCAATGGATTCGAAGATACTGGGCTGAACAGTGGTTTAAGTACCGGTTCGTGACCCAAGAGTATGCTGAGAAGAACGCCAAGCATCCATGGGGAGATATCACTTATAAAAATCTTCTCCCCAAGACTCGTGCTGAAGCCATTGCTCAAGGCTTCTATCCTTGCATGGTCAGAGGGCCTCAGCCTGCTGATGCTGATCCAAGCTCTCTGCTCTGGTGTTGCGACGACAATCTATTCAAGCGAAATCTTCAATTCGCCAAGAACTCGGCCAAAGAGAACAAGAAGCTTTGGGGATTAGACTTCAATCCTGGTCCCTCTGCGCCCCGCGCTGATGGCACGCGCGAAGCTGAACCGAATCTGGTTGGGCCCTTCTACAACCTAGAGGGCCTCATCAGTCACATAAGGGTTCAAGGGGCGGATGTGGATCAGCCTAAAGCAGACGCTGATTCTGAAGAAGCACCTGCAACACCGAAGCCCCAGAAGAAGAAATCAAAGGCTTCAAAGACTACTCCACCAAGGGCTTCTAGAGTGAAGCCTTTGGCCACTGCTCCACCTGCACCAAGTGTGCAATCTGAGGAACACTCTCGTGTCTCCAAGAGTAGAGAGCTGAAGAGGAAGCCATCACGCAACCCCAGTCCAGCTCTCAGTCCTGATGCAGTACTGAAGACTGCCAATGATGCCCTTAATCTCTCAAGTGATGAAGATCTTGGTGATGATGCTCTAGAGCTATTGATCAAGAGAAAGCAAGATGCTAAAATCTTCAATGATTTGCCGCTCTTTGACGTTGAAGTGCTCAATAACTTCATTGATGAATGGTTTGACACACCCAATCCGAGCTTCGACGATCTTCAACTCCCAGTTGACCTCAGCGTCTCCTTCCATGGCGCCATTGCTTCTGAGCTGGCTCTGGCTCAAAGAATTGTTGAGCTGAAGCAAAAGATAGATTATGAAAAAGCTCAGTTCAAGAAGCATGTGGACAAGCTCAGCGTGCAAGAAATTCAGAACTTCAAGGTTATGATGCACGAGCTCAAGGAAGCCTTTCGTCAGCGGCGTGATGAAGCCAAAGGTTCTCGAGAGTGAATCAAGGACTTGGCTGCCAAATGCGTTCAAGCATTCAATGAAGCTGAAAAGCACAAGCACTTGGCCGTCCTGGTATTGATCCACGGATGGCTGCCAAGAAGAAGAAGAAGCAACCTGTGCCTGAAGCTGAAGAATCTGAGCAGGAAATGCCTCGCATAGTCTTCCCTGCTAGCATGACTGGCACGAAGCCTAAAGCAACCCCAACCGCTTCAAATCTCAAGAAGACTAAGGTGGCTGAAGCCGAAGCTCGCAAGCGTAAGCAATCTACTGATGAAGCTCCACCCACCAAGAAGCGCAAGACCAAGAAGGATAAGGCTGCTTCCAAAGAGCCTATCTTTGTCGAGCCAATCTCAGTTGCTCGCCCTGCATCTGCCCAGAGAGAACGAAGACTGACTGTTCATGAGCCTGCTCCCATAGAGGCTGAAGACATTCCAGCTGTTGACCCCACCGTAGCTGAAGACATTGGTCCTCAAGACAATGTTGAAGATGATGAAGTCCTTCCTCAGATCGAATGCAACATTGAATCTTCGCCTGTTCTTACGAACAGTGAACACATCAGCATTGGTCGTCCATTGACGCCAATTGCTCAGGATGACTCGTGTGCTGATCACCCACAGGATACACAAGCCACTCCCCAGCAAACTCAAGACACCAGTACGGTGCTTGAAGATGAAGACTTTGAGGCCCAACAACCTCCATCTCCTCAGGCGTCGCCAGCTTTTCGCAGGCTTTGCAAAGGACCAAGGCCTCAAGTCGCTGCCCCAAGTGTTCCAGAAGGAGTAGAGCAACCATCTGCACCTGATGCTGCTCCTACTGGGAACCCCTCAGAATCTGAAGCCAAAGCGGCTTAAGATATTCCGGCTGCATCAGCCGAAGAAGAACCACCCCAACAAGAAGAAGAACAACCCCAAGTTGAAGAAGAAAGTACTGCCGCACCCCCTGTTCTCGAGGAGAACGTTTCCGACCCTCCAGCTCCTGAAGTGGAGGCAACAAATTCAGAGGCTGCCACCACCAACACTGAAGCCAATGACGTGGTCATGGCCGAAGCCAATGTGGTACATGAAGACACTGTGGCGCCTGAAGTAACTACGCCTGAAGTGACTGCTCCTGAAGCCAGTGCTGCACCTGACGCCAATGCTGCACCTGACGCCAATCTGCAGCTTGAAGATAATGCCTCTGCTCCTGTTCCGCCTCCACGGCCCCATACCATTGAGCAAGCATACAACAAGGATGATCAGCTTGTTACTGTCCGGTGGCCCATTCTGATTCCGCCACCTACAACTGAACCGCGTGCTGCTGGTCCTCAGTTTGATCATCATGTTTCTCACAGGCCCCAAGTTCAGAAGCCTAAGCTAAGACTGCCAAGGTTTCCAGGTATTGCAACCTCTTCAGGGTCATTCAATGCCAATAGCTTCACTGCGCACAACACCTTCTTTGACAGCGCCAAGAACCCATATTCCAAGCCAAGAATATCATCAGATAGGTTCTGGAGCCATCAGCAGCGCAACTACTACTCACGAGTACTCTATGATCAAGGGCGCATTTTCCCTCATATGCGTCTTGACACTGAAGCTATTGCTGGTCTGCCCTGCTTGGAGGAAGCTCTTGACTGCTTCCGTGATGCTGGCCTACTCAATTTTGTCACAGATAAAGAGCATTGGAATGAAGAGCTGCTTCTGCAATTCTATGCAACACTCCACATCCGAGGCTACAACAGGGATCCGAAGACATGGGTCCTTGAGTGGATGACAGGCAATGTGCATCATGAAGCTAAATCCTTTGATCTCATTGAGCTTACTGGCCTGCCCACTCTAGGAGATCTATATGAACCTGGTTGTCAACTGCACACTGAAGCATTGGAGAGTATCTTTCAGAAGCGTCAGCCAAACACGAGCCAAATGCTCAGCATGATGAAGCCTCTGCCAAGTGATGCTGAATATCCTAAGGAACTCTTTGTTGAAGACTTAGAGTACATGCCGCGCACCATCTATCATATCATCAGGCGTACTCTATGGCCAATAAAAGGACATTCTTCATCAGCCAAGCTTGAAGGCACTATGAAGACTTTGGTCTTCTATATCTTCAATGGCATCAGCTTCAATGCTCAAGATTTCTTCATTCGGCAAATGGCTATGTCTGGAGCTGATCTATTTGGTCTAAAATTTTATGCCCCTTGGATAATGCGCCTCATCAAGTTGCATTCAGCTGTCACCTATCAGCCCTCTGCTCGCAACCATCAGATTTTCTTGCCTGAGGTTGATATGTCAGCTGAAGCCATCTACCAAAAGCCTGCTAAAGAGCCAGTTAGTCTTCACAACGCTGATCATCAAAGCTTCACTCAGTAGATTGAAGGGGTTCCAGCAGTCTCACGTGTTTATCCTCTGGCTGGTCGTACTCGTCTACCTCGACACACTAAAACTGAAGCCACTGAAAGCACCATCGCTCAAAGGCCTCAGAAGAGATCTCGTGTCCTGAATAACCGAGAACTTCTGGTAGCCCTTCATCAGAAACAGGACAAGCATCACCTCTGGTTAAAGCGTCAGATGCAAAGCCTCTTGGTGGATGTCAATCGCATTCGCAATCTTGCCACCAAGAATGCTTTTGTTGCTCATGAAACATGTCGGAGGTCTTGGAAGAGTTTGACCTTGCTGAGTGCTGAAGCAGATCTTCAAGACGATGGATTCACTAAGAGATTCAAGTTCGACAACACTCCTCCAAGGACTGCTGTTATGCATCGCACTCTATCTCTTGAAGATTCTGAATACTCCTCCTCCGCTGCAACAATTGACGCCAGGGTGATTGACGATCAAGATGATGCTACTTCACCGCCTCCTACTTCAGCGCGCATCGACACTGCACCAACCACTTTTGCACGGCCAAACAACAACACTGAC
Source organism: Secale cereale (assembly GCA_902687465.1). Lineage (NCBI taxonomy): Eukaryota > Viridiplantae > Streptophyta > Magnoliopsida > Poales > Poaceae > Secale > Secale cereale. Next base: position 414,447,295 of record LR738715.1, read on the forward strand.
CCTGCATCCTCTTCTGCTCCAACTGGGAACGAGTAGAGGCTCTATGTCTTCAATCCTTTTTGGCCCTTACTGACAAAAGGGGGAGAAGCATATGAGTTGATAGTCTTCAAGCGGGTCCATATGGGCGGGTGCTTTATAATTTGCCTAGTGTTTACAACTCTCGTTTTGCTACATTTGGTTCTTTGAGTTGTAACACTTAAACTGATGGTCGTCTGCTATGTTTTTATGCTACTCTGTAATGCGGTCATAAATTCCGCATCTGCTACCTTATATTCCGCACTTAGTCATTATTGCAGACGTCCATTTTTCATTATGCATGTCATTATCTTCGACATATCAATTATGCATGATGAATTGTCTTCATAAGTTGAAGAGGATCTCCACAAGTACAACCTGCCATGTGCATTTGCATTCAAAGGCAAATCAACTATATGCACATCTTCAGGGCGAGCCTTTCGCTGCTTACGAAGACAATACCTTTATCCTTCACAATTCCACATATCTTTATCCCCGTTGAAAACTTCAACTAGTTTGTCATCAATCACCAAAAAGGGGGAGATTGTAAGTGCATCTAGTGCCACCCCTAGTGGTTTTGGAGTATTGACGACAAACCTGGTTGAGGGACTAATGTGTTTGTGAGAATTGCAGGATAACACAGGTAGTAGTCCCTCATTGATTTGGTTAACCTACCGGAGATGACCCCTAAAAATGTATGAAGACATTGATATCAGTGGTGGTATATGAAGATAATCATATTGAAGACTATGACATGAGAACACATTGTGTGAAGACTATGGAGAGCGAAGACATAGATGTTTCGCCATTTCCTTTTCTTCTTTGTTGAGTCATAGGAACCACCGTACTATTAAGTGGGGTCCAAGTGAACTAAGTCAGAGTGACTGAAGTGATGCTCAACCAAATCCTATGTCTTCGAGCGAAGACTATGAGAGCAAATCTTATCCAGAGGCGGATGAGTCAGCTTTACTTGGAGCTCAAGTACAGTTGTCGTGTGTGTTTGAAATCTGACCGTTGGAACACGTGTTAGTTCCTTAGTGACTCAGGGTCACTTCAGACAAATCAGGTCGGGTTGCCCAGTGGCTATAAATAGCCCACCCCCTTCACCATAAATTGGTGGCTGCTCAGAGTTATTGCACGGCTTTTGTCGTTTGAGAGCAACCCACCTCCGAAGCATTTGAGAGAGAAATCCTTGCGAGGACAAAGCCCAAACACCCAGAGCCAAAGAGTGTTAGGCATCACTTAAGTCTTTCTGTCTGGGTGACCTGAAGACTTATTACACTTGAGGATTGTGTTTCCTCTAGCCGGTTAGGTGTCGCGTTCTGAGCATGCAAGAGTCATTGTGGATCGCCGGTGAACGAAGTCTGTGAAGGTTTGGAAGTCTACCTTGAAGACTTACCAGAGTGATTGGGCGAGGACTGGGTGTCCTTAGCTCAAGGGGAACAAGGTGAAGACGCGGTCTTCTGAGTTAAATCTCAGCCTCCCTAACCAGACGTACAGTTGTCACAGCAACTGGAACTGGTCTAACAAATCACTGTCTTCCCCGAGCTACTGGTTCTATCCTTTCCTTTCCTTCCCTTTACTTACTGCTCTATGTTGTGAAGACATTGCATGCTTGCCTTATCTGATTGTCTTCACTGAGTATCTACTTGTTGTGATTGGCTTCATTCCTTCTTCCTTTATGATCACTACTGCCTAGTTGCTATTAGTCTTCATGCTTTCACTTCATTGAATACATGACTATGGCTAATCTAGTGTAGTCCACTTTCCGCTGCATACTAATAGGCTTGAGCTTATCGTTAGTCTTGGAAACTACCATGTTTTGAAGCATTTCATAAAAATCGCCTATTCACCCCCCTCTAGTCGATATACTGCACTTTCAGCTACCTCGAGGATTCTTAATTAATAACCCTAGGCCAGTGCTCCTCATGAGTGTTGGTCCAAACTAGAGCCACTTGCGGTGCCACCTAGTTACTAGGGTCTTTGATTGCTGTACGTAGTGCTCACCCGATTGTGGTCTGAGACGAGATACGCGCGGCTCCTATCGGGGTGTCGCCGCGTCGGAGGTCTTGATGGACTTGTTTTGCCATCGTCGAAATATCTTATGCACCAGGATTCCGAGCCTGATATGGTTGTCCCTAAGATAAGAGGTTTTACCTCTGTTGACCGTGAAAGCTTGTGATAGGCTAAGTTGGGACACCCCTGCAGGATTATGATCTTTCGAAAGCCTGCCCGCGGTTATGTGGTGGATTGGAGTTTGTTAATATCCGGTTGTAGAAAACTTGACACAAAAAGTAAAAAAAAATACACTACCGTGTGAGTAGTCGTGATGGTCTCTTTTCAAGGGAGTTCGAGAAGAGAACACGGCTGGGTTATGAATGACTCGTAGGTAGACAGGATCACCTAGTGATCATGACTAGTTCACGATCGTTGGCTTTGATTTCTCTTCTCGCTCTAAAAGTTTGTAAGCTAGCCACCTCGTCTATGCTTAGTGCTTGCTGCAACCCACTTTATACCTTCTCCTCACCCAAAGGCTTTGATAGTTTTGATACCCGGGAATGGGATTGCTGAGTCCTCGTGACTCACGGTTTACTACACAAACAGGTGCAGGTACAACTGTGTTCAATGCAGGTGATGGCCAGGAGCTCCAATTGGAGTTCGATAAAGAGCGTGGGCGTATGTACGTGACATACCCCGATGATCACTAATGGTTCCTACTAGGGCCAATCGGGTGGTTATCTTCTTTTCATTTGGTTCCATCTGTAGTCGGACTATGTGTGTACTCTGGATGAATGTATGAATAATTTGATTATTGTGTGATGTGGCGATTGTAAGCCAACTACTTACTTCCTTGTTCATTACATGGGAATGTGTGAAGATGACCCTTCTTGCGACCATACCAAAATGCGGTTATGCCTCTAAGTCGTCACTCGACACGTAGGAGATATAGCCGCATCTTGGGCGTTACAAGTTATTAATCAGAGCCTTCCCGACCTAGGAGCCCCTGCTTGATCGAACCGCTGCCGATGTTGAGTCTAGAAACAAAACTTTTTTGAGTCTTAGGATTATATATATCAAAGAGTAGGAATTCTTTTACTCCTTATCCCCTTCATCGCTCCAGTGAGGACTCATGAAGTAGATGTTTTGACTTCCCTATCATCTTTTCACAAAAAATTAGGATCACACAGGTATTGCCGGGATCATTCCGATATTGTTGTGACGAGAATTCTATCCTGGTGCCTCCCTTATGTTTGGATTGGACCCGGGGAGTTGAGCTCTGAGGTCTTGTCATCACAATTGTATCATTGCAGTTCCGGAATACCAGAGGTGGCCGACATCAAAAACCCTTCTATGCGTATCTTGTGGTGAGATAACCCCGACGTCACCCAATACTGAGGGGATAGTTCGGGAGTATTGCCACAGCTAGTATAGCGGATGCTTGTCGAAGATCTGAGGTACACGGTTTCCGAAGGTGCCTGGTTATGTGTTGACGGATGGATACGACTGGATGTAGGGATTGCTAGTTGGTTGAGATATTTGTGCTTCCCCTGTATCCCCAACGCCAGATTGCATAACCAGAAAGTTTAGGGAATTAGTAGGTGGGAATTCAAGTAGCTCTAGGTAATCTTCCAACGAATACATGATATGAGGTTGGGGTTCAACGTCTAGTGATTCGCTTGTCACGGTCGATTTTACACTGGTTACGTTGCGTCTTAACAAATCCTTGGCTATGCTGATTCAGGGATGCAATGTCCTTTGTAACGTCGTGCCCGAGGGGCCTCATCACGAAAACTTTGGACGAAATCTCTATCATATGTTTGTTTCGGCTTATTCTACAAGCCAAATCCTTTGATTTGTTTTGAGTTGTGGTATTCTTGTTGCTTCGACTTCAAGTGTTGATTCCATACCTTTCCTAAGCGGTGTTCTCATATTTCTTTGGGAGAGCCAATCCTTCTTGATCATCGAGATTATTATGTTAAATTCTTTTCAACCGGCGTGCTTCTTTTCAAGTTAACCCGATCCTTTCAATATGTGCAAGATCAATTCTTGGTTATTCTCAATGGTGTCCGTTTAGTTCGTCACATCCTGCCTTTGTTTTCCCCACCCTCCCACCCTTTTTCTTCAAGGAGTCTGGAAACTCGAATCAAGTATTCTTTTATTCATGCAAAGTCTCTTCATCCTTATCTTTCAAGTTTTCATCCGGTGATTTCTCATGAAGATGCTCAGGAAGCTTCAAGTTCATCATTCTCCGTTCTCGTTTCTTCTCTGATGGACTAAATTCAAACTTCAGTGTTGATCATATCTCTTGCTCTTGTTTCACATGTTTTCCCGTGTTGGAATTTCTTATCCAAGGCTCTCTTATTTATTCGCACCTCTCTATTCATATCCGGAGCGTTGAAGATATCTCAGAAGACGTGCATTTCCATTCCTAATTCGTTCAAGCTATTTCGAGGTTGTCATCTCATTCAAGGCATTTAATTCAACCGGCACAATATCTCTTTCAAGCAATCTTTTTAAACGGTGTTTCTTTTGAGTTGGCCCTAACCCACAGGTCTTTTCCTAGGATCTTACCCGACTCTTCTAATTTTTTTGGAATTATTCCCGAATTCTTTTCAAGTGTGACCTAAGAATGGATTCCATTAGTCACATGCCTTCTCCAAGATCGCATTCAAATTATTTTCATGATTGGTTCAACTTTTCCTCTTTTCATTCTTCTGGCGTATCTCACGAATTCTTCATGGTGGTTCTCATCGTCTTTCTGAGCATTTGAAGACCGGACAAGAGTTTCTCGTAAATATTGGCCCGTTCTCTTGACGATTCATGGTTCTTGCTTCATGCCATTATCATAATTGTTGTCAATTGTGAGAATCCTTTTCATAACCATCTAAAGCATTTCAGAGCTATTTTCATTTTGATTCCACATATACCATAATCTCAAATATTTATTTGTTCTCATCATTCATCGCCCGTTCTCTAATTCTCCTAAATTATTGTTTCTTCATTCATCTCCAAATTCTTCAGGTGCATTGTGTCAAGTATCCTCTAGTCAGCTCGTGATCTCTTCGTTCTTGTATATCTAATTTTCCTAAAGTATCTTTTTCCTTTTTCTAATTCTTTTGGGCAATTTGTTCTCTTTTTATTCATTATTTACAATTCTTACGGTGGTTCGTTCAAGATTCATTTTTCCTTTGTCATCATATCAATTCATTCGTTCTTTCCGAAATCCTACCAGTGGTTCATCGAAGATTTTCCAAGTTTACGCTATATTTCTCCTCAATCCTTGCAAGAAGAGAAGTAGTATGCCAAATCCATTGGTTGTCATCAATTTAAATTGGTGAAGGATATGCATAACATAATTCTTATTCTTGTTTCATCCAAGTGATTAATTCCTTCGTTCGGAGTTTGTTCAGGAGGAATAAATTCTCGGATTCAAGTTGTTCTTCTTTCTTTCCGAAGCTCCAAGTTATTCCAATTATATCAATTGAAAGCTCCATCTAATCATTGCAGGGCTTCAATCTTAATCTTTTCATCCTTCACTTCTCGTCCTTTTCTTATCAGAGTTCTTCATGGTGGTTCATGATACGTCTCCAATGTATCTATAATTTTTGATTGTTCCATGCTATTATATTATCTGTTCTGCATGTTTAATGGGATTTATTATACACTTTTATATTATTTTTGGGACTAACCTACTAACCCAAGGCCTAGTGCAAATTGCTGATTTTTTTGCCTATTTCAGTGTTTCGTAGAAAAGGAATATCAAACAGAGTCCAAACGGAATGAAACCTTCGGGAGAGTTATTTTTGGAATAATATCAACACAGAAGACTTGGAGTACACGCCAGGAAGCGAATGAGGTGGCCATGAGGGCAGGGGCGCGCCTAGGGGGTAGGCGCGCCCCCCACCCTCGTGGGCCCCTCGTGGCTCCCCTGACGTGCCTCTGCCTCCTATATATACCTACGTACCCTGAAACCATCGGGGAGTACCACGAAACCCTAAATCCACCACCGCAACCTTATGTATCCCATCTTGGGGCCTGTTCCGGAGCTCCACCGGAGGGGGCATCAATCACGGAGGGCTTCTACATCAACACCATAGCCTCTCTGATGAGTTGTGAGTAGTTTACCACAGACCTTCGGGTCCATAGTTGTTAGCTAGATGGCTTCTTCTCTCTCTTTGGATCTCAATACAAAGTTCTCCTCGATCTTCGTGGAGATCTATTCGATGTAATTCTTTTTGCGGTGTGTTTGTCGAGATCCGATGAATTGTGGGTTTATGATCAAGATTATCTATGAGAAATATTTGATTCTTTTCTGAAATCTTTTATGTATGATTATAATATCCTTAAAAGTCTCTTCGAATTATCGGTTTGGTTTGGCCTACTAGATCTATAGTTCTTGCAATGGGAGAAGTGCTTGGCTTTGGGTTCATTATTGCGGTGTCCTTTCCCAGTGACAACAAGGGAACAAGGCACGTATTGTATTGTTGCTATCGAGGATAAAAAGATGGGGTTTATATCATATTGCTTGAGTTTATCCCTCTACATCATGTCATCTTGCTTAAGGCGTTAATCTATTCTTATGAACTTAATACTCTAGATGCATGCTGGATAGCGGTCGATGTGTGGAGTAATAGTAGTAGATGCAGAATCGTTCCGGTCTACTTGTCACGGACATGATGTCTATATACGATGATCATGCCTAGATATTCTCATAACTATGCGCTTTTCTATCAATTGCTCGATAGTAATTCGTTCACCCACCGTAGAAATCTGCTATCATGAGAGAAGCCACTAGTGAAACCTATGGCCCCCGGGTCTATCTTCATCATATTAATCTTCCATAAACTATTTATCTTTACTTTACTTTTGTTTTGCAATATTTACATTCAATCTTCGTATCAAAAATACCAAAAATATTATCTTATCATCTTTATCATATCTCACTTCTGCAAGAGCCCGAGATGGGATTGCCAACCCCTTTATCGCGTTGGTTGCAAGGTTCTTATTTGTTTGTGTAGGTACGAGGGACACGCACGTGGTCTCCTACTGGATTGATACCTGGGTTCTCAAAAACGGAGGGAAATACTTATGCTACTGTGCTGCATCACCCTTTCCTCTTCGAGGGAAAACAACGCAAGCTCGAGAAGTAGCAAGAAGAATTTTTGGCGCCGTTGCCGGGGAGATCTACACAAAAGTCATATACCAAGTACCTATCACAAACACTTATCCCTCGCATTACATTATTTGCCATTAGCCTCTCGTTTTCCTCTCCCTCACTTCACCCTTTCCATTTTATTCGCCCTTTTTCCTTTCGCTTGCTTGTGTGTTGGATTGCTTGCTTGTCACTATGGCTCAAGACAATACCAAATTGTGTGACTTCTCCAATACCAAAAATAATGATTTTATTAGCACTCCGATTGCTCCTATTATAGATGCTGAATCTTGTGAGATCAATGCTGCTTTGTTGAATCTTGTCATGAAAGATCAATTCTCTGACCTTCCTAGTGAAGATGCCGCTACCCATCTACACAAGTTTGTTGATTTGTGCGATATGCAAAAGAAGAGAGATACGGATAATGATATTGTCAAATTGAAGCTATTTCCGTCTTCGCTTAGAGATCTTGCTAAAACTTGGTTCTCTTTTTGCCCAGAAATAGTATTGATTCATGGAATAAGTGCAAAGATGCCTTTATCTCTAAGTATTTTCCTCCCGCAAAGATTATCTCTCTTAGAAACGGTATCATGAATTTTAAGCAACTAGATCATGAGCATGTTGCACAGGCTTGGGGAGAATGAAATTAATGATATGTAATTGCCCTACTCATGGTTTGAACTTATGGATGAATATACAAAACTTTTATGATGGCTTAAATTTTGCTTCTAGAAATCTTTTAGATTCGGCCGCGGGGGGTACTTTCATGGAAATCACTTTAGGAGAAGCTACTAAACTCCTAGATAATATTATGGTTAATTACTCTCAACGGCACACCAAAAGATCTACTAGTAAAAAACTACATGCTATTGAAGAGATTAGTGTTTTGAGTGGAAAGATGGATGAACTTATGAAATTATTTGCTACTAAGAGTGCTTCTTGTGATCCTAATGATATGCCTTTGCCCACGTTGATTGAGAATAATAATGAATCTTTGGATGTGAATTTAATTTGTAGGAATAATTTTGGTAACAATGCATAGAGAGGAAACTTTAATTCTAGGCCTTTCCCTAGTAATTCCTCTAATAATTATGGTAATTCCTACAACAACTCTTATGGAAATTTTAATAAGATTCCCTCTGAATTTGAGACTAGTGTTACCGAGTTTATGAATTCGCAAAATAATTTCAATGCTTTCTTGAAGAAAAATTGCTTAAGATTGACGAGTTGGCTAGGAACGTGGATAGAAATTCCCTTGATGTTGATTCTTTGAAACTTAGATCTATTCCACCTAAGCATGATATCAATGAGTCTCTCAAAGCCATGATAATTTCCATTGATGAGTGCAAAGAAAGAACCGCTAGGATGCGTGCTAAAAGAGATTGCTTTGTGAAAGTGTGTTCTTCTAGTTTGCATGATAATAAAGATGAAGATCCTAAAGTGATTGATGTGTCTCCTATTAAATCCTTGTTTTCTAGTATGAATCTTGATAAAGATGGGACTGGAGATGAGTCAACTTTAGTTAAAAGGCGACCCAATGATTCAGAGTTTTTAGATCTTGATACTAAAACTGTTAAAAGTGGGATTGAAGAGGTCAAAACTTTACATAGCAATGAACCCACTATTTTGGATTTCAAGGGATTTAATTATGATAATTGCTCTTTAATAGATTGTATTTCCTTGTTGCAATCTGTGCTAAATTATCCTCATGCTTATAGTCAAAATAAAGCTTTTACCAAACACATAGTTGATGCTTTAATGCAATTTTATGAAGAAAAACTTGAATTAGAAGTTTCTATCCCTAGAAAACTTTACGATGAGTGGGAACCTACTATTAAAATTAAGATTAAAGATCATGAATGCTATGCTTTGTGTGATTTGGGTGCTAGTGTTTCCACAATTCCAAAAACTTTGTGTGATATGTTAGGTTTCCATGAACTGGATGATTATTCTTTAAATTTGCACCTTGCGGATTCTACCATTAAGAAACCTATGGGAAGGATTAATGATGTTCTTATTGTTTCAAATAGTAATTATGTGCCCATAGATTTCATCGTTCTTGATATAGATTGCAATCCTACTTGTCCTATTATTCTTGGTAGACCTTTTCTTAGAACGATTGGTGCAATTATTGATATTAAGGAAGGAAACATTAGATTCCAATTTCCGTTAAGGAAAGACATGTAACACTTTCCTAGAAATAAAATTAAAATACCTTATGAATCTATTATGATAGCCACTTACGGATTGCCTACCAAAGATGGCGATACCTAGATCTATTCTTGTATCATGCCCAACTAGGGGCGTTAAACGATAGCGCTTGTTGGGAGGGAACCCAATTTTATTTTCTTTGCTTTTACTTCTATTTAGTAATAAACAATTCATCTAGCTTCTGGGTAGATGTGGTTTTGTGTTTTAACTAGTGTTTGTGCCAAGTAGAACCTTTGGGAAGACTTGGCTGAAGTCTTTGCGATTTTGCTGTAAAAAACAGAAACTTTTGCGCTCACTAGATTAGCTGCCATTTTTTACTGGAGAGTGCTTTTAAGTTGATTCTTTTTGCAGATGATTAATAGACAAATTCGTCACGTCCGACAATTTATTTCGAAAAAAATAGAGTTATAGAAGTATTCGAAAGTTACAGATTGCTACAGACTATTTTGTTTTTGAAAGATTCTGTTTTTCGTGTGTTGTTTGCTTATTTTGATGAATCTATGAGTAGTATCGGGGGGTATGAATCATAGAGAAGTTGGAATACAGTAGGTTTAACACCAATATAAACAAAGAATGAGTTCATTACAGTACCTTAAAGTGGTGGTTTGTTTTCTTATACTAACGGAGCTCATGAGATTTTTGCTAAGTTTTGTGTTGTGAAGTTTTCAAGTTTTGGGTAAGGATTTGATGGACTATGGAACAAAGAGTGGCAAGAGCCTAAGCTTGGGGATGCCCAAGGACCCCAAGGTAAAATTCAAGGACAACTAAAAGCCTAAGCTTGGGGATTCCCGGGAAGGCATCCCCTCTTTCGTCTTCGTCTATTGGTAACTTTACTTGAGCCTATATTTTTATTCACCACATGATATGTGTTTTGCTTGGAGCATCATGTATGATTTGGGTCTTTGCTTTTTAGTTTACCACAATCATCCTTGCTGGACACACCTTTTGAGAGAGATACAAATGAGTCAGAATTTATTAGAATACTCTATGTTCTTCACTTATGTCGGTGTACAAAAGTAGGGGCACTCTTTTATACCCCTTACTTGTGCACATGCAGTCAGAGCCACGCCTGCAAACACACATAGCAGAGCAGAGGAGGGAAGACAGAGACACAAAGTTACCAGAGCAATGCCAAGACGGCGGCACAAGAAGGCCAAGCAAGAAGACAGGCTCTCCCCCGACAAGCCTCTTGCCGGGGCGGCCTACACACCCCCGGCAAGAACCCTTGCCGGGGCAACTCACCAAACGCCTCCGTTGCAGCCACCCTTTATCCTGGGAGCTCCAACATCATCAGCAGCATTGGAACCAAGGCTCGGCCAGCGCCCACGTGATGGCATGCATATCTTTTTGAAGACAAGGGTCTAGGACTCCCAAGATGAGAACTAGAAGACAAGGCAATCGCAAGGCTCCTTGCCGAGGATGCCCACGAGGCCCTGACAAGGCTCCTCGCCGAAGACACCTCGAGGCCCTGACAAGCCTCTTGCCGAGGACGCTCACGGAGGCCCCGGCAAAACCCTTGCCGAGAACAGACACAGGACCATGGCAAGCCCTTGCCGCCCCATCATCGCCCCAGCTCGGCGGACGACCCACTAGCCCAGGCAAGTACCCACGTGGCGGTACGTGGTTCCTGGTCCAGCTAGTCAAGCACCTGCGTGGTGGCATGCAGATCTTCGTGAAGACCCTACCACCACGCCATCTCAGCTGCCTGCCCCGCTGGCTTGGAAGCGCATCGCAACCAGACAGAGCAGCCATAGATGGGACGGGCCTCGTTTCCGTCCCCGATAAAGCGAGTGGACACCTAAGTACCGCATTTAATGTGTCTTGTCTCATAATGGCATGAGATAAGCCTGTGCACTGTACACCTTTCCACCTCCTGTGTGCCACTGTGGCAGACCCTTTTTGACTATAAAAGGAGGCCCGAGGCATACCGGAGAAGGATTCAGATCTTTTGAGCTAGACATGCATCATAGCTAGTTCAAGAACTCAAGAACACTCAAATACACACCAAAGCAGGACTAGGGTATTACGCATTCTCGCAGCCCGAACCTGGGTAAACGATCATTGTACTAACTCTTAGACCCACTCTTTGCACAATCTCGTGCCCGCCAACTGTAGAAGGGGTTCCAGTGATCCCATAGGTGTCGTTTCCACCGACATATTTGACGCGCCAGGTAGGGGGCGTAGTTGTGAAAATCCAGTCTAGCAGTTAGTTTAGCAGTTCTTCATCACTATTGCTCCCAAGAAGAAGATGATCACGGCGATCGGTTCGTCTGGAGCCGAACGGCCCATGCCGACGCGGGCTGGCGACGGGGTGGTCGCGGATGGAAGCCGAGGCGTGACCCGCGAACACCTGCGTCGTTCCAGTAGCCGAAGCCTAGCAAGCAGCGTCGTTCGTGCATGAGACGACGAGCAGCACGCCACCAAGTCCAAGGGCGGAGCCGGGCCCCCCGCGGGAGGCGTGGGACCCTCCAAGAGCAGCGTTGTACCGCGTACGGGCGACGCGGCGACTTCCAAGACACCCACGGTGGCACCAACGATGTGCTCCTCCCAGGTTGTGCGCGATGAGCAGCATCGCCATGCTGAGGACCCCAGGCGCCGCCGCGGAAAGAGCCATGCGCATCAGTCGCGGGATGCAGAGGATCAACATGCTAGCCGAGGCGCTGGCGAAAATGGCGTACAATTGCAGTACCGTGATCGAGCCCCTTCTAACATGGTAAGAAGTCGGAGTGCGTCACGGTCCACGTAGCTTTCACCGCCACCCACGCCGACGGAGGCCTCAGAGCGCGCGTAGTTGCTCCTCGACTTCCCTCTTCCAGCGGAGAAGCTCGACGAGTGGAGAGCTACCATCCGGAGCCTCGTCGCCGTTGCCAACAAAGACGAGCCGCGACCAGCGGGGCCCTCAGGCCGACACTCTGTCGAGCCACCGCACACAAGTGGTGGAAGGACCGGAGGCGCCGTAGCCACGGTGCATTCTCCTCCTCCTCGCCAACTACCACGAGCACCGGTCCGTCGGGACAACGCTTGTGATAACATATCCATAGCGTCGTCCGACCCACGGACCCACCATGATCAGCGCCAAGTTCTTTGGGAGCGTGCCCATGAAGACACTCCAACTACCATCGAGCGCCGACGCGAGGCACGCCACCAGTCAGATAGGCGGGCAGGGCCCAGTACGGACCACCCGACACCGGGAGGCTCTGGAGGCTTACCTTATGAGGTAGGCTGTCTAGCCTTTACCCGCGAGCTGCGGCGGTTCCAATGGCCCACTCACCGCACCTTCAAGCCTGACATCGGCGAGAAGTACAATGGCAAGACTCACCCATCAGAGGTCCTCAGCATCTACACCATCGCGATGCAGGCTGTCGGGGCACGAGACGACAAAGTGCTTGCCAATTACTTCTCGTTGGCACTTAAATCCAACATCATGTCATGGTTGATGCACTTGCCAGTAGATTCTATTTCTTCCTGGTCGGATTTGTGCCATGAGTTTGTTGGCGCCTTTACGGGAGGCCACCAGGCTCATAGCCAAGCAAGCGATTTGCATGTCATCCCCCAGAAAGAAGGTGAAACCCTGTGCAAGTACATACAGAGATTCAACCGAATGCAATACAACATCACAGCTGTTTCATCCCACCGCCATCATCAGCGCATTCCATCAGAATGTGCGCAACCGCAAAATGCATGAAGAGCTGGCGATGAATAAGGTCAAGGATGTGGCCGAACTCTATGTTCTGGCCGGCAGATGCGCTCAGACTGAAGAGGGAAGAAAGTACCCCAGCGAAGACGCCGGTGTGAAAACCGATTCCTCAGACAAAGACGCCGTCGCCCCGGCGAAGAAGGGCCGACGCCGCAACAGGAAACACAAGGTCAAGGCCGTGCTTGCCGTCGAGGATCCGACGATGCCGGCGCTGCCAAGAAAACCAAGGCTGATGACCCCGACAAGGAAATCGCCAGGTGTGTCGCCTGCCGGGCCTTGGCGGCTGCCGACAAGCCAGGACGCTCCGACAAGCAATACTGCAAGATCCACCGCACCAAAGGCCATGACCTCCAGAACTGCCGACAAGTCGAGCAGCTCGCAGAGAAGCAAAAAGCCAAATATGAAAGGCGGGACAAGGAGAAGGGCCAGGATGGTGCTGAGGGATACGGTAAGAAACGTGGCGGCCAGCCTGGCCGCCGCGTCAAAGACAACCAACAAGAAAGGCTCGCCCAGGGCTGCGACAAGAAGCGAGAACATGATGATCGTGATGAGGACGACGAGTTCGGCGAGCAAGAGTTCCAGAAATCTACGGAGGCTATGTGCATCGACGGTGGTGCCTCCCTGCACACCTCTCACCGCCAGCTCAAGAAGTGGGCGCGTGAGATCACAGCAGCGGAACCATCGTTCAATGCCCAGAAGCCGCTGAAGTGGTCCAGCACTCCTATCATCTTTGACACCGAGGACCACCCTGATCGCACAACTGCGGTCATGTGTTTGCCATAGTTGGTTTCCCCAACAATACGCAACCTCAAGGTGACGAAAATGCTGGTTGATGGCGGGGCCGGTCTGAACTTGATTTCGCCTGTCATGATTAAAAGGCTGCAAATCCCTAATGGAGACCTCGAGGAGACGGGCACGTTTCAAGGGGTCAAACCAGGGAGGAGTGAGCCCAAGGGTAAAGTCACACTGCCCGTGACATTCGGAGAGGAACTGAACTACAGGACAGAGAGAGTTGTTTTTTATGTTGCCGAGATCCCCTTGCCTTACAAGGGGATCCTCGACCGCCCGGCATTGGCCAAGTTCATGGCAGCATCACATTACGCCTACAACACACTGAAGATGTCTGGGCTGATGTCCATCATGACCGTCCCCTCCGACAAGAAGGATGCATTGATCCGCGCCGATCAGCTTTACCGGGAGGCAGTCGCACCAACTGCCGTTAAAGCACTTGCTCCTGCCGCTGAAGCCCCAGGAGGGAAGAAGACCGATAGGACCTCTCGCACCCACTCCGGAAAGCGCTCCTCTTCGAAGTGCATTGCTCCTGTCGATAACGTGCCAGAGAGCTCCACTGGCAAGAGCAAGAAATCCAGAGCTGCGCCACCAGAAACCAAGAAGGTGTCCGTCAAGGAGGATGGCACGGGAGGGGCTTTCACCATAAGCTCCGCCCTTGACAGCAAATAGGAAGACACGTTCATCACCTTCCTGCGGGTGAATGTCGACGTGTTTGCATGGCAAGCATTCGACATCCCCAGCGTTCATAGGGAGGTGATTGAGCACCATCTTGCTGTCTGCCCTCATGCGCGACCCGTCAAGCAGAAGGTCAGGAATCAAGCTCTTGAGTGACAAGAGTTCATCAGAGAGGAAACCAGAAAGTTAGAGGTGGCAGGCTTAGTGAGAGGAGTACTCCATCCAACGTGGTTGGCCAATCCGGTGGTGGTGCACAAGGCAAATGGGAAGTAGAGACTATGTATTGATTACACAAACATCAATAAAGCTTGTCCAAAGGAACCTTTCCCGTTGCCGCGCATTGACCAGATTGTAGACTCCACGATCGGATGTGACTTGTTATCATTCCTTGATGCTTACTCGGGCTACCATCAAATCTTCATGACAAGAGAAGATGAAGAGAAGACAACATTCATCACCCCATGTGGTACGTATTGTTTCATACGGATGCCTTTCGGGTTGAAGAGTGCTGGCTCAACATTCGCAAGAGCAGTCCAAATTGGGTTTGAGCCTCAGCTAAATAGGAATATGGAAGCCTATATGGATGATATAGTGGTCAAAACCAAGCACAAAGCAACGCTCGTACAAGATTTGGAAGAGACGTTCGTGAATTCGTGCAAGATCAACCTTAAGCTGAACCCTGAGAAGTGTGTCTTCGGCATTCCGTGCGGCAAGCTTCTCGGTTTGTTCATGTCACAGCGTGGAATTGAGGTGAATCCAGACAAGATCAAGGCCATCGAGCAGATTGAAAGCACTTTGACGATTCAGAGTAGAGTCTTGACGGAGTTCGTTGCGGAATGGACCTCAACGCCCGATGAAGAGATCCAGGAGACTACTCTCCCCGGCAAGGAAATGAGTCACAACTGGATTATGTACTTTGACGGGGCTTTCTCGCTGCAAGGCGCCGGTGCTGGTGTGCTGCTCGTTGCACCCACCGGAAAGCACCTCAAGTATGTGGTCCAGATGCATTTCCCGAGGGAGATATCGATGAACAACACTGCCAAGTATGAGGGACTGCTTGCTGGCCTCAGGATCGCGGCAGACCTCAGAGTCAAGAAGCTCATCGTCAGAGGTGATTCACAGCTTGTCGTCAAGAAGTTTAACAAAGATTAACAGAGCCCGTTGATGGAGGCCTACGTGGATGAAGTGAGTAAGGTGGAGGAGCGTTTTGACGGTATACAAGCAGAGCATGTTCCCCGAGCGGAGAACGACATCGCCGACTACTTGTCAAAGCGCGCCGCCCTCAAACTTCCTGTGGAACCAGGTACCTTTGTGCTTCGATTAACTCAGCCATCCGTTGAACCATCGACCGAGCAGAACAAGCGAAGGAAATCAGGCCCCGGCAAGTACTTTTCCGCCAACCCCCAGGGGTCGTCGGCAAAGATGTGGCCGGGGACGCTGAGCCTGCCATAGGGCAACAAACTCCGGCAGGGCGTCAAGCCCCGATTGTGGAGACAATTGCGCCCGTGGCAGAGGAGATGCCTTTGGTCCTTGCCGTCGATACCCAGGCTCCGGCATGGGCACAACATACCGTCCAATTCCTCCAAACCGGGAGCTTCCCGAGGAGCAGGAAGAAGAGGAGAAAGTAGCCTGTTGGTCCGCCATGTACCAGTTCGTCGACGACTTCTTGTACAGAAAAAGGCCGAACGGTGTGAAATTGAAGTGCATTCCCCGGGAGGAAGGACTAGAGATGTTGGCAGAGATACACGGAGGCATATGTGGCTCCCACATAGGGTCGAGGGCCCTTGCCGGCAAGGCATTCCAGCAAGGTTTCTTCTGGCCCACTGCCCTCCAGGATGCAACGACACTAGTAACCAAGTGTGAAGCGTGTCAGTTCCATTCAAAGAAGCTTCATCAACCAACTCAAGCTCTCCAAACAATCCCTCTTTCCTGGGCATTCTCGATCTGGGGGATCGACATACTGGGCCCCTTTCCCCGTGCTGTCGGGGGCTTTGAGTACTTGTATGTTGCAATCGACAAGTTCACAAAGTGGCCAGAGGTGGAAGCAGTGAGAAAGGTGATAGCACAATCATCCATTAAGTTCTTCAAGGGCCTAGTATGCCGATTTGGGATGCCAAACAGAATCATCACCGACAATGGCACACAGTTCACAAGCCACACCTTCCTGCAGTATATTCAAGACCTCGGCAACAAGGTCTGTTTTGCTTCTGTTGCGCATCCCCGAAGCAACGGCCAGGCGGAGAGGGCAAATGCTGAAGTACTGCGAGGCCTCCGGACAAGAACTTTTGACAGACTACACAAGTGCGAAAGGCGCTGGATTGATGAATTGCCGGCGGTTCTTTGGTCAATCAGAACGACACCAAATCGAGCCACCGGCCAGACACCTTTCTCCCTCGTTTACGGGGCGGAAGCAATTCTCCCCACGGAACTCACATACGGGTCACCCCGAGTGCTCGCTTATGATGAGCTTGAGCAAGAGCAGCTGCGCCAAGATGATGCAACGCTCCTCGAGGAAGATCGTCTTCGGGCGGCTGTGCGAGCAGCGCGCTACCAGCAAGCCTTGCGTCGCTATCATAGCCGCAAGGTTCATGCCCGAAGCTTTGAGGAAGGCGACCTTGTTCTTCGCCACATTTAGTCGGCAAAGAATTCCAACAAGTTGACGCCGAAGTGGGAAGGCCCTTATTGGGTAATACGAGTCACCAAGCCTGGCGCAGTCCGCCTGGAGACCAAAGATGGTATTCCAGTGAGTAACTCCTGGAGCATCGAACATCTTTCCAAGTTTTACCCGTAAGGCGTGGTTGCCGGGCTTCCCGGCAAGCCACTCTTTTGTACAAGCCTTGCTGGCAAGGCATGTAACCCTTCGTACAAAGACAGACACAGACCCTGAGCATAAATAAATGAAGCGATGGCGCCCTAAGTTTTAGCATGCATGCTAGGTTGATTCTCTTTCTTTGTTGGGGTTGATAGTGCTTGACGCCAGGTAACCCCTAGCATAGAGGTTGGGTTTGAGTCTCTCTGTTTCCTTTCCATCCTCTTGTTCGCAGGATGCATGGACACTTCTGCTGAGCTATTTGGAAGAAAGAGAACGAGCCGACACTTCAACTCCGGCAAAACCAAGGTTGCCGGGGGCTGCAGGACCAAGGGTCAAGCCACGGCAAGACAAGGTTGTCGGGAGCTACAAGTCCAGATAAGTCTTTCATCCCCAACTCCTTACTTCTGTATGAAATTAGAACCTATGAGGCTTCGTTCGCTCTTATGACATCATGCTCCCCTTTTCCCTGTGTCCAACAAACTTTGTTTTGGACTGGAACTCGGTAGTAGTGTGATAAGAAGAGGGCAGACGAGGGGCCTAATCCTACTCTGCTCCTACTTCCGCCAAGGGCGTGAATACGGTCGAGCTATG